>CM062806.1:401412396-401582396 GCA_031772625.1 Pinus tabuliformis | reverse complement strand
TCAATTTTACAAAGATAATTGGTTCTTCATAGTATGTCACCATTGTTGTGGTAAAACACAACCCCTCACCTAGATTTTTCACAAAATCATAGGGACCCTTCTATTTTGGGTTTAGATAACTCCATTCTTTTTGGACGTTTGGGTAAATTTTGATTTCTTTGGTCTTTATTGCCTGAATTTGGAACTTTTTAAGGAGAGGATCATATCTTGGTTGTTGCGACTATCACCTTGGTAACTAATATATACTAGTATATAATATAATAATATATATATCACTTATACTATTATATCCCTAACAAGGTATATTAATATATATAAGGGGATACTATAGTAAGGTATATATACCTAATAGAATAGTTTATATCCCTATATAATATTATTAGTATATATATTATATTATATATATTACTATATTATTATTCCTATAGTACCTATAATAGTATATATAATACTATATACATAATATTAATGATTATAATTAAAGTGGGGAATTTTAACCCATTCAGATAGTCATGAAAATGACTCTCTCATAGAAAGAAGTGACAGAAGGCAACAACTCTGGTTCTAGGATTTAACGAAACTAGTGGCAGAGAGTACCAAGCATCCATGGAGACACAGGGAGGAAGGAGCTCCACTCCCTCCTACAGTTACATGGTAGCAAATAGAGGAAGAGGAGGGAAAAACAACAAACCTCCACAGCCCTTGGAGTTCAATACAAAAGTCACAGAAACTGAGAAGGCGGGAGGTAGCAAAACCAATGCAGATCAAGGGGCCCACGAAAAAGACTATCGGGATGAGAAAGAGGAACACAGAGGTCAAGGGTCAGAGAATAGAGCTAAGATGGGGCCCTATAAACCCAAGACCACAACTAAACCTCAGATTATTCTAAACGATCCAGTTCTACAAGCACACAGGGTTGACATGGCTAGCTATGCCATCATATGTAAATTTATGTGAATCTGGCCGTCAAAGAAAGCGTTGTACACCTGGATAAAATACAACTGGAAGCCAAAAGGGGAGTTAAATATTCATCTTGGATCCAAAGGTTTTTTCATTGTGGTGTTTGCGAACATGGAAGATAGGGACAGAATCTTTGAAGTAGGGCCATACTTCTTTACAGTTGTTGGACTCTATATGAGGCCATGGATGATGAACTTTGTGCCAGAACGAGAAACCTTCACTTTGGTACTGGTATGGATTCCACTATACTCCTTACCTTTAGATTACTAGATGCCAAAGTCTTTAAAAGCTATAGGTAATAAATTAGGTCATTTCTTAAAAATTTCAGAGGCAACTCTAAGGGGAAAATATACATCCTATGCCCATATATGTGTGGAGATGGACCTATCAGGAGCCCTTCCAGATCAGGTCATTCTAGAAGTCTATGATGAGGAATGGGTTCAAGCAACTGACTATGAACATATCCCATTCAGATGTCACAAATGTCATGAGCATGGGCATTTATCTAGAGACTGTCCTCTCAATCAAAGGGAGGAAAACCTAAATACCAACAAAGGAAAATACCAGATAGGTTTCACCAAAGTAGGAGGAAAAGGGAAAGGAGGAGTAAGGAAGACACAAAAGAAGCCTAGTGTGAATGATAAAACAAAAAGTTACAACAGTTTTGAGATCTTAGGAGAAAAAGAAGTTGAAGGAGGGGATAAAGAGAGTACAGAGAATCAGACAGCAAGGGGGAAAGAAAAAGAGACCAGCATGGAGTACATTCAGGAACAGAATGAACACATAATGGACCCTTTGAGTACCATGGAAGTATAAAAAGACTAAGAAATGACTCAAAGTGAAAGTGGTACAGAGGATCAAGATTTACAGGAGATCTTGGAAAGGGAGAACCCAGAGTTGGAAAAGTTTCTAGAACAGGGCGGCAACCTGGGAATAAACTCCATCTCTCGGGAGGACATGGACAAAGTCCAACAAATATTCTTTAACAAGGCAAATCAAACAGCTGCAGGAGTCAAAAGAGGACATGACGACCAGGAAAAGAAAGGAACATCCTCAATAGGAGTAATAAGAGGAAAATTATCAAAGAATCCAGGCAAAAGGAGGGGAAGAAAAAGATAGAAAGAATTACTATTGGAGTGTGGCAAGCTCATGATTGATCCAGGAAGGATGAAAGGCCTTTCTAGTTACTCCTTTATAACCCCACCTTAATGAAGGTCACAACCTGGAACATTAGAGGACTAGGTAGTAAAAGAAAACAGAGGAATCTTGGTAAAAGGATTAGAGAGGAAAAACATGACATAGTATTCATATAGGAAACAAAATGCTTAGTGGAGAGGATCCAAGAAAAACATAGCAAATGGCTAAATAGATATGAATACCTTGAAGTTAAGGCAAATAAATCTGTTTGTGGAATTATCAGTCTCTAGGATCCACAAGAATTTGGTGTGATTGATGCAGAGGCATCCAGACATCACCTTTCTCTAATTTTCTAACCAGAGGGTGACAGGCAATGTTACATGATCACCAATGTCTATGGTCCACAACCAATGGAGGACAAACTTCGACTCCTCACAACACTAGAGAATATGAAAAAGAGATACCCAGCTTTACCATGGATTCTTGGAGGTGATTTTAACATAACAAAATCACTCATGGAGAAGAAAGGAGGAACTAGTATACTTGGGAGGGATTCAATTTCCTTCCAGCACTTGATCACCAATATGAAACTGGTTGATATGGAAACAAGCAATGGAATCTTTACTTGGAATAACAAAAGCGGAGGTCCTACCCAAGTGACCTCAAAATTGGATAGATTTATGGTTTCAAAGGAACTTATTCTCACGGGAGGCATCATTACTACACTCATACTACCTTTTAGGGGTTCAGATCACTGGCCTATCCAATTGGAATCTTCCATTTTTGACAAACCATGGAACACCCCCTTCAGCTTTGAGAGTGCTTGGCTCACACACTCAGATTTCCTCACAAATATTGAACAATGGTGGAAGGAAGATCTTCATCTTCAAGGAAAAAATATGTTCCTACTTCAGTGTAGGCTCAAACACATTCAAGGCAGACTCAGAGAGTGGAACAAAAAGGAATTTGGTAACATCTTCAAAGCTAAAGGAGAGGTGGAAAAGAAACTAGATGAAATAAACCAGATCCTTATCACAGAAGGCTGCACAGATGAAATGAAAGAGATGGCAGAGTCACTCCAGCAGGAGTGGGACAACAGATGACTTCAAGAGGAAATACTCTGGAGATAGAAATCCAGAGTACAATGGATTAAATAAGGGGAGAGAAACACCAAATTCTTTCACAGATCCACCATAGCTCACAGAAACAACAATAGAATTGTGAAACTTATAGATCAGGATGGTATAGAGAGAGACACTCCTAAAGAGATGGAGAAGGTTCTACTACAGCATTTTTAGAAAATTGCTGAGGAAACCTCGAAAAATAGATACCAGTTTATGGAAAAATTCACTCAGTACATCCCTAAATTGGTCACCAGAGAAGATAGTTTCAATCTCAATAGACCAGTAACAGTGGAAGAAATTGAGGAAGCTATGAAAGAGAAGAAAAATGGGAAAGCAATAGGCTCGAATGGCTTTAATGTGGACCTTTTCAAAGCTTGTTGGAAGATAGTGAAACAAGACATCCTGGAGGTAGTGGAAGAATCTCAAAGATTTAAGAAAGTCTTAAAGGTGCTCAATGAATATTTCATAGCCTTAATCCCCAGAGAGGAGAAGGCCACCTCTCCAGACAGATTTTGACCTATAGCATTATGCAATGTGATTTACAAAATTATATCCAAAGTCATTGCCAACCGTCTTAAACCTCTCCCCCAACCCTAGTGTCAGAGGAACAAATAGGCTATGTGGAAGGAAGACAAATTATAGATAATATAATTCAAGCACATGAAACGGTTCATTCACTCATTACCAACAAACAAGCAAGAATGATAATGCAACTAGACATAGAAAAGGCCTATGACAAACTTAGCTGGTCTTACATAAGAGAAATTTTAAAAGCCTATGGCATTGATCACAATTGGATTAAATGGGTTATGGTGCTAGTTACCACATCCAACTGTTCAATTCTTCTCAATGGCACTCCTTCCAAATCCTTCAAGCCTTCTAGAGGTCTCAGACAAGGAGATCCTCTTTCTCCTTTCCTCTTCATTCTAATGATGGAAGGGTTAGGAAGAGCTATCAGAGCTACTAAGGAAGAAGGGAGAATTCAAGGTCTGAGACTCACTCATGGTGGGGACACGGTGACACATCAACAATTTGTGGATGACACTATGCTTCAAGGCACACCCACTATTAAGGAAGCCAAAGCATTGAAACAGATTCTGAGTGAGTTTGCTAGGGCAAAGGGCATTGAGGTAAGTCTCACTAAATCAAAAATCTTCTTTTTCAATACAGATATTTCAATTCAAAGAAATCTTTCTAGAATTTTGGGCTTTCAAAGGGAGACACTACCTGTGAAGTACCTGGGAGTTCCTCTCACTGACAAACTGCTTCACAAGGATATCTGGGAGCCTATTCTTAATAAGCTAAAAGATAAGATCAGGAAATGGACAAACAGAGCACTAAATTTAGCAAGGAGACTAGTTCTCACTAAGGTTGTCCTATAAAGTATCCCTATCTATATGCTATCTGCCATTCCAGCACCAGTCGGTGTAATGACCAATATAAGAAACATTCAGAGAGACTTTCCCTGGGGGAAAGGCGAAGAAAAGAAGAAATGGGCCCTTGTGGCATGGGATAGAGTATGCAAACCTAAGTCCCATGGTGTCTTGGGTCTTCATGACCCAGGAATTCTAAAGAGAGTTCTTGTCACCAAAATCTAGTGGAGATGGTTGAAAGAAATTCAAGACCCTTGGGAAAAAATCTAGAAGCACAAATATGCTAGTGAATGGCAAGAGGAAAATCTCATCAGAATGATAGGATAGTTAAAAGTTTTTGCAATATGGAATAGGGCATGGGAGAACAGAGCCCTAGTCCAAACATAGTTTTTGGGAGATCAGAAATGGGAACCTGGCTTAGTTCTGGGAGGACAATTGGTAGCAGGACGACAATCTCCGAAGTGAAGAATTAGTAGACATTCACACCGATACCATCAACAAAGGACTAAGGTGGGTAAATGACTATTGGGATCAAGCAAGGAATGATAAGAAATGGAGAACTTGGAAACTTCTAGATTATAGTGGAATTGGCATGTTGCATACTCAAGCTACAACCCTTCAAGGTCTTTTAGACAAGAGACAAATCTTGAACTCAAACTTGAACGATCAACTAAGATGGGGAAAGAACAAGACAGGTCTTTTCAACCTTAAGGAAGCCAAAAGAATAGATGCAAGGCTAGACCTTCCTAACACTGATAAGACTTGGAAAGAAAACTGGGAAAATCCTCATTGGATGAAAGTAAAACTGTTCAAGTGGCTGGTTCAACAGGGCAAGATTCTGACATGGGATAACATAAGAAAAAGAGGTTTTGTTGGCCCCTCACGATGTCATTTATGCAGAAAATAAGAATAAACTACAAATCATCTACTGAATAGATGCACTTTTACCACAATACTTTGGAATTGGGTTGGAGAAGTATTTGAGCAGACATACAGAAATGTTAATGATATCACTACTATGTTGAAGAATTGGCGGAAAAATATTTCGGACAATGAGATCATGAACTCCACCTGGATGCTGACCCCAGGATTCATAGTCTGGAATGTTTGGAAGGAGCACAGCAACAGGATTTTCAAGGAGAAAATGAGTCCGGTGAGTAGCATCCTAAAGCTAATCCTTAATCAAATAAAAGAGACTGTTCATATCATGGGAGATGTTGCTACTGGCAAACCCATCAATCAAAGAGAGGCCAAAATTTTGGAGAAGTTAGAGCTCAAGGTTCATCCCCATCAGGGTTCTATACAGATTAACAAGAAGACCTCAACAGACAAGTCTTCTTGGCAACCCCCTTCTCATGGCTTTTCAAAATTCAACATAGACGGGGCTTCAAAAGGGAATTCGGGAGAAGCTAGTTATGGAGGGGTCTGGAGAGATGAAGAAGGAAACATACAAATCATCTTCCATAATTATCTAGGAGAAGCAACCAGTAATATGGCTGAGCTCATGGCGATGGAATCATGCCTGGAAATACTGCTCAAGCACAACATTCACAATGTCATCATTGAAGCTAACTCAGAATTAGTCATCAACTCAGTAAAGATGATAAAAGCTGGTGCTACTCCTGAGAAAATCTCAGAACACTAGCAGCTTCTGCAAGTCTACCAAAGAATCCAAGTGCACCTACGAAGGCTGAGAACTCATAGGTTGGTGCATGTTCGCAAGGAAGCCAACAAAGTTGCAGGCTGGCTTGCAAATGAGGGAGTACGAAACAAGCATACCGACTTGTGCTGCTGGTCGATGGAGATTACAGATGACAGGTTGAAGGAGGGATGCTCATCCAGGGCCATCAGCGACTGACAGTAGCATCATGAAAAATCAAGAGACAGAATTTCCGAAGCAAAGCCACACGGAAGGGGTCTCATCGATTTGGATTCATTATGAAATGCTATGACATATGTGAGGTCCTTTTTCGAATGCAGGTCTATGTCGATCTCCTTAACCCAGGTAATAGCAAACCAGCAGTCTCAGAGGGATGGCCGGAAGGAGGGATCCTCATCTTCCTTTGGCCCTTGTGCCGAAATCTAGACTTTCTCGGCAGGTGCAAAACCCCTATTTGTTTTCCGGTGATTGCTTTACTACCCTTTGGGCGATTTCCGCGTTATCACAAGCTCTTTAGGCCAGAAGTGGTTTTTCACAATTGGGAGCAATTCCACTCACCATGCGACATGTGGTTTTGGGTGGGGAGAAAATACCGCCCTCATCGCGCGCTAACTATCGGTGCTTTTAGTCTGTGTGATATGATCCTGAACCATTGGATCAAGCGAGAGCATTCAATGGCCAGGATTGAATGTGCATGTTCGTGGGACCGATACATCGGTTATGTTTCGAGCTATTTGCATGAACTCATGGGAATTGCATGCAAATTGTGGATTTCGGGTGGTAAAAGTGATCACTGGTTATGCTAAAAATGGATTCGATATGATTATAAATTATGGTTTACAGGATGCATCGGGTCTGATGTGTTGGTTAAGAGGTGAGCATGTTGGCCACCCGATATGGCTTTCATCTGCTAGATCTTTAGCTTAAGATCCAATGGTCAGTTTGTGGATTGCTGGTTTGTTTGGCCATGTCCTTGGGTTCATTTTATCGTTTACTGATTGGGGATCGGGGTGGGCATGTCCTTATGGTGAGCCCCACCGCTGAGGTTGCTGATTGTACACTATTTCTCTTTTTAATTGAATAAGAAGGATCCGCTCTTGCCTTAGCAAAAAAATATTATAATTAAAGTGGGTATACTATTAACTATAATTGACTATTAGACTCTTATACGCCATATTAGTATAATATATTTACTTATCTTGTATCAATATCTCTATATGCATCTACCATTATATTACTATGTAATGTAAATATAAAAGATAAGTAAATAGGAATAGCATAAGAAAATTAGATAGAAAGCAAAAGCTTCCTTTTACTTGGTGAAAATAAGCTTGTTGAATTTATTACTATTTTTATTTTTAAGAAAGTGTTGATGATAATAAAATTATATATATATATATATATATATCTATATATATATATATATATATATATATATATATATATATATATATATATATAGACACACCTTAGTATAGGGATATTAGTATTTATTTTTGCTCATGTATTGATCAAATTCACTTGAAATAATGTGATTTCTTTTCTTTCAAGTGGCATGGTTATAACATAGCCCCATAGCTTAATAGTGGTTAGGTTTGACTACCTCGACTCTCAAATAGAGTTACGATATGTTATCTTCTAGATACTTCTTCTTCCTAATCACGTGGTTATCCTCTTTTGCATGAATAATGGGGAAAATGTGGTGTCCTCTTGAATTATGGTAGTGAAAATAGGTAGGTTAACTTCTTAGTGGCATAAACTTTGCATACAGACATTGATTGATGCAATTCTTACACCATTGGAAATATCCTTGTGTGTAGAATATGAAAAATACTACTTCAGTAAAGAAACAAATTTTTATCCCTGATAAATATCATTTCATGTCTCAAGATTCTTTTGTAAAGTTTCATATCCTAATTTTTCATGTTGGATCCAACCAGTAAAAATGGTCATGTCAAATAATTCCTCCAACTATGCCACTCTAAAATAATTGAGATGGATGAAAAAAAAAATAATGATCCAATATGGATTAATAATCATAATAAATATAAGCTGTACTATTCTCCCAACTCTAGAAAATTTAATGAACGTCCATAGGTGGATTGTTAGCGTTCAATTCTGATAACATTATTGTTATTTATTTTCTGTGTAGGACTATGTTGTATGGGATGTACAAATGCTCTAGATCTGGAGAAAACGATAAGGGAAGAGTTTCATGGTCAAGGGATCTAAGCAATCAGGAGGTTGCACCATTTTTTACCACGAGTTTCATTGATGGGCAAAATTGGATAAGAGACATACCACCTCGCCTTCAGAGAGCTACGAATCTAGTTTATCTAGTATTCCCTTATATATAAATATTTATTGTGCTAACTAATATATAATATTATACATGATAATATATCATTATATATACCCTATAGCACATACTAGCCCCTTATATTATATACCCATCCTAATATAACTATAGTGGATATCATATAATATAATATGGGGATATATCTATATATATATATATATATATATATATATATATATATATATATATATATATATATATATATATAAGCATATGAACCCTATACTATAGGAATATTAGTATCATATATATATAATATATCCTAATATATATAATGATTATTACATACTAGATGGACATACTATATTAATATACTAATACATAACAATATGTTAACCTTGTCGATATTGATGCTTTTAGAGTGGAAATAGAGGAGGAATCAATTGACAAGGTCATTTTTACTAGGAGGGCCCATTTTCGAAAATTGGAGTATGAAACATTGTAAGTGAATTCTAAGCCATTAAAATACATTTTTTGTGTTAGACATTTATAACTAAATCATGCATTTTCTTGTGTTATTCTACACATAGAGACATTTATAACAATGCAAGAACTACCTCAACTAGGGTCCATATGCAAAAGTTGTGCCACTCAGATTTTTACCTTCCTATATTGACTACAATAATTCAAGAGGATAGCATGCCAACCTCAATTATTCATGGAAAAGGGGATAACCACATGTGCATGATGAAGAAGACTCTACAAGAGCCAATATGGTAGCTCTAGTTAAAAGTTGAAAGAGTCAGACCTAACCACTAGTAGACTATCAAACTATGTTATAATTGGGTCACTGAGAGGAAAATGAGTTATGCTCTATTCCAATTCATTTTTTTCCATGGTTGAGAAAGTAGTCGAGGGTGGATAGGGAGAGAGAAAAAGAGAGGATTTGTGCACTGTAGCATCCCACGTGCCATATACCTCACTTATTTGTAGTTTTTTACTTGTAACATTTGTTTCAATCAATTTGTGAGAGATTTCACATGCAGAAGCTCAACTTTGTTTACCACAATTAATATTAACTTGATGTACACTACTACTATTTGAGTAACTATGGGTTATGTTTCCTTCCATTTAACTAGGATTCCTCATGTTCATTGTATTTGAAGAAATTCATGTTCTTCCACTGCATTCTTCCAATGCCTTTGCGTTCTTTTCAAACACTTGCTTCCTGCAGTTTCCCTGCATTAGTCACAACAAGTCAAACTAGCACATTTGACTAATCAATATGTAGAAAAGATGACATCAGGTTAGCTTCAAAATATCATATTACTAAGATAATTTATTAAGAGCAAAGAATAGACTAATATATAATAGACCTAGTATATTATCTTGTTATATATTATAATATAGGGATATAGTAATATAATTATATTACCCTATAGGATATTATATATATTAGCTAATAGAGGGATACCAATACCTAGGATCTTATATTTATCGGATATAAGATATATTGCAGATTAACAATGCTTTCATGACAACATTCTTCAACAAGGAGATCATATCTTCTTGATCATACAAATTTTGCTGAGTGATCACCAACTCACTCTTTGCATATCTCAACCAATATTCAACATTATATTTCGCCAATTTCATGATAATATTCATAGAACCCTCAAATTTTGTTACAACCTAATTGAATGTTCACATCATCTGTTTCATCTTAGTCTCGAACTCATATACTTCCCCATCATGTTGTTGTGCAGAGTTTAGCAGTTGATATACAACATTCTCAACATTTTCCAAATAGCCATTCATCTTGATGGTCTTCAAGTCCCTCACTATGTCATTGCCTCCCCAATGAAAACTAGCCATAGGTTTCCATGAACCTATCACATGCACCAAGAATACCCAATCCAATAAATTTCCACCTTGTGATCATCTCAACTGTCACCTGTAATAATAACACGAGTTGATACTAAAGAATATGTTGGCTAAATATTAAGTATTATATTTTAGGCTCTCGGTAGCTTAATAGCATACATTGAAAGTAAGAATACCAACCATATAGACCAAACCATTCACTTAAAAAAAGTAGGAAAAGAAATGCATATTGAAGATGCATTACTGAAATGCAAAACAAAACTAACAACATTTGAAATAGATTAATTCAAAGGCATATAGAAGATGCAATAGTGAAATGCAAAACATAGCTAACAACATTTGAAGTGGATTAATTCAATTTTTAAGCATCTATGCTTACAAGTGATTAAATATCTTGTTCTAGTCAAAGTATATTATATCACTAAAATCTCACTTCAACACATGAAATATTTTGTATCCATCATTAAATATATCTTAGTATGGTGTCATAACCCACCTTATTTCCCTTGAAATATTAGTGAGGATTTGTAGAAACAAGAAGTAGGTAGGAAGAAAAGAAAATTTCTTATTTAAATTGAGTCGCATTTAATATAAGGTGGGTGCCAAGCTCCCCCAATTGCTTCCATTTTGATTCGTTTGAGATTCTATTGCTATTTTATGCATATCATATATATTATAAGAACACAACAACTAACTAGCTAAAGGTGCTTAGTAAGTAAATAAGCAATAAACAATAATGTGCTTAGTTTTCAAGGCAAACTTGTACACTCTTTAAAGTAGTAGCAAGTTACATTGATAGATTGTTGTGAATGCATATTAAGGTTAGGTAGTGTTCATTTGACATACATTATTGTTGGAATCAATGTTGTTTTTAAAACAGAAGGAAAATTTCAAAAAAATTGATGATGAAAATTTGAGAACAAGGTTGGATATTTACAGAATACAAAAACAAGTGAGCTACTTAATGGCTAGGAAATCTGAATATAGAAACACACCAGTTTAACTAAAGATTACACATTACAAGATATTCACTTGATAAATGTATTTAGTGGCCCAAGAAATATGTATTTGAGAAATTTCCTATAGATTTAACACGAGCTTAACCAGAAATTGTAAATTGTAAATCGTGATAATCAAGATTTATAAAAAAAAATACCACCAATTTAAGGTTACCTAACAATGTCTTCAGTGATATCCATCAATAACCCTAAAACAGTTATAGGATAATGGATTATTATATAATTATAATATTATTAATCCTATATATTATCCTACAATATATGCTACATACGGATACCCTATATACTATATATACCCTATACCCTATCATATTATACCTATAGTAGTATATTACTACCCTAATACCTATTATTACCCTAGTTATCCCTAATATAAGCTCCCTATACTTGTTTCCTCAACCCCTTTTCTATGCAAGTGTCTTATTCGTTATGGTTCAATGGGTGTTTCCTTCTCTGGTGTGTGGAACATGGCTTCTGGACTGTTGTTCGCAGTGTCTGTGTTTTGTTTCATTTCTTATCAGATCTGCTCTAGGTTATGCTTCCATGGTAGCTCTATTGGTGACCTTGTTCCATTTTCTTCAGGTTTTTATATCAGGGTTTTTACTCGTATTGTAATTATTTTATGCTTGCTTTTTGGCTTTTGATAGATGTGCTCTTGGGGCTTTATAAGGGTTCTTTTATGTAGGCATGTGTGCTTGGTTTTTTCTCAAGCCTGTCAGAGAATCTCCAGGATTTTCCTGCTATTCAAACTATCTTCCGACAATAATATGTTCTTTCTAGTCATAGTACCTTTAAACGTAGCGAGATTGATGAGTGGATTCCCATTGTTTAGACTATGTCTAGTGTTCCCTACGGGGTTATTTGAGGGGCTTGTGCACACAGTATCTTGATATCAGTCATATGTCATTTGGGGTTATTCTTACACATATGATATATACATGATTATGTAAACATTTATTTATTCTAATAGAAAGTTATTGTTGTTTTTTCCTAATAAATAAAACATACATTATAACCTACACAATAACCATATGACAAGGTTTACCTATTAGATAGAATAAATACCTACATTTAAAACAATCATTCTGAAGGAAACATATATTATAACCTGCACAATAACTGGATGACAAGGTTTACCTATTAAATAGCATAAGTACCTACATTTAAAACAATCATTCCCAATGAAACATATTTGTCAATAGTGGGAAATTGTGTAGGTGTAGATTTCATCAGGTGAATTTTTTATTTTTTTAAAGTGGGAAGAGAGTACAATATCTTGTGATTCTTACCAGATATCAAAATGACTAGATATAATTATTATTATTACATATTATATCCTAGTACTATAATATAATAGTATTACAATTATAGTATTAGTATCTCTCTTGTATTATATCATTTTATAATATAATATTAGATATTAGTATTACTAGTAATATTAATACTAGTGTATTTATTATCATAATATTATAATCTCGTCGTATCAATTAATTTGGATTTAGGTTAGCCAATAATGACTGCACCCACATGATAAAAAATTTAGCGTTGAGAATCAATAATATTGTAGCTAAAAGCATTTGTAGCTTAGATTTCCCTTTTTTTATAATGCCACATTATACCTCATGAAGAACACCTCACAACCAAAAAGGTACTTGAATTGAAGTGAGAACAACTACGACATGGTAGGCTCAGCTCCACTGGTAGCGACATCGTATCAAATATCACCATGATTATAAACTACACAAGGTGAACCAAAGATCACTTCGTTTATGATTACCAAAGACCTATTTAAACCTAGGATCTGATATGCCCGTTTAGAGTTTGAGAAGAACAGGGGCAGATTTCATTGTTCCCACCATTAAATAACATAATGAATAATCAATTTGTATTTACTGAAAGGTAAGAAATTATCATTCGCGTCAGACATGTTTGACACAAACCTTATCCTTCAAGGTGTATTAGGGTAATCCTCCCTAAACTCGAGCATTAGCTTGAACATGCCTACAAGAAGTAGACAAGAAGTCTTATTTGGGGAAATACTCACTACCATTGCACAGAGTGTCTCAAGGCCTGCAAACAATTATGGACATAGGTCCCTAGTAATTGTATTAGGATATTATTAGTAAATTACTTAATATACTAGTATTAATAGTAATCTAATATTATGTATTATATATAATAATAAATATATTATATTATTACTATTATCTAGTATATAATTATCCATTATAAATAATACTTAATAGGTTCATCGATGCCATTATCGAAGAAAAAGCCTAACCTTACAGAAATCAAATCCATATTAGGATTTGATCCAACAATTATAACTCAATGACATTCGATTCATAAACACTCATATTGATTTCAATCTTCAAAAGAGTAATTCCATTCATCATAATTCTTGCATGCATATTGTGTAGTAACAATGACATACAATTTCCAAAGTAACTACTTATTCAATTATTCATTTCATAATTCACATAGAAACATTGACCATCATCACAATACAAATATGCATACTATGATGTACGATAAATGCATAAGCATTTTTAATAGGTTTCTCATAATAAATTTCTTACATACAGAAATTCATCACCTCCTCTCTGACACTCTAAAACTGAGAATGTGCTTCTCTTCATCAAGAATCTTGAGGTGCTCTAATATTATGCTCAACTAGAATCCCCAATATGAATTTGCTCTAAAACTGAGAATGTGCTTCTCTTCATCAAGAATCTTGAGGTGCTCTAATACTATGCTCAACTAGAATCCCCAATATGAATTTTACCTCACTCACACATCTGATCTTAAAAAAAAATTAATTGACAAACCCATTTGATGTTAAGATATAATAATTGACAAAAGCAAGAAAGACAAGAATGTTGGTGGAAAAGGCCTCAACCAAAAATCTTTATGCTTACATTATGTATTTATCTTTATTCTCATATTATGTAATCATTTTCCAATGATACAAATATGTAATATAATTATCAAAACACTTCAATTTCTTTCACCTTAACACTTCACAAATAGATAAAGTATAATTATTTAGAAACAAATATAGGATAAAAACTAGAATTATTTTGAAGCAATTTTAGGATAAAAACTATATCCCAAAATGTGAAATACATAAAAGTAGTATATTAGGGTTTCATGATTGTATATGAATAAGAGGCTAAGAATCACTTATAAGAGAAAATATTGAAAATATTAAAATGATACTTGGTCTCACTAAGATACTTTTGAATTAAAGAGGTCAAATGTTAAACACCTAATCCTTGTGAATTTGGTGAATAGTTTGTAAATATGAGAAATATTAAACATTAAGATAGAAAAAAACATTAAACTTGGAAAATGAAAACACAAAATATGTTATAATTAGTTAATTATATACCTGGTTAATAGAAAATAAAGTTACTCCCATATTGTCCCTGGGTAGCTCAATTGGTTAATCCTAAAAATGTGAAATTATTGAAACTTGAAAAACTGAAGTTGAAATCCTCTTTTTTCCCGGGAAAATTTTAAGAACCCCCCCTAAATTTATAAGTATAATAAATGGGCGAGTCTCCATGGTATATAGGAAAAATGGAAGGCGATTTTATCAATAATATAATATGTATATATAATTTTTTGGCGAATCTCTCACCAGGCATGGCGAATATTTTACTCAATTATAAAATCTTGTAAGATATTGGTATTACCACAGGTTATCATAAACCTGGAGCTTAAAAATTACTATTAGTAATTTATAAAAATTAAAGAAATTAATAGTTTATTTTTATTTTATTTTTTATTTTAACCAAGCTAAAATGTTTAACATACATTAAATTACAACATCCAAACATCCATTTTTACTCTTGATCCCCCGAGAGGGATCAAATATTTTTTCACTCTATGCTAGTTTTCATATCACAATATTTGATACCTCTCGGGGGTTAGTAGATCGAGAGTAAAGATGGATCTATGTTGGTTTAATTCCCCCATTTAAATAGGCTACATTCGAGGTGAATACCACGGGTCAATACCATGTGCCATGTTGGTGAATACCATGGGTCAATACCATGTGCCATTTTTATTTTTATTAATACTAATATTAGGGTTAATAATGCTTTTTTGCATGGTATTAATAACAATCTAGTCCATGGTATTTGTCCCATAGTATTTTGCCCATAGATTTCACCTAAATATAATGCATTTTTTGAGTGTTCATAAATATAAGGTGACTTATGGAGTAAATATAAAAAAAATGTTTTATTTGTTTACCATACTTTTCATTTATTTATAATTTTTATTAATTTACCATACCTCTTTTACAAATATGGCATTTGGCCCATAGGAACCACTTAAATAAAACCTCATTCTTGAGCCTTCATAAATAGAACGAGGGTTATGGACTAAATATAAAAAGAGGTTGTATTTATTTACCATACGTCTAGTTTATTTATATTTTTATTTATTTACCGTACCTTTTGAGTAAGTATAAAAAGACGTTTTATTTATTTACCATACCTCCACTTTACTTATATTTTTATTTGTTTACACCCTTGCATGTATATAAGGTGACTTATGGAGTAAATATAAAAAATGTTTTATTTATTTACCATACTTCTCATTTATTTATATTTTATTACTTTACCATACCTCTTTTATAAATATGGTATTTGGCCCATAGAATTCACTTAAATAAAACCTATTCTTGAAAATGGGCGAATGGAAGGTTGTAGCTCCTAATTTCAAGGGCTAAATTTACCTTTTTTACCCTCTCCCTTAAAATAAGGTGGGCTATTTGAGATGATTTGTAAATATGTACTATGATACAAAATATTCACCCACTAAAAATTTGAAACCCCTTAATTTCCCCAAAGGGCGAACATTCGCCCCTAAAATTTTCTCTGCTTTTTTTCTATATGAAAACTAATATAAAAAAATATCAATTAAACATTAAAATGCTGCAAACCCATATCTAATCGTTCTCTACACGATAGTTATCATAGTGGACATATCCATGGCATGTGAATCTATGAATCTCACATCGAATAAATAAGTACAAACAAATTTTAGGAGGCTTCATTCATTTTCAAAGTTCAGGATACAAAACTCATTTCTAGAATATGCATGTGCTCTCAATAAATTGGTGAGATGATTATCACATATAACAGTTCATGTGAAGCCAAATCTCAAAGTAAACAATACATACAAGAATTTTCTAGTGGATGCATGTTCTTCACTAGATGAATTAGTATATAATGACTAGTAATTAAATGATTGCATTAATCTTTACCTCTAAGATTGTTTAATTTCCATCAGGAAGCTAGGAGCATGACTGCCAATACTGCACAAGGCATAGTCTGGGTTGTCAAGAGGTTGACTGACTGTTCAAACTGTGTAATGTACAGTCTAGCATGGCTTACTGAGGAATAAAATTGTGCAAAGCACAGTTTCTGGCCAGTTGGGCACTGCCTCCCAGAATTGCGCAAAGCAAGCCTAAGGTTAGTGCTGGCTAGTTTTTCACATTCTCTAGGAGGAAGGAAAAGCCTTCATTATCAAAGATATGGATTGTTGGTTCGGCAAAGCAAGGTCTGGGCCAAGGCAGCCCAGTCCCACCGACAAGCAACTGATGAGAAGGTTTGAATACATGATGAGACTAACTGTAAGAAAGAGTGAATGATCATGCATGCAAAAAATGAGTGCAATATTCAAAAAGTGGGAAAGTGAGCATGTATGTGAAGAGAGTTGCCACAACAATGACCATGAGTACAAAAATAGTGTCATGCATGTGACAGTAGTGAAATGCAAAGGAAAACTAAAACAATGCTTCTACAAGCTAACATACGTCAAAAAGATAGCAAGCATTCATTGAAACCAAACATACATCACTCACACAAGCCGAAATACAAAAAGAACCAAAAAAGCAACAAAAGACATGAACAATGGACTTGGCCAGAAAAGCAGCAAAACACATGAAAAACAGACTTTCCTAGAAAAGCTGAGTACTCGTGATATATTATTAGATCTCTAATTATATTTCTAATATTATCCTATAATAATATTAGATAGTATTAGGGATATATTAATATTTTATATATCCATATAGGCTATTATAATATATACTAATTATAGTATATATAATAATACCTAAGATCCTATTATCCCTATAATAGGATAATATATATACTATATACTAATCGTATTAATATATAATATCTACTATAGGGATATATATATATATATATATATATATATATATATGCCTATAGGAACATAGTATAATACATTATATATTAATACTAATATATTAATATATACCATAGGTACCACATATATATATATATATATATATATATATATATATATATATATATATATATATATATATATATATATATATTTATATTTATTGTAATCCCTATATACCCCTACTATAATATATAGGGATATCATAGGGATCCCTTATATATTAGTGATCTATATACCCATATATATATATTTTTTTTTCTAAGTAAAGCTAAACTATTATATTACAGCAAGAGCAAAGTTACATTATCAAAATTACAACGGGGCCGCGGCCCTGTAAGATTTGTCCGAGGACAGACAGTAGACACCTGAGTATTCATGCCAATATTACATAGGACACATGGACAAAGACTTAGAGCCACACTCATGTAGCTGACACAGGGACAAAAACACTTGAAGAACATCGACATAGAACAGAGATAACATAAAACCGACACAATTACATAGAGACAGAGTGACAGACTCATATATAACCGCATAGGGGGCTGACAGAGAAAAATTCTTGCTGTAGAACCTGGAGCGCGAGCTGGGCATGTTAATCTTCATCAGTAGTCTGCGGTTCATCTTCCGCCTTGCAGCAGGGAGGCTGGAGGATGGCTTTACCAGAGTTGCGCGTTCCACGGTCACTTGGGCCAGCGCCATAGTCACAAACAGGTTCTCTCAGGCTTGCTCCCGGGTCATGTATGGGCTGCATCATCTCAACAGCAGGGAATTCCATTTCCACTGTAGGAACAATCCCAGGAACACGCGGAGGGTTGGCCCGGGGATTACCATCCTCATCTTCCCAGGGATTGCTGCAGTGCTCCACAGAGACAGTCACGAAGAAAGTAGAATTGGCTAAGGTGCAGGGGATGCGATATCTCACCATTGGGTGTTCCGTATGCCCACAGTCCATGCGCGCTGGAGGTTCCCCCATTCTACCTCTGCCCGGGGGCCTTCCCCTCGGCCTTCTGCACTCAGAGGTTTCCTCAATTGAGGAAGAAGTCGAGGGGGCTCTACCACTGTGACCTCCCCTACCACTGTTGCCCCTTCCACGATTGCGCTGCATTCTGGTCCTCTGAACAGAGCGCTCAATTCCGCAACGCAACACCACTGTTGGCACAGGTTTATTGCCAGACCGGATCCTTGCCTCCCAATTGCCCAAAGCTGTGGCCGCAGAGCCTTGACCCTTGCTCTCAAAGCTTGAATGAGAGCCGAGACTCTGAACCTCCACAACTTCTATCGAAACCAGAACAAGAGCCAACGAGAGACGCGGGTAAGTAAGCACTGCCAAATTCTCAGAGTCGCAACTGGCTTGCTTGTGAGCCTGCCAATTGCCCCACTCTGCAGCAGCTAAACACTCACAATCACATTCAGGGCCAGACTAAGAGTCGAAGGGCTGAACCTCCGTCACCTCCGGCAAGATCAGAACAGTTGCAGATAGGAATTGTGGGAGAATGTCCGAGAGAATGCGGTTATGAAGCGCCATGTTACGCTTCTCAAGACTCGCCATGAATGTCGACAGGACGTCTCTGTCAACTCCCTTAACTCCCTTCCTTAAATGCAGCGGGTTGATGAATTTATGGTGTGTCCTCCTGTCATGCATGGCTCGTCCGGGCGGACACCTGCCCTTTGGACGAGCCTTATGCGCCATGTGTCTAGCGACCACCCGCATCCGGGGCTATATACCCATATATTAATATACTTTATATATATATATATATATCTATATCTATATATATATATATATATATATATATATATATATATATATATATATATATATATATTTATTGAGGGTACCGTAGGGTATCCCCTATAATATATTTAGTATCCCTAGAATATTATTAAAACTATATCCCCTATATATTATCTTAATAATATATTATGTTATAATATACATCTTAGCATAGCTATATTAACTATTAATTAATATAATAATAATTAATTTTATTAATATAAATAATAATAAAGGGTCCCCTAATAATCAAGTTTAATTCAATGAATGCTAAGACAACATGTATTTTATATCTTGAATTCCAAAGGGTCTACCTTAGGTCACTTGTTTCTCACACATAAGGAACTTCTTGAATGTTGTGTTCATTTAGGTTCCATTAATAACTTTTTCCTTCCTTCCTATCAACACTATCATATCTTAGGTTGTTTGGAAACAGACGATGCTCATGGCATACATCAATTTTTTTGTTGCTACCATGTACAAATGGTGTGTTACCTCTCAAGCTTAAAACAAGGTAATCTAATTACATGTGACTAGGATAGAAAAATGTGAGCATCTGGAAAAGTTTATTAAATGTCAAGGCACTATATCCCACCTATTCACATTATATTCTATCATAATATATTAGTATAGAATAGGTATTACATAGTATATAATTAATACTAGGATAATACTACTATTATATATTATATTATACCTTATAGATAGTAATTAAGTATATTATAAGTATAAGGGGATATATAATGGGATATTAATATACTATATATTATATTAGTATATAATACTATAGTAATATTTCCTATATAGATATTATATATTACTATACCTATAGTAGGATATACTATAGGTAAGAGGGTATACCTATAAATATAGTATATAGGATATATATCCCCTATAGTTACCCTATATAATATATCTATATAGATATATATTAGGGGTAGTATCGGGATACTAAGGTATTAATATATAGGGATATATAGTACCCCTTATAGGCATTATATACTAATAATACTATAAAAAAGATATAACATATATATATATATATATATATATATATATATATATCCTAGGATTAATTATGATACTATTACTATATAGTATTATAGTGTTATAATATAATGATAACCATGTATTAGTTCCACTATTATTCATATTCCCTATTCAATATGAATGACAAAAGAGTGAATTCAAAAATTAAATTCCCAATGTTAAATTATGGATAAGTTGAAAAAATATTTAGTTAAAGACAAACTAATATACACTAAAATCTAAAACAAAAAGAATAAAAGATGAGATAGAAGAGATTGCCAAAAATATTATATTGTTGTTAGGCTTTCTTAAAAATGCAATAGAATTTCTGATAAGTAGAGCTGAGTTGAAAATGAATTAGAGGTTTCGACGAGCGGCAATGAAGTATAAAATCCACAAAATGAATTCTAACCCAAAGTTGAAAAGAAATATATATAAATAAGATTCTGACATCCTAACATTAATAATGTCCTATATTAAGCTCTGTGGCATCTAAGTATATTAGAGGATATATACTATATATATAGGGGATATCCTAAAGATATAGCTATATAGAGATATCATATATAACCCTAATAATACTAATATACCCTATATCCTAATCTTTTATATATATATATATATATATATATTTTAGAGAGTAAATCTTTCCATTAATCGAGGCGAAAAAAAAAACTATTTATAAAACCCAATTTCATTAAATTTAAAAGATTAAAAAAAACAAAACAAACTAATAAATTATAAATTTTGATTTCCAACCCAATTTCATTAAATTTGAAAGATTACAAAAAAACAAAACAAACTAATAAATTATAAATTTTGATTTCCACCATTTATTTTAGATTGATCAATTTTGTTCTATTAATTTTCCTCGAACATCCTTAACCTAGTGGACCATTAGATGAATTAGAAATATTGTTTATAAAATAAAATTTTATTAAATTTGAAACAATAAGATAACATATATAGTGTGGAATTGTGAATTTTTATCTTAGAAAGGTCAAATCCTTCTAATTTACATAATGGTATTCTATATATATGAATAATAATCTAAAAAAGTGTATATTTCATTAACAAAAATTATTGAATATTGAATAATTCCAACCTAAAATATTCATTTTTCATTCCAAAAATGTGAATTTGAACTCTAAAGGTATGATTTTGTATTCTAAAAATTCAAGTTTCTATTGCAATTTTAAAGTTGTAAATTTTAAAGTTGTAAATTTCCATTCCATGGATACCATTTTATTTCATGGATGTGGAATGAGGTTTACAATTGAAAGTAAAGTAAAATTGTATATTGCTTCGATGTATAGGTTTAGCATTTTTAACATTATAGAAATATAATTGTATATATTATTAGGTATATATTAATATTAATATATAGTATTATAATATATATAGAGATAATATATAATAAGATACCTTATATAAATATATTAGTATAGCTTAATATTCATATTAGTATATTATTATAATATATGATAGTAGGTTATCCCTATATTATTATTTATATGATACTATAGTAGTATTACTATAATATATAATTATATTGCTATTAGGATAGTATGATTAGTAATATATTATACTAATATATTAATATACTAATTATTATAGCTATATTAGGGATAGTATTATGTTATGGGATTAAGGGATAATCTTATATAATAGTATTATATTTTATATCATTATTATAAATATCAATTTAATAATCTAAAATAGGGTTATTAAATTAATAATTTTAAGAAAACAAAAAATTACATTATTTGTTGAAACTATTTTGCCAAATTGTAGTGAAAAAATATATTTAAGCTATAAGTTAGACTAAGTCTTAAAAAATATCTATTTTACTTTTATTTATTTCAGATCATTAAAAATACATTTCTAGTTTAAAACGATCTTCTCTGAAAAGAGTAGAATTTTATACATAAGATATTCTCTTTCAAGTCTCTCTTTTAAAAACTATGTCCAAATTTCAAAAAAATGAGAAATTTTATTGAGTGGAAAGTCTCCTTATGATATCTTTTATAACAAACTTAATAAAGTAATAGTGATACCTACCATTGGGATATAGATGAGTTATGTGTGTGGGGTTTAGTAATCATTAGGTTACTAGTTCAAATTTGATGGAGCGGAGTCAAGGGTGGGAACTACATGTGGGGAATAAAAATTGTCCTATGGGACATCTAGTCTCAATCAAAGCTCACATACTTGTAGTGATAGCATCTTGTAAGTGGGAAAATCATTTTGCTATTCAACATTAAAGTTGACCTACACTTAGGCTTCACTTAGCTAGAAAAAAGGAAAAAAGTAATAGCCATGATTTTGAAAACCTTAAAATAAGGCGATAAAATCATTTTTCTATTCAGAAATATGGATGACTCTTATTTAGGTTGGGCTTAGCTAGAAAAAAAAAACAAAAAAAGAAAAATAGTAGCCATGGTCATGAAAATGTCAAAATAAGGTAAAACTATGCATTCAAATTATTTTCATAATAAAAGGAACAATATAGTTGAGCATATCTTACAACATTTTAAGTGAACCCTAGTTATTATCACTTAGTCAACAAAATGTGATTGTTCTGATTCTCTTTTAATTTTTTTTTAGGATATAGGTGTTACTATAATGGTAATCTTGTTATAAAAAAGGAGTAAGGTTGTTTGAGGAAATATATATGAAGACTTTGTTCAAACTTATGAAGATTTGGTTAGTTTAAAAAGTTTGAAAAAGGTATTCAAGTTTACAAGACTCTGTGTAGAAGGGAAAGTTTCATATCTGTAACTTAGCTTTATCTAGATGAAATTATTCCGTGTGTAACATATTTATTGAATATATAATTAAGAAGTTATTTTGTGTGTAACATATTTATTGAATATATAATTAAGAAGTTTAGGAAGATGAAAAGTGAGAAAAAAATTACTATTATTTATTTAAAATTTTATTTATTTATTTCGTGCATAACTTATTTATTTAATATATAACTGGCACAACCACATTAATAAATGTGGTTGATAAACTCCAATACACATATCAATTATCAATAATATTAAGAATTAATGTTATTATCAATAATACTAATATGAATATAAAAAACCATATTAATAAAAATTAATATTATATTATTACTATTATATTAAATAGTAGTAATTAATAATAATAATAATAATAAATAAATAAGGATAATAACAAAAATTATATTAATAATCGTTTAATAAATTATATTAATACTTATTTAATAAATAATTATAAAATAAATTTTTAATAAAAATCAAATAGCAATTTAAAAGTGGTTGATAGGAAATTTAACTTTAAACACTATACCAACATACACTTATTAAACGCTAGCCTCTTCTAAAAACACACTGAGACCAATGAAACAAGCTACACCAATTGAAATCAACAAGATAATGATAACGACCGTTCATGCTTTCCAACCAATCCATTCTCACATTGTTTTTCATTTTTGCATATTGTTGAAAAGAAAAAGGCGGTGAAATGTGCAAGCCATCTATTGATTTAAATCTTGATATAGTTGTAAATGTCAGAGGAATAATATTAAACCCAAGGGATAAATAATATAAACCCTAAAATAAAAATGCTTGACCATGATTTTCCATCATTGATTTTCATATTGAGATGATGTTTATCACAATATGATGTTGGACCATGGTTCATTTTCATATTGAGACAATCTTTAGCATGTTTTGACATTGGACCATGGTTGACCATGGATAACCATGATTGTAAACCCAATTGATTTATATTAAACCCTGGGATTAATATTATAAACATTATCATTAATATTATACCCTAGGAATATGAACCAAATAAATCCAAGGGATTAATTCTAAAACTCAAATGTATATAAACCCAAGGGATTAATATATAAATTCAAGGTATATAAACCCTAAAGGGATCAATATTATAAACCCAAGGGATTAATACTAAAAACCCAAGGGATTAATATTATAAACCAAAGGTATATAGAGCCTAAGATAAATATTTTAAACCCAAAGGAATAATAAACCCAAGGGATTATAAACCCAAGGGAATAATATTAAACCTAAGGGATAAATATTATAAACCCAAGGTATATAAACCCTTATTTAAATATTATAAACCCTTAAATAAATATTTGTCACAATGCAACGTTGGAATATGGTGGACCACGATTGATTTTCATATTGAGACAACGTTTGTGACAATGCCACGTTGGAAAATTTCTTACTATCATTGACCATGGTTGATCTCCATATTAAGATAATCTTTATCACAATGTGACGTTGGACCAAGAGACTCTTTGTAACAATGTGACCATGGTTATTGACTATGGTTGACCATGATTGACCTTGTTTGACCATGGTTGAAACAACATTTGTCACAATGCAACGTTGGTGCATGGTTGACCATGGTTTATTTTCATAGTGAGACAATGCTTGTCACAATATGACATTAATTGATTTTCATATGAAGAAAATTTGTATCACAATGTGATGTTAGACCATGGTTGAACATGATTATAAACCCAATGGATTTATATTAAACCTAAAGATTAATATCATAAACCCTAGGATTAGTATTATACCCTAGGAATATGAAACCTTAGATCAATAAATCCTATAAATTATTATTTATAGACTTTTTAAATGAAAATAAATCATAATACAGTGCAAAATATTAAAAACAAATAAACAATATATAATGATTTTTTCAAAAATAAATTCATACAAAATAAAATGAAACGAAATAAACATTTGTAAATTCATAAATTCATTTACTATAATTTCATGTGAATATATTATATTTAAAAAAAAAGTATCATATGAAACATTATTTATGAAATTTTAAATCTATAAATTTACAATTTTTTAATGTATGATATATTTCAAAAATTGACAATTAAATAAATAAAAACAAAAACCTAATTTTATATTTTTACTTCATCTATTTTAATTAAAATCAATTTAGAATATAACGTGTTTCAAATTTCAAAAATAAAAATACATTTCAAAACATCAACCCTAATTTCTAAATTTCATAATTTATTAATCATGGAGAAACTCATCATGGAACTTATTTATATAAAAAAAATGTACTTCATAAGTAAAATATTCAATGCAACTAATATGTACAATGAAAAGAAATAAATTTGCATGGCTAAAGCATTTTTAAGCATTTCAAGTAATGATATTATTTTATATTTGGGCTATATTCTTTTTTGTCAATTTTATCTTTGAGATGCAAATATTTTTTTTTATACATTTTAAAAAAATTACAGAAGAAGAAATTATATCTCTAAACACTTCTTATATTTGTGATTAAAATAGATCAACATTGATATTTACATAAAAAAAAAACTAATAAGATCAGCTTGCAATTTGAAAATTTGTTATTAAATGATTACTAATAATTCGTTCATGCTACTTTACCCAATTCTACACTAATCCTACATTGAAAACCTATGAAAAACCAAATTCATAATTGAGCTACTTTTATGCATCTGTATTTTAAAAGTAAAGCAATCTTCCATAGAACACTCCTTAAAATCATTAACATCTAAACCACACTCAGTTACTATATTTACAGTGGACACATAATTGATCTCGTGGAGGTTCATGGCATAAGTTGGTCAAACCTTGTACTCGTCATTTGTGCGGTGACACATATTCCACTTGAGAGTCAAGGTCCCGTAAGTTGGCCCCGTGATCCAATATGAAATGCCCAAACTTCTCATAGAGGTTGTCCACATTAAATTTGACACTATCATACACCTGTGGAAGCGTGAAAATATATGTATGTTCAAATATAGGTAAAGCAGACAAGGAAGTAAGTTGTTGCCACGATTATAGGAAAATACCTTGGTATATATGGTATGGAAAACTTTAATATTAATCGAGGAAGATGTAGCACTCACAACTTGTATCCCACATTATTAACTTGTAGCCCACATTCTCCTAGCATTGGAGTAGACAATATGATCTTCGAACACGTTGAGAGACATCATATTAACGCCAGAGTGGATGGAATTTATTTGCACCATAGTGAAGATACAGTAAAATACTTTGTGATATATTTTATTATATATAAATGAATGTTATAAATAATAATGAGGAACTTATCATGGAGGAACTTATTAGAATTGGAATAATCTCAACATGGAGGAACTTGTTAGAATTGGAATCATCTCAAATCCCTATGAAATTGGTGGGTGGGGAGCCACGTGGCATGAATATAATTTTTGAAATTTATTAAAAGTAATGGACCATTTTTCTAAATAAAATTTAATTATATATAAATGAATGTTATAAATAATAATGAGGAAGTTATTAGAATTGAAATAATATCAACATGGGGAAACTTATTAGAATTAGAATAATCTCAAATCCCTAGGAAACTTGTGGGTGAGGAGCCATGTGGCACAAATATATTTTTTTAAATTTATTAAAAGTAATTGACCATTTTTCTAAATAAAATTTTATCACATATAAATGAATGTTATAAATAATAATGAGGAACTTATTAAAATTGGAATAATCTCAAATCCCTATGAAATTGGTGGGTGGGAGCCACGTGGCATGAATATAAGTTTTTAAATTTATTAAAAGCAATGGACCATTTTTATAAATAAAATTTTCTTATATATAAATGAATTTTATACATAATATTGAGGAACTTATTGGAATTGGAATAATCTCAACATGGAGGAACTTATTAGAATTGGGATAATCTCAAATACTAGGAAATTGGTGGGTGGGGGCTAGAATTGGAATAATCTCAACATGGAGTAACCTATTAGAATTGGATTAATCTCAAATCCATAGGAAATTGGTGGGTGGGGAGCCACATTGCACGAATCTAATTTTTTTCTAATTTATTAAAAGTAATGGACTATTTTGCTAAATAAAATTTATTTATATATAAACAAATGTTATAAATAACAATGAGGAACTTATTAGAATTTAAATAATATCAACATGGAGGAACTTATTAGAATTGGAATAATCTCAAATCCCTATGAAGTTGGTGGGTGGGGAGGCATTGGCAAGTATAATTTTTTAAATTTGTTAAAAGTCAATGCAACCTAACAAACTCTGTAATACACTACAAACATTGAGAAACATTAAGAATCATATGATGAGCATATTCCCTTGAGAATCAATCTTCCATCTAAAGTTCATATGAATTAAGAAGTTAAAAAAGATGAGAAGTGAGAAAAATCTATTATTATTTATCTAAAATTCAATTTGTTTAGGTGAAATTATAAGGATGGGTAATAAAATATACAAATTTTATTAATTTTATCTCATTATCCACTTTTATTATTTTATTTGATGATTTTGGAAAAAAAATTATTCAATTATTTTCTATTTTTTAATATATTGAAAATTATATCGTTTTAAATGATTAATACAATTAATATAATAATATGGATATTGTTTATTAATATGGATATTGTTTATTATTTTATGCAATTTTTGTTGATGGTGAATGGATGAGTAGTTTAAATTCTTAAATTGATCATGAATAAATATATTCTTGAGGAAATTTTTATTTGATAAGTCAACAATTAATTTCTTTCTTAGATCAATAACAAATAGATACACTTTAAACCGTCTTTGATATAATTAAATCTTCTTTAAATAATATTAACTATAAATAATTTTTATAACATAATTCATTAGTCTTTAAAATGACTATCTTTAAAATGAAACACTATTCTCTAACCTTATCTTTAAAATTCCATACTAAAATAAAACACTTTTCTTTTCTTTAACAATATGTGCATTGTGTTAATCAACCTCCAAATATTATATTACATATATCAACCTCCAATTATATTTTAGTAATGATGGGCATGGATGCATTCGTAAAATGTGAAGCTTATTTTTGTTTTATAGGTTAAAGTCAGGGATCTCACCTTAGAACCCCAAGTATCTCTCAAGGCTAACATGGGTTTAGTTTTGTTTTATAGGTTAAAGTCAGGGATCTCACCTTAGAACCCCAAGTATCTCTCAAGGCTAACATGTGTTATAGATTAGGTAGAGAAATTTTTTTCTCTTGAAGTGGATCATCTTGTAGCAAACTGTTGTGTGTGGAGCATGATTGTTCAGAGGTCTTTGTTTCAGCCGGATGTATACCCCAGGAAGTTTTTGTACACCCCTCCACGCGGGGGGGTGCAGGTGCGGTGCCCCGGCCGGGGCTCGGGGGCAGCGCCCCCGAAGCCAAAAATAAATGTAAAATTGCCTTGTAAAAGTATAGTAATTTCTAGTCAATCTGGGTCATTCATTAGGCGGATGATCTGACGGTAGAACTTATGTTTAGTTTAGGGTTTTTTGCCCTAGAAGGAAACCCCTCTCTTTGTATGAGGGCATTGTATTTGAGGCTGTGTGATAGATGTGTATTCTGTGAGTGAGAAACAGAGAGGTGAGACTGTGAGAGAAAACAGAGGATATTACAGCGGATTTGCTGTAGGTTGTGTCTCTTCATTTTGCTGGATAATAGATAGGAAGGACTGGCTGTTCAGGGTGGACGTAGCCCAAACTGGGTGAACCACGTATATCTGTGTCTCTCTTGTTTTGTGCGTTTTCTGTGTTTATATTTCTGCAATATTTTATGTGTTCCATTGCTCCGTAATATATAATTTTCTAACACAAACTTGGATTCTGCAAATTATACATGATCTATGTTTATTTTATGATTTAATGGATTTTGGCCTTTGGCATCTTCCTTTCAAAAGTGGGTGAATCAGAATTGGTCCTCCTTGTTTATGAAATCATATTTTTGCTTGAAAAGGTTCTTTGTGATAATTTTTAGAAATGTAGCGGCTCATTAGAAAGTGTTTAATTATGGTCTCTCATTTTTATATTCAACATTAGGGATGGCCCGGATTTAGGTTGAGCTTAGCTAAAAAAACAAAAATAATAGTCATGGTCATGAAAATGTCAAAGTAAGGTAAAACTCCAGATCCAAATTACTTTGGTAGTTGAACATATATTTCAACTTTTTGAGTAAACCCTAGTCATTAGTAGTTACACAGAGAATTGTGATTGATACTCTTTTCGTTGATTTTTTTTTGAAGTTATAGGTGTTACTAGAATGGTAATCTAGATATACAAAAGGAGTAAGATTGTTTGAGGAAATATATATGAAGAATTTGTTCAAAATTATATTGTTTTAAATGATTAGTACAATTAATATAATAATAAGGATATTGTTTATAATTTTATGGAGTTTTGGATTGATGGTGAATGGGCGACCAATTTAAATTCTTGAATTGATGATGAATGGGTGCATGATTGAGGGAGACTTTCCTATGATAAATTCCGAATTAGTTTATTCGATTGATGGTCAATATGTGCATTCTTGGATTGAGGGTGAATGAGTACACTAGAAAGAGAGTCTTTGTTTGATAAGTCATCAATTAATATCTTGGATTGATAATGAATAGGTACATAAATTCATTAATCTTGATAAGAAAACTTAACTTTGAATATATTGTTGTCCTCATCCTCCTCCTCCTCCTCCTCCTCCTCCATTTCTCTTTCAGTATTTTAGTATTATATTTCTCTTTCAATATTTTATTATTATACCTAACAACTTATTTGTTATTATTATTATTTAAAAATTCATTATATAATTTTTTTTAAATCAATAATAAATATTTTGATTTATCTTTTTAAATATTTATTATTATACATTGTAACAACCTATGTTGCGCTATCAAGGTTACCTTCATCCTCATTCCCTATCATTGTCGACAACCATCCATACACATATATTTATAAATTTAAATTTATATTTTAAAATTTAAATTTTTATATTTTAAAATAGAATAGTTTTATTTTTTATATTAATAATAATGTTATTATAATATAATTTATTTTTAATCAATATTAAAATTATATTTAAAATAATGACTTTATCATATTATATTACTTCAAATTTTTTATATTAATATTAAATTTTAATTAATAAATCATTTTCATAAATTTAAATTTTTATATTTTAAAATAGAATAATTTTATTTTTTATATTAATAATAATGTTATTATAATATAATTTATTTTTAATCAATATTAAAATTATATTTAAAATAATGACTTTATCATATTATATTACTTCAAATTTTTTATATTAATATTAAATTTTAATTAATAAATCATTTTCATAATAAAGTTTATGTTTAATACATATTAAAATTTTATTAAAAACAACAAGTTGACTTAAAAGTTATCAGTGAAGTATATATGCATGTACCTTATTCCATTTATTGGAAAATTCAATAAATTTTCCTGGTATGTAGTTGTTTTTTATGCTTACTAAAATAGGTTTGTTTTTTAATTATTATTATTATTTATATAGTAAAAAATATTTGTATTTATTATATTTGTAATTTTAATTTTATATTAACAAAAATATAATTAAATTTTTAGTTAAATTTTAAATATTTTATTAAAAAATACAAAAGATATAAATTTCTATAAAAGTTTATTTAATTGTTATAAAACTTAATTTTGTTAAAATATGCTTGAAAATAATTGATATGTAAATTAAATGGATAGCATATTGGATATATGTATATTTTATCTAATTTTAGTAATTAAATTACAATAATAATAAAATATTTTCGGTTTTTCGAAATTTATATCTGACCATAACCTTCACTGACTCTGCATAAAATCAAGTTACAACACTCAAGAGAACATAATTTCTTTTGGCAACATTCGTCCCAATCCTCTTATCACATTATTTCTTCATTGACGGATTGCCCATGGGGATAGACAAAATAAACATAATCTTTAAACTCGAGCGTGAGGTAAAGATGAATGTTGTTTGAAGCCATTGACTGGTAGAAGAGGTGAGGACTCGCTTGCTGGCCGAATCAACCCAGGCGGGTTGGGAAGGAGGGCGCTTCTTCTTGGCTTTTTGGACGATGAGATTTCACTTTTTTGCGGGTCCAATGGATTCGATTCTCCCTTACCTAATTCCATAAAACCCCTTAGTAGTAAGTATTCAACATTTCAAATTCCATAAAACCCCTTAGTAGTAAGTATTCAACATTTCAAGAAACAAGGGAAAGTTGTCCATAAACAATTTCAACATTTGAGAGGACATTTCCCATTATTTAGTGTTTTTCTCAGGTATAAATAGTTCCGTGATTATTATTTTTCAAGTAGCATTTCACCGTTAATTTTCCCTTTCAATTATCTTTCAAACAAACATGTTTCACTTCTTTATTTAGATTTTCATTTATATACACGATATTATTCTTAGAGGACGAAAAAATTAGTTATCAATTTGAACCATCATACTACTAAAAATGAGTCATCATATTACTCTTAATAATAATAATAATAAATAAATATTATGTACTATTTTATGGGTTGTTTATGGGTTGTATGTGAACGCTTTTATAGGTAGTTTAATTTTGACATTTATGGATGATTTGGATGGATTATGATTTGGCATTTACATTGACAAGCTCGAAGGTTATCTAGAGGAAGCAGGATGTGCTAGCATGATTAGCTAGGATAGTCGTCATCCTTCTTCTCTATGCTGACGATATTGTTCTCCTCGCAAGGTGTCCATCTGATCTTGATAAGCAACTTAGGCTTCTTAAGGATTTCTACTCTACCATGGACATGACTATTAACACTGACAAAAAAAAGTTTATGATTATCAAATCCAAGAAGGACACATACACTAATTTTATTTATGACAATAATAATTTGGAGGAAGTGTATTCTTACAAGTACCTAGGAATTGATATTCATCACAAGCTCAACTGGAACTATAGCATTGAGAAAAGGATTAATGGGGGATGGAAAGCTTACTTTGGTCTTGAAAATAATTGTAAAACGGCAAACCTCATAATGTGGGATAAAAAGAAGTTCCTCTTTGAAACTTTAGTCACTCCCCTTATCTTATAGGGATGTGAGGTTTGGAGTTGCAGCATCTCTAGAGAATCCTAGAGAAAGATTGAGCAAATCTAGAAGCGCTTTATAACGTATAACATGAAAATTAAAAGCAATACACCCTACCCTATTCTCCTTATAGAAGTAGGTCTTTCCCTATCGAGAGCCTAACTATGACTAGAAGCGGCTTTTGTTGTACAAGCACAAGCTCAATAACATAGGAGATCATAGACTTCCTAAGATAGCTTTAAATTCCAGCAAAACCACCTAAGGCTCAAGCAGGGGTGGTATAAAGACAAAAGGGCCTGGTTAAACCATTGGGAGATCAACAAGAATGATGCATTGCAAAACATTAATAAAATTAAAAATATTGTTACTTCTAAGTTCAAAGAAAAAATGTGGTGTGAGAAAGATTTAGTAGCTAAAAGAAAATGAAGTTATTATAAGAAGGTCATCAACCCCACCCTAGAAGATCAAAAGTATCTCTCTGTTTTAGCTAGCTCAAAGAAGAAAGTTAATATATTGAAGATTAGAACGAACTCTCATGAGCTCCATAGTGAAACAAGTCGCTAGGTAGTTCCTAAAACACCATGGATGGAAAGGCTCTGCCATCTCTGTGAGAATAGGAACATTGAGAATGTAAACCACTTCCTCTTAGAGTGTCTCGCGTACAACCACATTAGATCTCAGTTTCATAATCTTTGTCGTAATACTAACCTTCCTAGCCTTTTATGATGTCAAAATTATAGTGAGCTTGGGAGACTTCTCTCCAAACTTTTTGAGCATAGGAAAAAAACCTTAAATCAAACTAAATAATATGTTTCTTTAGGTCCGATAGACCAAAGTCTGGTCTAAGTGGACGTTAACCATCATCATCATCATCATATTATATTATCTTTTAATTTATTATATATTTATTATATTGTATTTTGTGGTGAGAATAATTATTTATGGTTGTTAATAAATGAAGATTGATTTATTATTATTATTTAAGATAAATTACTCCATCTAAAATGAGATGGTTTAAAAGAGACAAATTTTCACTCATATTGAATGCCTCTAAAAAACACTCTTAAAACAAGAAAAATAATATTAAAACAATACTCTAAATCCATATAAGATTTCAAATTATTTAGTCTTGAATTACAATTAAATTTCAACTATTTTATTTTTATTTAAATAAATATTTTAAAACAAAAACACAAATTTAACTTCCATTTAAATTTTGATTGGGAATAAAAGCACACGGGAAAGAAAATAGGAAATGGATTTTTTTTTTTTTCCATGAAAATGGATTTAGTAAAATTAGTTGTCATAGCCCAGCATAAAACAAATACTTTGAGGAGACCTACCAGAGAAAGAAAGGATGGAAAATTAAAGACAAAGGCAGAAAATTCAATAATTTTAACCTAGTCATTTTAGGTTACGACACGGAGAAGGTGGGTAATCAGACCACTAATGCGACCACAACACAACCGTGCATGATCACCCCATGAAACCCACACAGCAACCAGACCTCCAAAAAGAGTCATCTCGCGATCATCTCATTAACCTCACACATCAGCACCACACAATCATCCCAACCACAACGCGATACGCACCATTAATTGGAGGAAAGTAGAGCACACCTATACGAGAAGCAAGCCGCCCAGCACACCTAAAATTATGATTATTTTGCTTGAACTCTTTCTATTTGACCCGTTCATCTGCTTCCCTGGCGGATAAGCCCCCGGTGTAACAGCTGGCGACTGTGTGTGCCGCTTCGTTGGTGCAATAGCTGGCCCTTTTGCCGTGGATGGAGATGGAGGCAAAATCGAGTTAAAGAAAGGATACATTTCATAATGGGCATTGCAGCTTTTGCTCAAAACCGTAGCTCCTGCGCTTCCAGGAATTCTTGATAAAATAAAATTGATTGCGCTTAAGAGACATGTTTTGCATTGGATACTCGATATATCTCTCGTGCACTGCACCGCACCGTAAATCCTTCGAGACAGGGAGTCTGTACTTGTTCCCGAAGCATATAACTTAGATCCAGACGCTGCTTCACCTGACAAATTTGTTAATAGGCTCTCGACAGCCGCGTTAAAAACATCGGGGTGGACATATTACTATGATTATAATTATACCATCCACCAGTAGACATTTGTCCGAAGAAATCATATTTTTCATAACGTAAGAAGCAGTCATCCAACAAAATTAAACCACCGCCGGTATTCCTACACTTGTGCCGAATTGTAGTGACTGCTCTATGGGAGCAGTTGCGGCACTGTTCGGCTGTTGTGTCCCTGGAACATTGTAGGAGGCCGTATATTTGACCATCCACACAAGTGTTAAAACCAGTTTGGGAGGTGTGTTGAACAAGATTATTAAAGACTGTATTCAGATTGATGTCTAACGTAGTACCGTGCGTATAGTTGAAGTCGAAGAAGCACACAGTGTGTGGAACCTGTCGTGCATCGGCACGAAAAGCAATGAGTAGGAGGAAAAGTAGGACGAGGTAGAAGAGCCTAATAATTTGCCCCATCACGAAGAATCCCTTCGTTGGAAATAGAATTCTCGTGCTCACTGAACAAAGGAGAATTTGCAGGGGATGCCAACGTTGTTCCTGCAATTCTGTATATATAGATTTGAATAATTGATTTGCATATTCTATATATAAGGATGATAACAAGATTCGAATTTTAGGCACATTGTCCACCAAGGAAAAAAATAACCCATGAGTTCATTATGAAATTCAATTCAAGTCCGATACGAACTTTTTTGATATTTTTGGCGTGTGGAGCGGGTATAACGGGATTCCGCTTGACCACATTCACGTTTAAGATAAAAAGTCCAAAAAGTCCGTTGGTATTTCGCGCTATATATGTTCACGGTTTTCTTTCCTCTCTGAATGCCAGCGTTATTTTGACTTTGACTTTGACTCGAGTTTGGTTCAACAAATAAAATTTTAAGATTTTATTGGTTTTCTTTCCTGTGTGAATGCCAGCGTTACTTTGACTTTGACTCGAGTTTGGTTCAACAAATAAATTTTTATAATTTTAAACATTTTATTAATTACGTCTGTGAACACCACTTGTGTATACAAACTTAGCTGATTTTGTTTTCTTAAAGGCGTAGTGCAACGAACAAACTAGGTGATTTATTGGACCCTTTTTCAATAATCCAAGATCATCTTTCTTTTTCATTTTCCTTTTTATTGGTTATATTTATATTATTGGATTTATTTTTTATTAGATTAAAGTTATTATTACTGTTAAGTATCTAATTACTGCAAAAAGATAATTATTTCTAGGGTTAATTTACATAGTATACCTTATATACTATATTAGTATATAAAGATATAATAGGGAGATATATTAATGATAGGATATATGTTATAGATATTATAATATTTTATATAGTATATTAATTTATATATTAATATATTATATTAATAATTGCATCATATTATATTACAATAATATATAGTTAATATAGGTATATTAATTATATCTAATAGATACTAAAAACATAACTTAATGGTATTAGGTTATAGTAATTAGTTTCCATCTAATTTTTAGATTTTTTAGAATAAGCTTTCGAAACTTTTTCTAGGAAATTTTAGTGACAATAACTAAAGCATAGGAATCACACACAAAGAATGTTGATAGGTCCTTGTGAATGTAGAGGGAAACCAAGTTATTCATGAAGCACACAAAATGTACTTTTGAGGCTCTTGAGTTTCAACACAAACTTTATGATGGTGTATGGGTTAATTCCAAGAAAGTTGTAGCTATGTAACACTTTCCTTATCTTGAAAATGACAAACTTATGTGAATTCTTTGGAATTTCAAATCCATAGTCTACAAAGCCTAACTATGGTAAGAAAAGCCTCTTATCTGCACCATATCAAACCCAAAAGTTGGACAGTTAACATGGTGGCCCTGGGTCTTTTTTATTGGGCTTGAGCTATATGAGCTTCATTTACCTCATGTTGTCCTCATTTACTCCCCTTACTCATATGTAGGCTCTAGCACCCATTATTATTGTGTAAATTTTGCATTTATTGAAATAAAATTCAAGTATACCCTATAAAATTCATGTGTGGTTATTTTAGTACTAGATCACAAAACTTGATATTGTGAATATTAAAAGAGAGATTGGGTATCTTTCCTAACTATAATCAATTTCTTAAGTGTACTAGATGGTTTTCAAAACTTCCCAATCGTGTTGATATGAAAACTAAAGGCTTTGAGATCTAACTATGGTGCTCAAAACCTCATAATCGCACACATATCCCCCTAAATGGAATACATCCATTAAAAGGATCCACGAGATAGTGTAGGGGATTCTTCATGGGTAATAAGCCAAATAACCTTTATACATGGTCTCAGGAACTTATTTTCCTCCATTTCCTACATTATTGTCCATAATACCCATTTGTATTTGGAAAAACATACCAATGGGTAGAGTCTATTTTGGTTTATTTCTCCTCACTAGCCTTATTATAACAAACAAAAATAAACTCTACCCTCTGACTAACATCATCATAAGAATGCACACGAGAAATACAATTGGAATCATATTGTAACTTATAAGCTAATGGGCCTATATTCATAGGGACTTTTGGAATAAGAAAAATGGGAAAATTTTGACAATTGTATGAACTACAAAAATGGCAACAACTGATTTACACAGAAAATTTTTTAGATATAGAAATAAACAACAAAAATTCCAGAAAATGTAAATTGTGTTTGCTGTGTAGTATAGATTTAGTATACAAACTATGAAAACACATATAAAAGAAAATACAAACTACGAAAACCCATATAAAAGCAATAAATAAGAACGCAAGGTTTGGAGAGAAAATATAACCTATGAAAACTCATATAAAAGAAATAAATCAGAACCCAAGATTTGAAACTCCACATGTCCATGCACCCATCGACTTCAAAAATTCTAAATCATGAGGTCTAATTGAAACAAAATGAGTTATATGGAGACAAAGAGATTGTCGTGGAGTTAGTGATTGCTAAAGTTTGTAGTGAGTATTGTTTTTTTCTCCAATAAATTATGTCAATGTCAATTTGCGAGTAGTCCCACGAGTATTAATTTTCTCTACTATTACTAGAATGTTAATATTATATATATGGTACTAGTACACTATATTCTAATAATCCCCTATAATATTATATTAAACCATAGTTAGTAATAATATATTGGATTACTAATATTAATGAATAAATCATTTCTATATTGGGCCTTGTAGAATTTGAGAGAGATAATGTATTGTTAATCATTGAATTTAACAACACTACACCTTATCAGCATTTGATGGCCTTAATGCAAATGATTGTGACAAAAGAGGAATGATAATAGGCTATATGAGGGAGTAGAAAGGGAAAAACTTACACTCTTGATAGAAGTGAAGGTCCAATGTCTCCCCAACAATGAGACTTTGCAAGTCCTTATGCAATCTTGGGTGAATAGCTAAATTTAATTCCAAAAAGGTTCCTCAAAATGGATGAAAACTATGCTACCAACACCTCCCATAATTATCATAACATAAGGGTATATTTCACATATCTCATCTTACTTGTCTCTTTAATCTAGTTTATTACATTGATAATATTTGTAAACCTAATTTAAATTTTAGATCTATGGGTTATGGAACACTGCACATAATAAGTGATAGGGTATACCCCTACATGGAATTATACTATACCCTACATATTAGTATTCCTATATACCTAGGGTATATATTATCATATAATATCCTAGATTATCATATATATATATATATATATATATAAGGTACCCTAGTATTAGAGGATATTAGTATAGATACCCTAATACATACACACACACACATATATATATATATATATATATATATATATATATATCCTATATACTATAGGATAATATATATATCACTATTATACTATAATAGGGGTATATATAGGGTATACACTATATAATGATTAGGATAAGGGTAATAATACATTATATATTAAGGATATATTATTATATATATAATATTGTAGGGTATCCTATTATATGAATTTTTAATACATTGGAATGATTGAGTGTGCATTATTTATCTACAATTATGTACAATTTGCAATCACATGGTAGGTTACACTGTGTTTTGAAGCCTAGGTGGGAAATTTATATATCGTGTCATAGGGTTTTTGTGTGTCATGTTAAATAAATGTTAAATTTATGGTTTTAGAGGTAGAGTTTGGAGGTAATGTCACTCAACGGCTTGGCTAGGGGATGATTTATCTCAAGTAATTAAATGATAGAATTACAAATGTAGATATCTGCGTTCATTCCTTCGCATGCCCAACTTTTACCCACAATCTATAGTTTTGAATGAATCTTATATTTTGGTTCCAAAATGCTAAGTACAATAACAAGATGCTTACATTCTTTCTTCTAACAACATTCATAACAAATATTACACAAAATGTCAAACATAACAACTCGATTCCATGAGAATTGGTATTATTACCAACAAAATGCTAAACATGAATATAAGAACATGTAATAAATCACATTACTATCTTTTCTCTCAATAATTTCCCACCAATTTGGTTACAAAGGAATGATTCACCTTCCAATTGTAAGAATCAGTTTAAATTCCACACACTAATCCTCATGATTGGGTGAATATAATGTAAATAGATAAACAAGTAATATGAACAGTCATCGGGAGATGATGTGAACAGTCTTTCCCTCATGTATATAATGAAGACCTACTTGAAGGAATAAACACGAATCAATTTTTGGTTGAGTTACTGCCTGGCCTCACATGGTATCAGAGCCAGCTCCGAAAATAGTTGTAACTCCCATCTACCTACTGCTCTCTATCCTCTGCCTACTGCTCTCTGTTCACTGCCTACTGCTCTCTGTCCCCTCCATTGTCGATGTTGTGTGTTGTACGTTGGTCTGACATTGGTATGCGTTGATGCTGCTCATTACAACGCTGCTCGTTACTATGCATTGATGCTGCTCCATATCCAAAAAAAAAAAAAAAACCTTTTTCGTATTGTCAATGAACATGACTGTTTGTTTGAGGAATTCTTTGGATCTATTCTGTTAATCATGGAAAAGAATTCAAGAATTTAACGTGCTTAGTGTTTTGAAGAGCTGAATTTCATTCTTGCTCTGAACCTCATGAGGTCCGTATACAGTTGCGATAACTTTTGTGTTCCCCATCTCAAAGATAGCAGAGCCATCAACTTTGTCAACAACTCCCAGCTGTGCATGTAACTGTCGCATTTCCAGTGGTCGACGCCCATCCAGACGTAGCCCCTCTGGACTAATGTACTCCATAATGTATGATATGGGAACAAAATGCTCTCCCTCCAAACAAATTATGTTGTTCCTCTAGCTATGCAGTCACGATTATTGCTCAATAGCTCGTAAATGAAGCCGCTCGCACTCAAGTGAGACTCCACACCGATTATTGCAAGAAACCGAGGTATTAGAAAGCTTTTAACGCTGGCCTGGTATTTTTTTTAATGCTAGCCTGACATGGAAAAGGTGCCTGAGTCTGCTGCGTGAATGATGGTATATATGTTGAAGTTTTTTTGGCATAAACGTTGAAGTTTTTTCACATAACGTTGTCGTATACTTTGAATGTTTTTTGTTGAAGACTTTTTGGCATGTAAAATGTGTTAATAGCCATGTTTTCAATGTACTTTGAACGTTGTTGAATGTACTCTTAACGTTGTTTAACACATGGAATTGTATTGAAGTTTTATGGTATATACATTGAGATTAGATTGGTGAAAACCAAATTTAGATAACTTTGTTGCCTTTTCATGTAAAACAATTCAAGAACATTGCGAAATAAATGATGAGGAAGAGATTTGAAATCTTTTGAGAATGCATAGCTGATCTATGTTTTATATTTTCATTAAAGACAAAGACAGTACAAAGCCCTAAATGGAGGGAATGCCCTTTTGAATTGTAATTTAAAAAAAAAAATTACCACTAGAAGTACAATTTTACTATATATTGGCAGAAGTATTTTTCTATCAGCAGAAGTAATTTTTTTACATAATGCATTCAATCATATCCATGGTGGGAATAATTCTCGCTGGCAAGGAGAACTATCCTGAATGGTCTTGGATGATAAAACACACGCTCATTTTCAGTGAGTTGTGGAAAGGAGTGTGTGTCGGAGACGGAGCCTACCTCACACAAAGAGCTCGTCATTTGGGAAAACAAGAACAACAAATCTTATGCATTAATCGCAACATCTGTAAATGAAGAGGTGAGTCACCATATTTTGTCATTTTCAACTGCCTTTGAAGCCTTACAAAAGCTGAAAGAACTCTATGACTCACATTCTGCACTTGAAGTTATTCAACTCATGATTCAGCTCTTCACTCTTGAACTGCAAAATAATGATCCTCTTGCTCTTGCATCTGAAGTAAAGTCTATAATGCATGATATCAAATCCACTAAGGTTGAATTGGATATTCGTATTATCACTTTTCTCAAGGCAATTTATCCTACATACTCCAATTATCTTTAGTCATTGCAAGCAAATAGAAATCTCAAAGATATCACCTTCAAGACTCTCTTGTGAAAAAGTTTGCTGAAAGAGAGAAAGCTATTGGAAAGAAGACATCCCCTGAATCTTCTGAAGAGGTTGTGTGCCTTGCTCATAAAGAAAAGAATCCTACTCAAGATTCTTCAAGAGGAAGAGGTGGTCAAAGAGGAAGAGCAAGATATTTCAGAGGCAGGGGGGCATACATTCTCAAGGAGAAAAGGCAGATTTGCACTCCATTTGTTGCAAAAGAAAAGAAGCTACCATGGGACAAAATTGAGCAGAAAAGAAGCCAACGGAAAGGTAAAACTGATGATATAGACAAAGGTAAAGCACCTGAATCTGCTCACTATGTTGTGGCACAATGTAATATTGGAGCAAATGAAGATTTATTTAATGCTTCACTTGCTTCTTGGAAAAATGATTGGTTGCTTGATTCAGGAGAAACCTGCCACATGACTCATAGAAAAGATTTTTTTGAAGAATTTATTGACAATGTTGATGGAGCAGTATACTTTGTAGACCAATCAAAAATCAAGCCATCAGGGCTTGGCACAATCAGGCTTAAACTGCATGGTCTTCCAGACTTTCTTCTGCATCATGTTCCATATCTCCCACAACTCAAGAGAAACTTGTTGTCCTTGGTCCACATCCGCCAGGAAGGTCACTTCATTCATATGTTTGATGGCAAGCTTGAGGTAAGAAAAGCATCTGACCACTCACTTGTCATGAGGGGAATAGAAGAAGAAAGGCTTCTCAAGCTACAAGGAGCCTCTGCTTGTGCACAACGTTTCTCATACAATTCCCATCATGAAGAAGGTACACTTCCATCAAGTTTATTATGGCATGCTAGATTTGGACATTTGAACTATGACAGTCTCCACTTGTTGAAGAAAAATGGTGTTGCTGGTTTGCCTACAATTCCTAGGAAACTTAAGCAATTTGATGCTTGCATCCTAGGAAAGCATAACAAACAATATTTTCATGATTCACATTCAAGAGTACTTAGAAAACTTGAACTCATTCATTCAGATTTATGTGGTCCAATTCCTGTTCCTTCTGCAAATGGAAATAAATATATGATGACATTTATTGATGACTACACCAAAATGTGTTGGGTTTATTTATTGAAGAACAAATCTGATGCTTTTAAAACATTCAAGAATTTTCATAAATGGATTGAAAACTATGCACAATCTTATCTATTCACACTGGTAATGGAAAATAATACACAACAAATGAATTTGAAAACTATCTTCGCCAACATGGGATCAAACATCAAACAAATGTGCCTTATAATCCCCAATAGAATAGTGTAGTTGAAAGAATGAATAGGACAATCTTAAATATGGTATGATCCATGCTCTTCTTCAAAAATGTAAAGATAATGTTTTGGGTTGATGATGTTCTATGTGCTGCATATATAAATAATAGATGTCCATCTAATGCTATTAGAAACAAGACTCCTTATGAAATGTGGTATGGACATGTTCCTTCGGTAAAGCATCTCAGGGTCTTTGGTTCCACTTGTTATGCCTTGATACCAAAGGTACATAGAAACAAACTTGGTGCTAGAAGTCATAAGTGTATCTTCTTGGGGTATTCAAACACCTCCAAAGCATACCGTCTCTATGATGAAGTAAATAAAAAGTTTGTTGTATCTAGAGTGTAATTTTTCTTGAATCATCCAAAATTGACAATGTTATTGAGCAGAAACTTGATCGCTTGGATAGATTCACAAAAGAAAAATCATTTCAAGAATTTGATAATCAGATTCCACATCTTGAAGGGGGAATTCCTATACTAGATCAACACGTGGAATCCTCTTCTGAAGAACACTCTCCCCCGCATGAAACTCCAACAACAGATGATGCTTTAAGTGATGTGATTGATAGAATTAGGAGACTCAATCTTGGTTCAGTCCCAACTCAATCAACGGAGAAGCCTATACCATCTGAGAAAGGTCCCCCAAAGTGGTTAACAAAGACACTTGAAAGTGTTCATCTTGATGAGGTTGGAAAGACAGGAACTAGAAATTCAAACCGGCAAAATGGAGGTGATGTGGATAACTCTAATTCACCTATTGATATGGATGTTTCTTATGATTGTGAATTGAACTTGTCTACAGATTTTGAACAAACTTCCTTCAAAGAAGTTGCTTCTCATGATGAATGGAAAGAAGTGATGCAAAAGGAGTATGATGCCCTCATAAAGAACGATACTTGGAAGCTGGTTGATCCTCCATTAGGAACCAAACCAATTGGCTGAAAATGGGTCTATAAGAACAAGTATAAAGCTGATGGCTCACTTGACAAGCACAAAGCTAGGCTTGTGGCAAAAGGTTTTTCACAAAAGGAAGGGGTCGATTATGAGGAGAATTTTGCCCCCACAGCAAAATGGGCTACCATTTCGACACTCTTTGCACTAGTAGCTCAGAATGGTTGGAAAGTCCATCAAATGGATGTAAAAACTGCTTTCTTAAATGGAGATCTAAAAGAGAATGTTTTTACGTCTCAGCCTGAAGGATTTGTTGTGAAAGGACATGAACATAAAGTATACAAACTTGTGAAGTCCTTGTATGGCCTCAAACAAGCATCACGAGCCTGGTATGAAAAACTAACTGAGCATCTTCTGAAACTCAATTTCAAACATTATGATCTTGATGATGCAACTTTATTTGTCAAGAAAGTTGGAAAAACAGTTGCATATCCTGTGGTATATGTAGATGATCTTTTGATGACAGGGAACAATGAAAGCTACATTGCATCCATAAAGAAGGAATTGGGGAAAAGTTTTCAAATGACTGATTTCGGCTATGTTCATTACTATCTTGGCATTGAAGTAACCCAACATCTGAAGTCCATATTTCTTTCTCAAAAGAAATACATTGGAGATTTGTTGAACAAGTTTGGCATGAAAGAATGCAATCCTCTTACTACTCTGTAGAAATTTTGAATAATATGACACATATTCACAGAGATTATCCTAATTATACACTTATAAGCGGAACATGCATAATACATAACCTCCTCTACGTTGATCATCAATTTACAGAAGCAGAAACATTCACAGGCGCACATAGAAGCATCAATCAAACTCATTAACACAGTATGTATCCCGGGGAAAGCATCTCGCTAAAAACCCCAACTATTTGTATATTATATTGATTGAATCATGTAACATTACAAAGTCCAATGCTTATCACAAGCAATCTAGTACCAGCTCCACCTGTTACACACAATACAGCTCAGATCTGATCTCCAAATCTCCCCCGCTGCTTGCCTGCCTCCACTGCACAATACCTGCTCAAGAATTGATGAGAATGGCTTACCAAACTCGTATTTGACCTGCAAATAATCACTCACACTCTGTTGTACGTGAGCACAGGCTACAATTCATGGTATTGGCCAATTCATTGGCATACTCAATCCCTCTGATTGTGCAAATCATCATGCACAACTATAGTCACAACTGATAGCAATCTGATCCTCTAACACCTGTCCCTGCTGAACTGAACATACACTGACATGCAACTGAGTTAACGAATGTATTCTATAGTTGCATTATGAGTTAATAACTTGTGAATTAATTAATAACTAATTCACCCAACTCATCTCTAGTCTATTGATCAGTTAGACTAAATACAACTAGTTTAACAAAGCTAAACTGAACACAACTCCATCAACTGCACCTCCAGTCCACTAAACTCAACTCACTTGAGTTCTAACTGAAGTCCTGCATGCAAATATTAGTCATCCCATAGGTAACCACGTATTTCCCTCTGGGATCTGCATGTACCACATCCGTAGCTCATCCTGAAGTGCTCCAAGAGAATAAGATCAAGTTTATAGTCCAAATATTATTATGAGACAATAATATTTGACTTTTCTATTTTTGACAGCCAGTCTAAAAATAGACTTTGATCACTCACACTGTGATCACTCACATTGTGGTCACCCACACTGTGATCACTCATACTGTGATCACCCACACTGTGATCATCCACACTGTGATCACTCATACTGTGGTCACCCACACTGTGATCACTCATACTGTGATAAAAAATAGAACTTGCACCATAATTTGCCTGCGGGCCCACTTAGTGAAGGCGACTCCTTTCCACTAAGCTCCATCATCTTGTTGCATTCTCAACAAGCATTTCTTGTTGCACACTTTTCAACACTCCCTCTCAATAAGAAAGGATTCCTCTCAAACCTGATCCTATAACTCTGGAATGTTCTCCATGCAACACATCTGGTCGGTCCACTTGCTCTGTCATCAAAGTCTCTGACTACTATTTCCTCTGTCGACTGAAAACTCTGCATCTTTGTGCTCTTCAGTATTTGACTGCTCTAGCCTCTGTCACTTTGATCTGTGACTGCATCTGTGCTGCTGCTAGTTCTATCTCCCAGCATTGCATCTGCACTGCACCTCCCAACTGACCTCCCTGTTGGGATAGAAACACCCTCTGATGCTAAAGCTCTACCTGCTGCTAACAAGTGCTCCCTCTCTGACATCTGTGCTACTGCAACATCTCCATGCATCTCGCACCATTGCACACCTCTCTGTGCCACCTAGCACTGTGCAAAACACTTGTGCCTCTCGCATTGTTGCAGCCTACTAGCTATGCGCTGTCCTGGGATTCCCTGCACTGTCGCTCTCTCTGCCGCTCCATCCGCATCTATCTCTACCCAATCAGTCAGTTCCTGCTACTACACATTTGGGGCTCCCGTAGCAAGGTCTCATCCAAGAGGTTGGGTACCTCAAGGATCCTGCCCCTCCTCCTTGGGATGATCAATCCACATCACCCCACCTCCTACCTGGAGGAATGGCTGCATGTGATCCCTCAGCCCGCCTGGCTCAAAGTTTCCCCCTACTGGAGGTCTCTGGATCAGTAGATGTCTCTACTCGATCTCCTCTCAGCTTCCCCTGTTGTGGCTCCTCCACAACCTCCTGAAGCTGTTACAATTGTGGCTCCTCCACAATCGTCTGAGACTTCTTCTGGATCTACATGTTGAGAGGTAATGTATGCTCCCTCTCAACCACCAAGTCTCCATCATGACAACGAAAGCATCGCACTTTCGATTTGTCAACCTTCTTTCCATCATTGGAAGAACAAGATCCAGAAAGAGAAACCTTCTCCTTCCCCTTCTTCACCTTACTCGCTAAGGCACAGTTCTCCTCATCCTGCATGGATGAAGAACTGCCTCTTGTGCTCCATCTAATCTCCTCTTGCATCAAATCCGACCATAGTCGTTCCCAATTTGGCAGTTTCTCCCTTCCATTCACCGAGTCCTGGTAGCTATGCCAACTCTTAGGAAGGTCAAGGAGTGCTAGACTCACCATCCTCATCCGACAATCACCCCCACACTTCCCAGCTCATTCCGACATTGGGTGAACTTTGTGAGATACTGGGGCATACTGTCTCCATTCTCACACTTAATGTTTCTGAGTTTTATCTCTTGCTTTGGAATTAAATTCGAATTTCACCAGCACAAAACTCAACTGCTTCCGATCTAGAATTCGTGAGAACAAAGTATTTCTTATACAGAGATCGACTGTATGGGCATTCACCGGATATCACACCTTCCAAAAGAAGGATGAATCCAGAGGCTACTTGGCCCGATTACAGACTCTGCCTGAAGAAATAAAATGTAAACACTTCCTGAATAATAGATCTAATGATCAATACAACACTGATATCATGTAGAACTTCTTCTACAAATCAACTCGCTCCAATACCATGTAGAAATTTTTTCTACAATTATCTAGCTCGCTCTGATACCATATAGAAATTTTTCTACAAATTCGCCAGCTCTGATACCATGTAGAAATTTTGAATAATATGACACATATTCACAGAGATTATCCGGATTATACACTTATAAGCGGAACATGCATAATACATAACCTCCTCTACGTTGATTATCAATTTACAGAAGTAGAACATTCACAAGCGCACATAGAAGCACCAATCAAACTCATTAACACGGTATGTATCCCGGGGAAAGCATCTCGCTAAAAAAGCCAACTATTTGTATATTATATTGATTGAATCATGTAACATTACAAAGTACAATGCTTATCACAAGCAATCTAGTGCCAGCTCCACCTGTTACACACAATACAACTCAGATCTGATCTCCAAATCTCCCCCGCTACTTGCCTGCCTCCACTGCACAATACCTGCTCAAGAATTGATGGGAATGGCTTACCAAACTCATATTTGACCTGAAAATAATCACTCACACTCTATTGGACGTGAGCACAGGCTACAATTCATGGTATTAGCCAATTCATTGGCATACTCAATCCCTCTAATTGTGCAAATCATCATGCACAACTATAGTCACAACTGATAGCAATCTGATCCTCTAACACCAGTCCCTGCTGAACTGAACATGCACTGACATGCAACTAAGTTAACTGATGTATTCTATAGTTGCATTATGAGTTAATAACTTGTGAATTAATTAATAACTAATTCACCCAACTCATCTCTAGTCTATTGATCAGTTAGACTAAATACAACTAGTTTAACAAAGCTAAACTGAACAAAAACTTCATCAACTGCACCTCCAGTCCACTAAACTCAACTCACTTGAGTTCTAACTGAAGTCTTGCATGAAAATATTAGTCATTCCATAGATAACCACGTATTTCCCTCTGGGATCTGCATTTACCACATCCGTAGCTCATCCTGAAGTGCTCCAAGAGAATAAGATCAAGTTTATAGTCCAAATATTATTATGAGACAATAATATTTGACATTTCTATTTTTGACAGCCAGTCTAAAAATAGACTTTGATCACTCACACTGTGATCACTCACACTGTGGTCACCCACACTGTGATCACTCATACTGTGATCACCCACACTGTGATCATCCACACTGTGATCACTCATACTGTGGTCACCCACACTGTGATCACTCATACTGTGATAAAAAATAGAACTTGCGCCATAATTTGCCTGCGGGCCCACTTAGTGAAGGCGACTCCTTTCCACTAAGCTCCATCATATTGTTGCATTATCAACAAGCATTTCTTGTTGCACACTTTTCAACATACTCCAATGGAACAAAACTTAAAGCTCACATCTATTGAAGGAAAAGAATTTGAGGATGCAACAAAGTATAGACAACTTGTAGGAAGTCTCAACTACCTAACTACTACTAGACCAGACATTTCGTTTGATGTTGGAATCCTCTCTAGGTTTATGCAAAAGCCTTGTGAGGGACATTGGTCTACTACAAAAAGAGTTCTAAGGTACTTGAAGGGAACTCAAGACTTTGGAATCAAGTATACACAGGTGGACGACTTCAGCTTGATTGGATACTCTGATTCAGACTTCGATGGAGACAAAGAAACTGGGGTATCTACTTTAGGATATGCTATGAGTCTTGGATCAGGAGTTGTCTCCTCAAGATCATGCAAACAATCAGTTCTAGCAGATTCCACAACAGAAGCAGAATACATGGCAGAAGATTTGCAGGTAAAACAAGTACAATCAACTCCACTCATGATTGACAATACCTCTACAATAAAGTTGGCCAAGAACCCAAAGTTCCATGATCGAACAAAGCACATCAATATTAAATATCATCTGATTCAACATCATGTTGAGGCCAAAACAATCCATGTCCGTCATTGTTCCACAAATGAGCAAATTGCAGACATCTTCACCAAAGCGCTTGGAAGTGAAAAGCTTGAACGATTCAGAATGATGCTTGGACTCACCAACATTCCTTTATATTAAGGGGGGGAAATGTTGACACCTAATCCTCATGATTGGGTGAATATAATGTAAATATATAAGTAATATGAATAGTCATCGGGAGATGAAGTGAACAGTCTCTCCCTCATATATATAATGAAGACCTACCTGAAGGAATAAACACGAATCAATTTTTGGATGAGGAGTTACTGCCTGGCCTCACAATTACTAACTATATATTGATTATATAGTAATATATATAGTATATCATATTAATAGCGGTATAATGATAATCTATTACCCTTATAATATAGTATCATGTATTGTAGATTGGAATACTGACATCTTAGGCTAAGAAGTAACCCTACAGAGGCTATGGATGCCTACTAGCAACATTGGCTCTACCTATGATTATAAGAGTTCATCTTTATAACTAAACAAAACAACATGTTTTTTTGCTTTAACTTTAAGTTGTCATCAATTTAAAAGTTGTCAACTATCACTGTTATAGTTAATATTTATGAGATACACAAAATGATAGTACTTTGATTTCACTTAAGAGTTCCAAAGAAAAGTATGAATGCTAGCAATTTGATTTAATTTAACTTCTATTACTTTTTCCTTTGAATTTTATCATCAATTTTACAAAGATAACTAGTTCTCCCAGTACGTCGCCATTGTTGTGGAAAAACACATCCTGCCACCTAGATTTTTCACAAAATCATGGGGACCCTTCTATTTTGGTTATAGATATTTCCATTCTTTATGGGCATTTGGGTAAATTTTGTTTTCTTTGGTCTTTATTGCTTGACATTGGGACTTTTTAAGGGGACAATCATATCTTGGTTGTTGTGATTATCGCCTTGGTAACTGATATATACTAATATATAATATAATAATATATATCTCACTTATATTATTATATCCCTATATAATATTATTGGTATATATCAATAATATATATTATATTATATATAATACTATATTATTATACCTCCAATACCTATACTAATATATATAATACTATATCCATAATATTAATGATTATAATTAAAGTGGGTGTACTATTGATTATAATGGACTATCATAGACTATTAGACTATTATACCCCATTATTATAATATATTTATTATCTCATATCAATATCTCTATATGTATCTACAATTGTATTACTATGTAATGGAAATATAAAAGATAAGTAAATTGGAATGGCGTCAGAAAATTAGGTAAAAAACAAAAGCTTCCTTTCACTTGGTGAAAATAAGCTTGCTAATTTATTATTATTTTAATTTTTTTTTAAATGTGGGTTACAATAAAATTGTTTGCTATGAAATAATATATACTAAAAAGGAGTGTATATATATATATATATCTATATCTATATATATATATATATATATACCTTAGTATAGGGATATTAGTATTTAATTTTGCTTATGTATTGATAAAATGCACTTGAAATAATGCAACCTCATTTTCTTCAAGTGGCGTGGTTATAACATAGCCCCATAGCTTACTAGTGGTTAGGTTTGACTACCTTGACTCCCAAAAAAAGTTACAATATGTAATCTTCTATATATTTCTTCATCATAATCACATGTTATCCCCTTTTGCATGAATAGTGGGGAAAATGTGTGTGTCCTCTCGAATTATGGTAGTGAAAATAGAAAGGTTAACTTCTCAGTGGCATAAATTTTGCATACAGGCATTGATTGACACAATTCTTACATCATTGGAAATATCTCTATGTGTAGAATAAGAACAAAAGTGTTTCACTAATGAAACAAAATTTTACCCATGATAAATTTCATTTGATGTCTCAAGATTCTCTTCGAAATTTTCATACCCTAATTTTCCATGTTGGGTCCAACCGATAAAAATGGTCATGTCAAATAATTCCTCGACCTTTTCCACTCTAAAATAATCGATATGGATGAAAAAAATATAATGATACAATATTGATTAATAATCATAATAAATATAATTTATTGTTCTCCCTACTCTAGAAAATTTAATGCATGTCCATAGGTGGACTATTAGCATTCAATTCTAGTAACATTATTGTTCTTTATTTTCTATGTAGGACTACGTTTTGTGGAATGTACAAATTCTCTGGATCTAGAGCAAAAAGATAAAGGAAGAGTTTCATGGTCAAGGGATCTATGTGATTAGGAGTTTGCATAATTTTTTGACCATCGGTTTCATTGATGGGCATAATTGGATAGGACACATACCATCTCGCCTTCAGAGAGCTACCAATGTGGTTCATCTAATATTCCCTTATATACAAATATTTATTGTACCAACCATTATATAATATTATCCATGATAATATACCATTATATACACCCTATAGCCCATACTAACCCCTTATATTATATACCCAACCTAATATAACTATAGTAGATATCATATAGCATAATATGGGGATAGTATATATATGTAAGTATTATTAATATATAATATGGATATATATTATAGGGGTATATATATATATATATATATATATATATATATATATATAGGAATATTAGTATCATATATATATGGTATATGCTTATATATGTAATATAAATGATATTAGTATTATTTATGGATTATTATATACTATATGGATATACTATAGTAATATAATAATATATAATAATATGTTAATCATGTCAATCTTGATGCTTTTAGAGTGGAAATAGAGGAGGAATCAATTGATAGGGTCATTTTTACTAGTAGTGCCCATTCTTTAAAATTGGGGTATGAAACCTTCTACAAGAATTTTGAGGCATTAAAATACAATTTTTGGGTTAAATATTTATGAATAAAACATGTGTTTTCATGTGTTATTATACACATAGAGACATTTATAACAATGCAAGAATTTCCTCAACTAGAGTCCATATGCAAAAGTTGTGCCGCTCAAAATTTGACCTTCCTATATTGACCACCATCATTCAAGAGGATGGCATGCCAACCTCAATTATTCATGGAAAAGGGGATAGCCACATGTTCATGATGAAGAAGACTCTAGAAAAGTCAATATGGTAACTCTAGTTAAAAGATGGAGTCAGACCTAACCACTACTAGGCTATCAAACTATGTTATGATTGGGTCACTAAGAGGAAAATGAGTTATGATATATTCCAATTCATTTTGTTCCATGGTTGAGAATGTAGCCAAGAGTGTATAGGGAGAGAGAAAGAAGAGAGGATTTGTGCACTATAGCAACCCACATACCATATACCTCACTTCTTTGTACTTTGTTACCTATAACATTTGTTTCAATCAATTTTGTGAGAGATTTCACATGCAAAAACTCAACTTTGTTTACCATAATTAATATCATAACTTGATATACACTACTACTATTTGAGTAAGTAAGGGTTATGTTTCCCGTCATTTAACTATGATTCCTCATGTTCATTATATTTGAATAAATGCATGTTCTTCCACTGCATTCTTCTAGTGTCTTTCTATTGTTGCCAAACACTTGCTTCGTGTAGTTTCCGTGCATTAGTCACAACAAGTCAAACTAGCACATTTGACTAATCAACATTTATAAAATATGGTATCAAGTTAGCTTCAAAATATCATATTACTAAGATAATTTATTAATAACAAAGAATAGACTAATATATAATAGATATAGTATATTATCTTACTATATATTATAATATAGGGATATAGTAATATAATTATATTACCCTATAGGATAATATATATATTAGCTAATAGAAGGATATTGATACCCAAGATCTTATATTTATCAGCTATAAGATATATTACGGATTAATAATGCTTGCCAAACAACATTCTTCAACAAGGAGATCATACCTTCGTGATCATACAAATTTTGTTGGGTGATCACCAACTCACTCTATGCATGTTTCAACCAATATTCGACATTCTATTTCGCCAACTACACAATAATATTCATAGAACCCTGAACTTTTGTTACAACCTAATTGAATGTTCAAGTCATCTATTGCATCTTAGTCTCAAATTAATATACTTCCTCACCATGTTGTTGTGCAGAGTTTAGCAGTTGATATATCATGTTGTCAACATTTTCAAAGTAGTCATTCATCTTGACGGTCTTTGAGTCCCTCACTATGTCATTGTCTCCCTAATGAAAACTAGCCATAGGTGTCCATTAACCTTTCACATTCACCAGAATACCCAAGCCAATAAATTTCCACCTTGTGATCGTCTCAATTGTCACCAAAATATACTCTAAACCCACCTATAATAGTAGCACGAGTTGATACTAAAGAATATGTTGGCTAAATATTAAGTGTTATCTTCTACACTCTGGGCAGATTAATAGAATACATTGAAAGTAAGAATACCAACCATATAGACCAAACCATTCACTTAACAAAAATAGGGAAAGAAAGGCATATTGAAGATGCATCACTGAAATGCAAAACAAAACAAACAACATTTTAAATAGATTAATTCAAAGGCATATTGAAGATGCAATAGTGAAATGCAAAACATAACTAACAACATTTGAAGTAGATTAATTCAATTTCGAACCATCTATGCTTACAAGTGATTAAATATCTTGTTCTAGTCAAAGTATATTGTATCACTAAAATCCCACTTCAACGCATGAAATATTTTGTATCCATCATTAAATATATCTTAGTATGGTGTGGTTACTGATATTATTTCCCTTGAAATATTAGTGGGGATTTGTAGAAACAATTAGGTGAGAAGCAAAGAAAAAGTATTATTTAAATTGAGTCGCATTTAATATAAGGTGGGTGCCAAGCTCCCCCAATTGCTTCCATTTTGATTCGCGTTGAGATTCTATTGCTATTTTTTGCATATCATAGAAATTATAAGAACACAATCACTAACTGGCTAAAGGTGCTCAGTAAGTAAATAAGAAATAAACAATAGTGTGCTTGGTTTTCAAGGCAAACTTGTACACTCTTTAAAGTAGTAGCAAGTCACATTGATAGATTGTTGTGAATGCATATTAAGGTTAGGTAGTGTTCATTTGACATACATTTAATCTTGGAATCAATGTTGTTTTTAAAGCAGAAGGCAAATTTAAAAAAATGATGATGAAAAGTTAAGAACAAGGTTGGATATTTAGAGAATATAAAAACAAGGAGGCTACTTGATAGCTAGGAAATCTGAATCTAAAAATACAACAATTTAGCCAAAGATTACACATTACAAAATATTCACTTGATAAATGTATTTAGTGGCCCAATAAATCTGAATTTGAGAATTTTCTTGTAGATTTAATCACGAGCTTAACCAGAAATTGTAATTTATAAATCGTGACAATCAAGATTTATAAAAAAAAAAATTACCACCAATTTAAAGTTACCCAACAATGTGTTCAACGATATTAATCAATTACCTTAAAACAATTATAGCATAATGGATTACTATATAATTATAATATTATTAATCCTATATATTATCGTATCATATACAAAATATAGGGATAGCCTATATATTATATATACCCTATACCATATTATATTATAGTTATATTAGTATATTATTACCCTAATACCTATTATTACCCTAGGTAACCCTAATATAGGCTCCATGTACTCGTTTCCTCAGCCTTTTTTCTATGCAAGTGTCTTAGTCGTTATGGTTCAGTGGGTGTTTCCTTCTCTAGTGTGTAGCACATGGCTTCCAGATTGTTGTACCCAGTATCTATGTTTTGTTTCATTTCTTATCATATTTTCTCTAGGTTATGATTCCATGGCAGCTCTATTGGTGGCCTTGTTCCATTGTCTTCAAGTTTTTATGTCGGGGTTTTTACCTGTATTGTCATTTTTTATGCTTGATTTTTAGCTTTTGATAGATGCACTCTTAGGGCTTTCTAAGGGTTCTTTTATGTAGACATGTGTGCTTGGTTTCTTTTCAAGCTTGTTAGAGCATCTCCAGGATTTTCCTGCCAGTCAAACTATCTTCTGAAAATATTATTTTATTTTCAGTCATAGTACCTTCCAGCACTGCGAGATTGATGAGTGGATTCCCATTGTTTAAACTATATCTGGTGTTTCCTACGAGGTTTATTTGAGTGGCTTGTGTGCCCAGTATCTTGATATCAGTCATATGTCATTTGGAGTTATTCTGATGCATATGATATACACATGAATATGTAAAAATTTATTTATTCTAATAGAAAGTTATTGTTAGTTTTTTTCCTAATAAAAAAAACATACATTATAACCTGCACAATAACCATATGACAAAGTTTACCTATTAAATAGAATAAATACCTACATTTGAAACAATAATTCCTAAGGAAACATATATTATAACCTGCACAATGAGACGACAAGGTTTACCTATTAAATAGCATAAATACCTACATTTAAAACAATCATTCCCAATGAAACATATTTGTCAACATTGGAAAATTGTGTAGGTGTAGATTTCATCAGGTGAATTTTTGTTTTTTTTTAAGTGGGAAGATATTACAATATCTAGTGATTCTGACTAGATATTAAAATGACTAGATAAAGTACTCAAATGAAAAAAGACACAAAAAAATTAATATAAAAATATCAATTAAATGAGTTGAGTTTCATACTTGTTAATTATAAAAAATAAATGCTAAATTTGTAACAAAGCTAACTCATAATAAATTTTGGTAAAAGCTATAGTGAACCTATTTAATGGGTTTAGAAAATATAAATAATGTTATAAAAAATAAATAATAAATTTGCAAATAAGTCAACTCATAGTAAATATTGGTAAAAACTATGGTTAATCACTCACAAAATATAAATAACTTTATGTAAAGTTAAATGAAATGCTAAAACTCTTATATATATATATATATATATATATATATATATATATATATATATATATATATATATATATATATATATATATATATATATATATAGAATTAGAATTTCTAAACAAATAATATATTTTGAATAATATAAAATATGTTATTATAATCATAATTAAAAAATTTATTATAAAAAATTTAAAATATATTTTAAAAATTTTCAAAAAATAATTTTAACATTTTGTTATATGTTATTTTCAAATTTCTATTAAAAAAAATTGATTTTATAAACTTGAAAGGGTAGTTTCTTGGGTCGCGGTTTTATATATACGAAAAGATGATCATTTTTACTAGTATTTTAATAATAATTAAAAAATATGCTTACTTTTTATTTTTAAATTTGTTTAGCAATCTTTAGAATGTTTACAACACATCTCTTAAAGAAATTGGAATTGAAAAACATAAATCAATAGAGAAATGGGGGGTCGCAGTTTTGTCACTACTTAAAAATTTATGTAAAATATTAATGATATCTTTTAAAGAAAATGAATAAATTAGATAAAAATATATATATTAAATTTTAGAAAAAATATGACATGAAATTGAATTTAAATTGACATGTTTTGTCTTCTTTTACCACCACCTAATTTTTTATGATTTTGTAAATTTAAGAGTAAACTTTCCAACTCCATTTATTTTTATAAAACTTCTTTGCCACAAAAAGGGAAAAAGTGATACACATTAACATGCTTTTACCATACTATAATATAATATTCTTACAATTATAGTATTAGTATCTATCTTATATTATATCATTATATAATATAATATTAGATATAAGTGTTACTAGTAATACTAGTACTAGTGTATTTATTATCATAATATTATAATCCACTGGTATCGATTAATTTGGATTTGGGTCAGACAATAATGACTGCACCCACATGATACAAAAATAAGTATTGAGAATCAATAATATTGTAGCTAAAAGCATTTGTAGCTTAGATTTCCCTTATTTTAGAATGCCACATTATACTTCATGAAGAACACCTCACAACCAAAAAGGTACTTGAATTGAAGTGAGAACTACTGTGACATTGTAGGCTGAGCTCCATTAGTGGCGACATCATAGCAAATATCACCATGATTATAAACTGTAGAGGATGAACCAAAGATCACTTCGCTGATGATTACCAAAGACCTCTTTAAACCTAGGATACGATATGCCCATTAAGAGTTTGAGAATAACAAGGGCAGATTTCATTGTTCCTACCATTAAATATAAATAATGAATAATCAATTTGTATTTATTGAAAATTAAGAAATTACCATTCATGTGAAACATGTTCGATGAAAACCTTATCCTTGGAGGTGTGTTAGGGTAATCCTCCCTGAACTCGAGTGTTAGCTTGAACATCCCTACAAGAAGTAGACAAGAGTTCTTATTTTGGGGAGATACTCACTGTCATCCCATGGAGTGCCTTGAGGAATACAAACAATTATGGACACAGGTCCCTAATAATTATATTAGGCCATTATTAGTATATTAGCTAATATACTAGTATTAATATTAATATAATACTATGTATTATATATAATAATAAATATATTATATTATTACTATTCTCTAATATATAATTATCCATTATAAATAACACTTAATAGGTGCATCAATGTGATTATCGAAAAAAAAAAACCTAACCTTATAGAAATCAAATCCATATTAGAATTCAATCCAACAGTTATAACACAAAAAAATTGATTCATAAACACTCATATTGATTTCAATATTCAAAAGAGTGATTCCATTCATCAAAATTCCTACATGCATATTGTGTAATAACATTGGCATTCAATTTCTGAAGTAACTACTTATTCAATTATTCATTTCATAATTCACATAGAAACAGAGACCATCATCATAATAAAAATATGCAAACAGCTATGTACGATAAATGCAAAAGCATTTTTAATATGTTTTTCATAATAAATTTCTTACATACAGAAATTCATCACCTCCTCTCTCACACTCTGAAACCGAGAATGTGCTTCTCTTCATCAAGAATCTTGAAGCGCTCTAACACTATGTTTAACTGGTATCCCCGATACTAATTTTAACTTCCTCACACATCTGATCTTAAAATATTTTAATTGACAAACCCATCTGATGATAACATATACTAAATGACTAAATCAAGAAAGACAAGAAAGTTGGTGGAAAAAGCCTCAACCAAAAATCTCTATTCTCACATTATGTATTCATCTTTATTTTTCACATTATGTATTAATTTTCCAATGATACAAATATGTAATATAATTATCAAACCACTTCAATTGCTTTCATATTGACATTTCATGAATAGATAAAGTAGAATTATTTAGGAAAAAATTTAGCATAAAAGCTAAAATTATTTAGAAACAATTTTAAGATAAAAAATATTTCCCAAAATGTGAAATACATAAAAGTAGTATATTAGGGCTTCATGATTGTATATGGATAAGAAGCTACGAATCACTTATAAGTGAAAAGTTTGAAAAAATTAAAATGATACTTGGTCTCACTAAGATCCTTTTGAATTAAAGAGATCAAATATTAAACACCCAATCCTTGTGAATTTGGTGAATATTTTGTAAATATGAAAAATCTTAAAAATTAAAATAGAAGGAAACATTAAACTTGGAAATTGGAAACATAAAATATGTTATAATCATTTAATTATATATATGGTTAATAGAAAATAAATTTACTCCATATTATCCTGGGGAAACTGAATTAATTAATCCTAAAAATGTGAAATTATTGAAATTTGAAAAACTAAAATTCAAATCCTCTTTTTTCTATAACAAAACTAAAAAAAAAATTACAAAAAAAAAAAAAAAAAAAATCAATTAAACACTAAAACGCCGCAACCTGATATCTAATTATTCTCTACACGATAGTTATCACAATGGACATATCCATGGCATGTGAATCTATGAATCTGACATCAGATAAATAAATACTAACAAATTTTAGGAGGCTTCATTCATTTTCAAAGTTCAGGATACATAATTCATTTCTGGAATATGCATGTGCTCTCGATAAATCAGTGAGATGACTATCACATATAACACTTCATGTGAAACCAAATCTCGGAGTAAACAATCCATACAATAATTTTCCAGTGGATGTTTGTTCTTTACTAGATGAATTAATATATAATGACTAGTAATTGAATGATTGCCTTAATCTTTACCTAGTTACATATTTCAATAATGTAATTTATCCATAAGGTGTAGACCATTTGGTCTGAGTGGGTTTTAGTCCTTGTTCGGACTTGGGTTCAGACCTCATGGGGAAGGGTTGAGGATGGAAGCCACTTTGGGAAATTAAACTATCCCAAGGGGCATCCAACCTCAACTAAGCCTTGTACGCACAATCCTCGTAATAATATCTCACTGTGGGTTGAGTATTCTTCTTCCATCCAATAAATGAGTTTTCCCTAGCCGTTAATTATTCTTCTTCCATCCAATAAATGAGTTTTCCATGGCCTAAGTTCAGCCTAGACATAAGAAAGGAAAAGAAGAAAAAAAAAAGGTAGTGTAATATAAAAATTGAAAAATGACTAAGGTTGATTAGGCATGAGAAACAAGACTTTATTGTTGCTTTCATCTTAGAAATTTGTAAGGTTTAGCTTCTACCTTATCTGCACTCCATATGGGTTAAATTTGATAGGTATTTACCCATATCTTCGTTATTTAACCATAAAATATTGACTATTTTAAAATATGCACATCCCTGACAATGTGTGCTTGATTTTACAAACTATCAATTTGATGGTTGACTTAAAAATTTACATGTACACACACATACACAAGCAATTCCAAATAAAATTTTGCAAAAAAAGAAGTTAGCGATCATGCTAGTTGAGAAACCAAGATAAGTATTGCACTATGCAAAACCCACAATACTAAGACTTTAATATGAGACTTCAAGGCAAACACAAAGTGCCCCACTCATGAGCTTGTCTTTGTCTTCACTCACACCATGCAATCCTTTGTTCTACACACTTAAGCCTAAAGCATGAACATTGAAGCATGGATCTTAAGGTTGAGACTCAAACTATATGTCCACATCCATGGGCCATTCGTATTCTATATAAAATATTAAGTGGCTTTTGTTGTTTATCTGGGTGACATAACGGTCTTTCATTTTATTTTGAGAGTTTTATGTAGCTTATTTAGTGTTGGCACACTTGTGGTAGATCTCATTTTTTATAAAATGAGTCTATTTATTAGTTTGATTAGAAAAAAATATATATATTTTTTGGTTGGATATGGAAATCTCAAATGTGTGGTTACCAAGGTTATGATGCCTTAGATGTATTCATACTTAAACCTAAACACAATTAGGTTTTGCCCTTTTATGTGTTAGACTGTCTACAAGAGAGCTCTATTCTTCTCCATTGTTAGAATATTACGAGATTAGGTTGGGGCCTTTTATGTGTTAGATTGTCTACGAGAGAGCTCTATTCTTCTCCATTGTTAGAATATTATGAGTTTTTTCAAAATGCATGATTTGCATATTATCATTGCTTGAAATTAAATGAAATGTCAAGTCGGTGTAGCTTGGGTGCTAGGGAGGAGTTACTATTATACTCCCCACTTGGGTTCTAGTCCCACTGATATTGTCATGTTCGCTCCTTGGGAGTCATTTTTACATGAACCGTTTTTAAATGAAAGATAATCCATTGTATATAATTTAATTTAGAGAATAGGAACCAAAATGACAAGGTTTGAATTCTTTGGTAATAGTATCTTCAAAATACATTAATATAGTTAAATTAGTTTGACCAAGCCACTTGAAAAATTTTCAATAAGGATTTAACATAATTTGTAAAATCTTTGAAATTACATAAATAATGACTATCTATAATTGCACCAAATAATTGGGTACTTTGGAAGTAGAATAAATATGGTTGCATCTCCTTGATATTTAAAAAAAAAAAATGTAAAACATATGGATCTTGATATTATTTGGTTGAAACCTATGTTACATGGGGATGTGCCCCTCACCACCGCCCCCACCCCCTCCAAAAATCCCTTGTCCCCCATGTCTCTACATTCCAGGGAATTTAAAACAAACATGAAATGTTCCAGAATGACAAGGGACACCATCAGGGACTTGACAACATTTGAGTCATTCCTAATTCGTCCCTCACTGAAATTGGGGATGTTTATACTTTATTTTTTTCCATCCTTGAAAAAATCGGGTACGTTTGACCCACGAGAACAAGGAATAAAACATTAGTAATAAATTTTCAGTATATAAATCCTACGTGACATCTCTGTTTTTCTAAACATTTACAAACATCTAAACCCTATGTGGCATCTCTATTTACTCTGTCGAGTTTTTTTATAGATTCTTTGATTTCCTCACCCATGTCACAACATCTATGTTTTACTCTGCATGCTCCCTGGCTTGTCGATGGTGTGCTTGCTCCTAGGCTGCTCCCGTTGGTTCAACAACTCAACAAAGTCAACACTGTTAAGTGTTAACTTGAACCACAACTACTACATCACAATTATGTGAACGTGATCTTTTTTTAATTATTCATTTAAAAGAAAAAAGGTACTCATATCCTTTTGTTACCACTTTGAATTGTGCAGTACTCCTTGTTTCTCACTGTGGTTTTATTGCAATGGCTACCATATTAGAATTCTCCTTATATTTTCATTCTACTACCAGTTCGCATCACGCAACTATTCAAAGTCACACGTTGGTATACATCCACAAGCCATCATACAATCATGACCCATTTTTATTTCAAGTCACGTTACAAGTACAATTCCACGAGCCATCATACTGTCATTTTCATTTTAAGCTACTACAATAATGAGGGTTATTAATTATTAAATTGTATTCAGGATCACAAATTTAGGTTACATTTAAAGTTCAACAACATTTGGACTCGATCTGAATTATTCGTATCAGATAATGTGAGGATATTTTCAACAGATTGTGTTTTGGTTGACATATGTTATGGCGAGCATTGATATTCATATTCATGTCCTTTTTTCACATGGCACATTCCATTGCCAAAATCTTACTGAATGCAATGCCGACACATAACGTGACCTTCACGGGTGAGGAATTGAAGGCTTCCATTGGCCAGTATTAATAGAATGGGAAACCCTAGAAATAACAAAAGCTTTTCCGTATAGAATCATGTATACTTATTCTATGTTATTGGAGTACATTTAGCAAGCTTTCCAAACCATACTTCTCAGAATTGCTCCATTTCCAAATTCAGCCATAACTCTACGAATATCATTCTTAGGATTCACACCACAAATCAGTTTGTATCATCGTTCAACCATACTTTCACTATTCCTTTACACAACAACACTAGGAAACTCTTGTTTAGTGTAAGAGGGCCCCTTCCAATCATTCAAGGGGACATTAACCTATTCTTTGATACATCACCAACATCAAAATGTGTATGAGAAAAATGAATCTCAATACAATGCATCTTATGTTAGGAAAATTAAGTAACAATACAACTACAATTTCTCGATAAACATTTGTTCTCCCCATTCCATACAATCCAGTGTTATGGTATTTTGTGCCTTGTAGTGTAAAAAACATGTTTTTAATTTTATTTTTTCACTAAGATTATATTTTTTTTTACTAAACTAGTAGACAATGTTGAGGAAACAACATATCTTACAATTTTTTTCATATGGATGTATTTTCTTCTCCATCTCCCCAATCTCCCCAATCTGACATGAAGCCATCTCCAAATATAATTCCCGAGCCAATTGAAAACCCATTGTATAGTGCAATTAATATGAAGAAACCCTTGTTGCAATATGTCAAGAAGGCTGCCCAAAACAAGAAGAAAAGTAGTGGTGGTTCAAAATAGTGATTATGCAAGCTTTGCAATCATTTATTTAATGGAAAATACACTAGAGTTTACCATCATTTATTGGCTATTATAGGGATGGAGTAAAACTATGCACTTTCTCACTAGAGAAAATAGTTGAAATGAAAAAAATGCACATGATTGCCATAAGTAGGACTATTGTTCAAGAGATAGAGGAGTAAAGGTTTGCCATTCTTAAAAAACCAAGAGTTCTTGGTTCTATGGAGTCCCCTCAAGGAGAAGTCAATGAAAATGATAAAATTGATTCAATTTAGGGTTCTTGTAACACTACGCCAAGTAGGAAATTTATTGTCATAGAGATTTTAATACACAACACAAGGATGAGGCAGATGATCTAGTGGCTGAATTTTTCTTTGCTAATTGAATATCATTTAATGCCACCCTTTCTCCTCTCTACAAAGAGATAATGAGGAAAATAATTGTTGTTGGCCCATCATTTCAACCTCCTAGTTATAATAAAACGAGTACAAACTTATTATATCAAGGGGTCTCAAAGATGCAAGGGTTGATGGAAGGCCTTAAAAATCACGGGTTCGTTATGGACGTTTAATCATCATGTAAGGTTGGATAAATATTCAACAAAGGCCTTTGTTGAACATCATTGTCACCTCTCCAAGTAGGCCTTATTTATTAAGGGAAATTGATTGTACTGAGAATATGAAGGAAGAAACTTTCCAATTTAAGGTATTGAAGGATGCAATCGAAGAGATTGGTCCTACAAATGTAGTTCAAGATATCATATATGTTGCACCAATTCATAGGTTTGTGAGGTTAATGATTCAAAGTAGGTACAAGCACCAATTTTGGACTACTTGTTGTGTGCATGCTTTGAATAATGCACTCAAATATACTGGAAAAAAATCTTGGATCACTCACATAATTTTGGATGTAGGAAAGGAAAGAATGTTCATTTCAACCACCATGTCTCTCTAGCTTATTATAGGATTTATGAAAAAAAAATTAAAACCAATAGATATAAGGTATGTTACCTATTGTGTTCTTCTTGATTGTATTCTAGAGGGGCAACAAGCCTTAAAGGCCATTGTTATCAATTCTGAGTAGTCGACATGGGGGAATTAAAAAACAAATCAGTGAAATAAGATAAGGCAAATGCTTATGAATAATGAATGGTGGTTTAATGTGAAAGATGTTATCTTTCATCTCTCCAATAATGGAGTTAATAAGGTATGCAGATTTAGATTCCCCTGACCTTGGGGAAATATATGAGTCGATTGACAACATGACTGAAAATTTCAATTCCATTATGCATCAGAGGGACACCTCTTTGGAATCTTTTAATGAAATCCAAAACTAGACAGAAAAGAGATGCAATAGGTTGAACACACCACTTTATATGGTTGCTTATGAACTTAATCTAAAGTGGTATATGGAAAGGGAAGGGTGAGTTGCACCAATAGATGACCCTGCTGTGAAACAAAGGTTTATTGATGCCATACAAAAGTTATATATAGAGGAGAAAGCAACGATAATTCGAGAAAAAATTATTGACTTTGCAATGCTCAATAACCCTAGTTTCTCTAATGCTATAGAGAAATATTTGATGGGTATGGCACATAGAAGTCCTATTAGATGGTTGAGGATGTATGTGGACAAATCTCTAGAAATATGGACTCTAGCTATGCATTTAGTATCTCAGGTTACCAGTTCCTAAGCTGCAGAAAGGAACTGGTCCACATATAGTTTTATCCACTCTATTAGGAGGAAAAGGCTTACCTCTAAGAGAGCTGAAAAACTAGTTTATGTGCATAACAGTCTTTGCCTTCTTACAAAGAAAGCACCAGAGTATTTACTAGGCCTAGCAACATGGTGGGATGTGGATCCTAAGGATCCTTCCCATATTGATGATGAGGTGGATGATCCATCTCTCCAAGAAGGATTGGTATTTGTACCATTAGATGGAATCGGGTTGCAATTGTAGGGCATTGATGATGACAACAAAGAAGGAAGTGAGGTTCGAGCATTTTTGGATAGCATTACTAGAAAGGATCTAAATTTATGAGTAGCTCTATCATTCATGATAGTATGGCCATTGAGTCAAGAAATACATTTTGTGTTATTATGATACATTTTCCATTTGAAACTCACAATATGTATAAAACTTATTTTGGACTATCATCCATGATTTTCCTTCGAATATATAGTCTTAACATTTTAAGTTATTAGATAATTCAATTGAGTTTTTGGTTTTATAATTACTAAGATGAATTTTAGATTTATTAACTAATTAGTGTGCATTTCAATGTGTTATACATATCATTAGTGTTTATGGAATATGCATATCGTGATTTTTTTTTAATATTTATTATTTTTTAAATTTTGAAATATACAAAATTGTCATCCCCAACCTGCAGCCCCCTAAAAACTTGGGGATGCACTCTAGCTGTCTTGGAAACTCATCCCTTGTCCCCAAAGTCGATGCAACACAAGTTGAAACATATTTTATTTAGTTAAACTAAAATAAGTAAATAAATTACAAAGAAACCCATGACTTACATTATCCCACAAACTAAATAAATAAATAAATAAAAATAATAAAATAAAATAACATGTTTTCATAAAATAATTTGCTTGACATGCCCATAAAATTTATAGCCTCATGTTAGACATTTTGTTGGGTTTAAATTACTTTACATGCACTTCATATTCTTACTTCTCTCGTGTTAGACATTTTGTCGGCTTTATCTTGTACCTAGGTCTGGAATTTCAAATCCCTTTTTGCCCGTCAAATGAAAATTTCATGATGTTTTCACATTTTTCATGCCCTTCATTTTACGTTTCACCCAAAGTTGTGAGTGTCGATGTTCTATCCAAAGTTTTGAGTGTCATTAATGTAGGGACTATCAAGGTCATTGATTAATCCTTACTCAGTCACATTGTAGGCCTAAGGTTTCATGGAATGTTTCACTGCCTTCCAAGGATCTTCCAAAAAATATGGCCAAAAGACTAAAATAATTGCCTTCTTCTATCTCAATTATAGCCGACTATTAGCCTCCTACATTTATCATCTCTACTAAATCCCATCGCACCTTGATCAGTAGCATCTTGGTCCTCTCCATAGCCCCATCCATATGAACACTGCTCCTTGTTCTTCAACTGCAAACACTCTCGGGCTGCTTCACTTCACGAATCTCATTGGGCTGCATTACAGTCTCCAAAAACATATCCCATGCTACGTACCTTCAAATATTCTAGGGTGTGTTCCATACACCCCATTTATAAAACAAAAAGACAAACAAGCCTTACATTTTAAAAGAAAAATATTAAATTATTGCATATATATGCAACCGTGCTTTTACTAAAAAATAGGTTAAAGATAGCTAATTATTCCTGCATGAAGAGTTGACTAAATTTAGAGACTCAATTAATTGAGTTAGGTCGAGTTAAGTCTTATTTTGGATAAAGTTGAATATAATTTGTGGTTGCATGTCAAAGTTATTTTGAGTGGGTCATTAGTCAAAAAGGTTAAATACCCCTCATTGGGTTCATTGTAATCATCAAGTTTTTGTATGATCAATAAAAGAGCCACAACTAGTGTTATTGTGTATGTGAAATTTCTGGTATTTTATGCCTTTCCTCCTTTTCCTTTTCAAAAAATTGGTATTATATTCGAGAAAAAATTACAAGATCCATGAAGCCTGCAAAAGGAGTAAAAAAAAACTGAGAATTAAAAAAATTTGCGTTGCAGAATTGTCACAACCTTAAGGAATTGAAAGTGCAAAAGTTAGGTGCAAAATTCACACATTGTCCATGCAAAAAGTGCGACACTTTGGGTCAATCTTACAATTCGGAAAAGCTTCGGTGGCTGTCACATTTTCCCAACTTCGAAGCCTGCGCAAACCTGGTGAGTAAATAAAAGGAAAAAAAATTCAATGTTCCTTGAAAAGCACTTTTCAAAATGACACGAAAAGTTGTTTATGTAATAAGTCACGTGGGTTTTTAAAATAATATTAAGCGGTCCTTTTAATAAGTGACAAACATCTTGTTTCATAAAGTGCTTTGTCATCATATATGATTTTTATATTAAATCTATAAAATATTTATTCAAGTTTTTTAAAAGGGGTTATTTATAAAGTGAGGTGGAACTTTTCCTTTCAAGGGTTTTCCTATAAAGAGTATTTTATAAAGTTTTTTTTTATAAAAGTTAATAAAAGAGAGTTATCAAGTTATTTTGAAAAGGTTTTTATAAAATTTAAAGATAATATTTTTTAAAAGATGGTTTTATTTAGTTTTTAGTCATACTTTTCACTGTTTATATAAAGATTATGATATGTGGGTCATTAAGATGGATATCACATTAAAGGTGCATGATGTTTGAAATATGTCATGATAAATTTCCAGAACTTAAAGATGAAGCAATGAAATGAGCCCTCACTAATGCAGAGAAAGAAAAATGGAAGAAAGACAAAAAGAAGAATGTGCAAGCGTTGCAACTTATCTAGCAAGGAGTGGACCGAGCATTGTTCTAGAATATTATGATCATGTCTTCAGCAAAGACACCATGAGATACTTTGGCCACAATCTATAAAGTTATTGAAAAAGTCAATATTGTTAAGTTGTAGGATACTAGAAAAGATTATTGATTTGATGCTTATGTGATCTATATTATTTGTAGTATTGTCTTCCGGAGTCATCACATTCATGTTTGATTGGAATCTAAGTTTCGAGCCAACCTTTTTGGTTCATCATCAGGATTAGATCTAGGACTAGAAAATATTTTGAATGTTTGCAGATGAAGGAAACAAAGTACATCAATTCATTCATGAATTGAACCTTGATTGTCTTAAATAAGTTAAAAATTTATGGTGATGATATTAAAGATCAAATAGTGGTTGAGAAGGTCCTCATGTCTTTGTCTACCATATTTGATGTTATAGTAGCATCCATAGAAGAAGCCAAGGATTTGGAAATGTTGACAGTTGATGGGATCACTTCTATCCCATGAGGCAAGGATAGACAAAAATAAGGATTCCACCTTGGAAACTGATTTTAAAAGTCAGGTTTCTATTTCAAGGGATAGAGGTAGATCAAGAGGCAAATGACGAAGCAGAAGACATGGTGCTAAAAGAGATGGTAGAGAAGAGCAAGAACATGAAAGTGGAAGAAATAGTAGAATCTCTAACAACAAACAAAGATTCAACAAATCAAAGGTGATATGTTATTATTGTAGTAAATTTGGTAACTATGCTAGTGATTGTGGGAAGAAGATAGTTGATGAAGGAAAGTAGAGAGCCAATGTAACAAAAAAGAATAGTAATGACTCCATGTTCCTAGATTGCCATACCATGCATGAGCCTTCTAATAATGTCTGTCTATTAGACAGTGGTTGTAGTAACCACATGAAAAGCAACAAGAATTTCGTTGCACACTTGGATCAATTTGTGAAAACAAAGGTAAAGTTGGGCACTAACAAGATTGTGGATGTAGATGGACAAGGAGTAGTCAACATTCTGACCAAGCAAGGGGGAGTCAAAGGCAATCTCAGAGGTATATTATATCCCTAGTCTTAAACATAATTTGATAATTGTTGGTTAATTGATGCAGAAGGGATACAAAGTTTATTTTCAAGGACAAGAGTGTGTTATATGTGACAAGTCCCCAAGCAAGAAACTCATAGAAAAGGTGCAAATGGCGAGGAACACACTCTTTCCTCTAATCATGAATTATAGTGATCAAGTCAATTCTTTTATAGTTTCATGCTCTAATGATTAATGGTTATGGCACTTTCAGTTTAGACGATTGCATTTCTCTCATTTCAGATTGTTGCAGTAGAAGCAAATGGTTAGAGGATTACCTCCCATCAAAGAACCTTATAGTACTTATGAGTGTTGATCTTGGGAAAGTAACATCGTGAAATTTTTCCAAAGGGAGTTGCATATAGAGGAAAGAAACCACTAGAGTTGGTTCATACAAACTTGTGTGGACCTATGAGGATAGAGTTGATTGGTGGAAGTTGTTACTTCCTCACTTTTATTAATGATTTCAGCATAAATACTTGTGTTTATTTCATGAAGCAGAAGTCTGAAATTTTACGAAGTTCAAAGAATTCAAAGCCTTAGTAGAGAACTAGAGTGAATGTCATATCAAGGTATTGAGATCAGATCATGGCAGAGAATATGATTCGAAAGCATTCCATGCTTACTGCAAACACCATGGAATTAGAATGAAATTTACAACTAGATACACATCGTAGCATAATGGTGTGGTAGAGAGAAAGAATGGGAGAATTATGAACATGGAAGGGAGCATGTTGAAAGGAATAAACTTGTCTAATGAGTATTGAGCAGAAATAGTTGCATGTGTTGTTTATGTGATAAACAAATCTCCTACAAAGTGTGTGATGAATAGAGTACCAGAAGAAGCATGGTCAGGTATGTCTTGCAGTGTGTCTCTTCTTAGAATGTTGAGATGTGTAGCATATGTTCACGTGCCTCACGAGCTAAGAGGAAATTTGGATAATAAAAGTGAAAAATGCATATTTACTAGTTATAATGAGTAATCAAAAACTTTCAAATTGTACAACCTTGTTACCAAGAAGACCATAATTGACGAAGATGTTTTGTTCAAAGAATAAGAGTCATGGAATGGGAGTCTAGACAATACAATTGATGCAAGAGTGCCATTGATGGAAGAAGAGGATGTAGCATAAAAGGGGAAACAAGAATCATAAGAGAAGACACCAAAAAGAGTCATGCAAGAAAGGACTCCAAGAATTTATGGAAATCGTGGATCTTCAAGCAAATCAACAAATTGAAATTTTCCCAGCAATCAATTAGGTGATAAATCAAGTAATGGTAAGAGGAAAATCAGAAGTCTAAAAGATATTTATGATGATTTGTTAGTTCAAATTTTGCACTGTTGTTATTACAACCTTCTTTGTTTGAAGAAATTACCAAAGATGAAAATTGGGTGCAAACTGGGGATGGAGAAATTGAAGCTATTGAAAAGAATGATACATGGGATTTCGTTGATTTGCAAAAGGACAAAGACCTCATTGGTGTGAAATGGGTGTACAAGAAAAATTTGAATGAGAAAGTAGAAATTGACAGATTTAAACAAAGACTTGTAGCAAAAGGATTCTCACAGCAACTGAGAATAGACTTTGAGGAAACGTTTTCCATGGTATCCAAATTGAATACTATAAGAGAAGTCTTAGCCACAAAATCTCAACACAAATGGAAATTATATCAAATGGATGTGAAATCAACCTTCTTGAATGGAATTCTTAAAGAAGAAATCTATGTGCAACAACCTCCAGGATATGAAGTTGAATGAAAAGATGATAAAGTTTACAGGTTGAAGAAAGCACTCTTTGGACTCAACCGAATACCTAGAGCTTGGTATAGTAGAATTTACAGCTACATCAAAAATGGATTTTACAGAAGTAATATTGAGTCTACCTTGTACACAAAGGTAAATGAGCATGGAAAATTTTTGATTGTTTGTTTATATCTAGATGATTTATATTGGTGATCTTGAGTTAGATGAATTTAAAACAGCCATGAAGAAAGAATTTAAGATGACAAATCTTGGTCTTATGAAATATTTTCTTGGCATAGAAGTTGAGTAATCTGAGAAGGGGATTTTTACTTATCAAAATAAATATGCTAAAGATTTGCTGAAAGTATTCATGATAGAAAATTATAAATCTTCCCCTATAACAATTGCAACAGGTACCAAGTTAAGTAAGTATGATGAAGGATCATATGTCAATCCATCTCTATTCAAAATATTGGTTGGCAACCTCATGTATCTAACTACGAGACCAAAGATTATGCAATGAGTTAGTTTGACTTATAGATTTATGGAGTCTCCAAAAGACCCACATTGGAGAGTAGGAAAAGGAATTCTAAGATACACATCAATAACTATAGATTGTGGCATAATGTATGCAACAACAAAAAAGAAGAATTTGATTGGGTACACAAACAATGATTTTGCAAGCAATTTGGATGATAGGAAAAACACTTCTAGTTATGCATTCCATCTTGGTTCAATTGTGATTTCATGGGCATCTATGGAACATCCTATTGTGACACTTTCATCAGCAGAAGCATAATATATAGCAATGACATCAACAACATGTCGAGTATTATGGTTAAGGAGAGTTTTGGATGGAATCAAGCACAAAAAACAAGGATCAACAACAATATATTATGACAACACCTCAGTCATTGCACTATCCAATAATAATGTGTTTTATCAAAAGAGAAATCATATTGATACAAGATATCATTTCATTAGATAACTTGTAAGCAATGGAGAAGTCTACTTGAAGCCTTGTAAATCAAGTGATCAACTGGCTGATATATTCACTAAGTCATTAGCAAAAGATATATTTGAGTTTCACAGAGGAAACTTGGGTGTTGTCAACCTAGATAAGACTTAGACCAACAGACATGTTTAAGTTGTCATGAGTCATGTCTTAGTTTAATGGTCATAATTAAGAGGGAGTGTTAAAGATAGCTAATTACTCTCGCATGAAAAGTTGGCTAAATTTAGAGAGTCAATGAACTGAGTCAATTCAAGTGAAGTCTTATTTTGGGTAAAGTAGAATTTATTGTGTGGTTGCATGTCAAAGTTTTCTTGACTGGGACGCTAGTCAAAAAGGTTAAATACCCCTCACCGGGTTCATTGTAATCATCAATTTTTTCTGTGATCAATAGAAGAGTAGCAACTTGTGTTATTGTGTGTGTGAAATTTATGGTATTTTGTGCCTTCTTCCTTTTCCTTTCCAACAAAATAGTACTATGTTTATGAAACTCACCGATGCAAGAGACAAACCCTCGGAGGAAGAATAAATGTTTTGGGTTTGCAAATGTGAATTGGTAGGTAGCTAGGGAAGAAACATTTGAACGAATAATAGATTGAATGATGACATAAACAACTCCATGTTTCGTCACATGTTATTTAACACCAAAACATCACAATCTCCTCCATACATCGTATGCATCTATGAATTTTCCTACAAACCAACAACATCTCCTATGAATCAAAACCCTCTCCACTCTTTGATATATAAATAAAATTATTACATCATATTAATAATACCTATACTAGGCTCTCTGGCATATTAGTATATTAAGGGATATATACTATATATATAAGGGATATCCCAGGGATATAGGTATATGGGGATATCCTATATACCCCTCATAATACTAATATACCCAATATCCTAATATTTTATATATATTTATTTATTATTTTTCAAAGTTAAATCCTCCCACTAGTGGACCATTAGGTAAATTAAAAAAACAAAAAAAAAGCCTATATAAAAACCAATTTCATTAAATTTGAAAGTTACAGAAAAAATTAAACTAAAAAATTATAAATTTTGATTTTCACTCTTTGTTTTAGGTTGATTAGTTTTGTTCTATTAATTTTCGTTGACCATCCTTAGCCTAATGGATCATTAGATGAATTAAGAAGTATTGTTTATAAAATACAATTTTATTAAATTTGAAACAATAATATAACATATATAGTGTGGAATTGTGAATTTTTATTTTAGAAGTGTCAAATCCTTTTAATTTACATAATTGTATTTTTAAATATACGAATTTTAATTTTTAAAAGTGTACATGTCATTCAAAAAATTATTGAATATTGAATAATTCCCTAAAATATTCACTTTTTCATTCCAAAAGTGTGAATTTCAACTCTAAAGTTATAGTTTTGTATTCTAAAAATTCAAAGTTCTATTACAATTTATGAGTTTATTTTTGAGTTTACAATTGAAAATAAAATAGAATGGTCTGTTGTTTGGATTATTATTATTATTATTATTATTATTATTATTATTATTATTATTATTATTATTATTATTATTATTATTATTATTATTATTATTATTATTATTATTATTATTATTATTATTATTATTATTATTATTATTATTATTATTATTATTATTATTATTATTATTATTATTATTATTATTATTATTATTATTATTATTATTATGTTATGTTAATTATTATACTTATATTATCCCTAATATCGGTGATAGTATTATGTTATAGGATTAAGGGGATAATCTTATATAATAATATTATATTCTATATTATTATTATAAATATGAATTTAATAATATATAATAGGGTTATTAAAGTAATAACTAAAAAAATAAAAAAAATAAAAAATTATATTTGTTCTTGAAATTATTTTTCCAAATTCTAGTGAAAAAATATATTTAATCTTATAGTTAGGCTAAGCTTTAAAAAATATTTATTTTACTTTTAGTTATTTCAGATCATTAAAAATACATTTCTAGGTTAAAACAATCTTCTCTTAAAATAGTAGGATTTTATATATAAGATGTTCTCTTTCAAGTCTCTTTTTAAAAACTATGTCTAAATTTCAAAAAAATGAGAAATTCTATTGAGTGGAAAGTCTCTTTATGATATCTTTTAAAACAAAGTTAATGAAGTAATAGTGATAGCTACCATTTGGATTTAGATGAGTTGTGTGTGTGTGGTTTAGTGATCATTAGGTTACTAGTTCAAATTTGATGGAGCGAGTCGAAGGTGAGAGCCACATGTGGGGAATAAAAATTGTCCTATGGGACATCTAATCTTGATCAACCCTCACATACTTGTAGTGATAGCATCTTGTAAGTGGGAAAATCATTTTTTTATTCAACATTAAGGTTGACATCCACTTAGCCTTCACTTAGCTAGAAAAAAGGACAAAATTAATAGCCATGATTTTGGAAACTTTAAAATAAGGCGATAAAATCATTTTTCTATTCAGACTGTTATTTAGGTTGGGCTTAGCTAGAAAAAAAACCAAAAATAGTAGCCATGGGTAGAAAAGTGTCAAAATAAGGTAAAACTACACATCCAAATTACTTTCATAATAAAAGGAACAATATAGTTGAGCATATCTTACAACATTTTGAGTGAAACCTAGTTATTATCACTTAGTCAATGAAGAGTGATTATTCTGATTCTCTTTCTGTTTTTTTTTTTTGAAGATATAGGTGCTACTAGAATTCTAATCTAGTTATACAAAAGGAGTAAGGTTGTTTGAGGAAATATATATGAAGACTTTGTTAAAACTTATGAAGAGTTGGTTAGTTTAAAAATTTCAGTCAAGGTATTCAAGTTTACAAGATTCCGTGCAGAAGGGAAAGTTTCATTTTTGTAACTTAGCTTTATCTAGATGAGATTATTCTATGTGTAACATATTTATTGACTATATAATTAAGAAGTTATTTTGTGCATAACATATTTATTGAATATATAATTAAGAATTTTAGGAAGATGAAAAGTGAGAAAAAATTACAATTATTTATTTAAAATATTATTTTTTTATTTCATGCATGCCTTATTTAATATATAACTAGCACAACCACATTAATAAATGTGGTTGATAAACAATGATACACATATCAATTATCAATAATATTAAGAATTAATGTTATTATCAATAATATTAATATAAATATAAAAAACATATTAATAATAGTTAATATTATATTATTACTATTACATTAAATAATAATAAATAAGTAAAAATAATAACAACAATTATATTAATAATCATTTAATAAATTATATTAATATTGATTTAATAAATTGTTATGAAATAAACATTTAATAAAAATTGAACAACAATTTAAATGTGGTTGATAGGAAATTCAACTTTAAACACTCTACCAGAACACACTTATTAAACATTAGCCTCTTCTGAAACACACCGAGACCGATGACAAAAGTTACCACAATTGAAATCAACAAGATAATGATAATGACCATTCATGCTTTCCAACCAATCCCTTCTCGTATTTTTTTCATTTTTGTATAATGTTGAAAAGAAAAGGATGACGAGATATGTAAACCAGCGATTGATTTAGCTCTTGATATAGTTGTAAATTTCAGAGGAATAATATTAAACCTAGGGGATAAACAATATAAACCATAAAATAAACATGCTTGACCATGATTTGCAGGCATTGATTTTCATAATGAGATTATGTTTGTCACAATGTGATGTTGGGCCATGGTTGGCCATGGTTCATTTTCATTTTTAGATAATCTTTGGCACGTTGTGACATTGGACCATCATTGACCATGGCTAACCATGATTGTAAACCCAAGTGATTCATATTAAACCATATAATTAATATTATAGACCTTATGAATAATATTATACCCTAGGAATGTGAACCAAATAAATCCAAGGGATTGCTATGATAAACTAGAGGGAATAATAAACCCAAGGGATTAATACTAAAAAGCCAAGGGATTAAAAACCCAACGGATTGATAATATAAACCCAATGGAATAATATTAAGCCCAAGGGATTAATATTATAAACCCAAGGGAATAATAAACCAAAGGGAATAATATTAAATCCAAGGGATAAATATTATAAACCCAAGGTATATAAAACCTAAGATAAATATTATAAACCCTTAAATAAATATTTTTCACAATGCAACGTTGGAATATGGTTGACCACAATTGATTTCATATTGACACAACATTTGTGACAATGCCACGTTCGAAAATTTCCCACCATCATTGACCATCGTTGATCTCCATATTGAGACAATATTTATCACTATGTGACGTTGGACCATGGTTGACCATGGATGACCATGGTTGTGACAATGTGGCATTGGACCAAGAGACTCTTTATCACAATGTGACCATGGTTGAGAAAACATTTGTCACAATGCGACATTGGAACATGGATGACCATGTTTGATTTTCATATTGAGACAATGCTTCTCACAATGTGACATTGGTTGATTTTCATATAAGAAAATTTGTATGACAATGATGTTGGACCATGCTTGACCTAAAGATTAATATTATAACCCCTATGAATAATAGTATACCCTAGGAATATAAAGCCTTAGATGAATAAACCCTATAAAACATTATTTATATATATATATTTTTAATGAAAAAAATCAAAATATAGTGCAAAATCTTAGAAACAAATGAATAATATATAATGATTTTTTTTCAAAAATAAATTCATACAAAATAAAATGAAAGGAAATAAGAATTTGTAAATTAATTTACTATAATTTCATTTGAATATATTAAATTTTAAAAAATGTATCATGTGAAACATTATTCATGGAATTTTAAATCTATAAACTTACAAATTTCTAATGTGTGATATATTTCAAAAATTGACAATTAAATAAATAAAAACAAAAACCCAACTTTGTATTTTTAATTCATCTATTTTACTAATAATCAATTTACAATATAATGTTTTTCATATTTGAAAAATAAAAATACATTTCAAAACATCAACCATAATTTATAAATTTCATAATTTATTAATCATTGAGGAACTTATCATGGAACTTATTTATATAAAAAATGTACTTCATATGTAAAATATTTCAATGTCATATTAAGTAAAATATTTCAATGTCAACTAATATGTACAATGAAAAGAAATAAATTTGCATGGTCAAAACATTTTTAAGCATTTCAAGTAATGTTATTTATTTCTATTTGAGCTATATTTTTTTGTGAATTTTACCTTTGAGATGCAAACATTTTTTTTTCTTGTACATTTTTAAAAAATTACACAAGAATAAATTATATCACTCTAAACACTTCTTAGATTTGTTATTAAAATAGATCAGAACTAGTATTTAAATTACAAAAACTAATAAGATGAGCTTGCCATTTGAAAATTTGTTATTGAATGATTGCTAATAATTCATTCATGCTACTTTACCTAATTCTACACTAATCCTACATTGAAAACCTAGGATAGTCCAAATTCATAGTTGAGATACTTTTATACTTTTGTATTTGAAAAGTAAATAAATATTCCATAGAACACTCCTTCAAATCACTAACATCTAAACCACACTCAGTTACCAAATTTATAGTGGACACATGATTGATCTCGTGGAGATTTGTGGCATAAGTTGGTCAACCTTGTACTCCTCATTTGTGCGGCGACACATATTCCTCTTGAGAGTTGAGGTCCCATAATTTGGCCTTGTTATCCAATATGAAATGTCCAAACTTCTCATAGAGGTTGTCCACATTAAATTTTCCACTAACATACACCTGTGGTAGTGTACTAATATACGTATGTTGGGATATTGGTAAAGAAGAGAGGGAAGTAAGTTGTTGCCATGATTATAGGAAAATACCTTGTTATATATGGTATGGAAAACTTTGCTATTAGTCGAATAATACATAGCACTCACAACTTGTAGCCCGGACTCTTTTAGCACTGGAGTAGACAATATGATCTCCGAACATGTTGAGGGACATCTTCACGCCAAACTGAATGGAATTTATTTGCACCATAGTGAAGATATATGAAAATACCTTAGGATAAATATGCTTATATATAAATGAATGTTATAAATAATAATGAGGAACTTATCGTGCAGGAACTTATTAGAATTGGAATAATCTCAAATCCCTAGGAAATAGGTAGTGGGGATACACATGGCACAAATGCATTTTTTTTAATTTATTAAAATTAATGGATCATTCTGCTAAATAAAATTTGCTTATATATAAATGAATGTTATAAATAATAATGAGAAACTTATTAGAATTGGAATAATCTCAACAACGAAGAACTTATTATAGTTGGAATAATCTCAAATCCCTAGGAAATTGGTGGGTGGGAGCCATGTGGCATGAATCTAAGTTTTGAAATTTATTATAAGCATTGGACCATTTTGCTAAATAAATGTTTCTTATATATAAATGAGTGTTATAAATAATAATGAGGAACTTATTAGAATTGGAATAATCTCAGCATGGAGGAACTTATTAGAATTGGATTAATCTCAAATCCAAAGGAAACTGGTGGGTGGGGAGCCACATGGCACGAATCTAATTTTTTTAATTTATTAAAAGTAATGGACCATTTTGCTAAATAAAATTTTCTTATATATAAATGAATGTTATAAATAATAATGAGGGACTTATTAGAATTTGAATAATATCAACATGTAGGGACTTATTAGAATTGAAATAATCTCAAATCCCTAGGAAGTTGGTGGGTGCGGAGGCACTCGAGTGAATATAATTTTTTAAATTTATTAAAAGTAAATGCAACCTAAGAAATTCTGTTATACACCACAACCACTAATAAACATTAAGAAGAAGCATATGATGAGAATATTCCCTTGAGAATCAATCTAGGCCCTCAATTAAAAAAAAGTCAACAAACCTCCCTCCATCTAAATTTCATATATATACGCCTATCGGTGAATTAAGAAGTTAAAAAAGATGAAAAGTGAGAAAAAACTATTATTCTTTATCTAAAATTTAATTTGCTTAGGAGAAATTATAAGGATGGGTAATAAAGTATACAATTTTTGTTAATTTTATCTCATTGTCCACTTTTATTCTTTTATTTGATGGTTTTGGAAAAAAAATCCAATTATTTTCTCATTTTTTTAATAGATTGAAAATTATATTGTTGTAAATGATTAGTATAATTAATATAATAGTAAGGATATTGTTTATTATTTTATGAAATTTTGGTTGATGGTGAATAGGTGACCAATTTAAATTCATAAATTAATGATGAATGGGTGCATTATTGAAAGAGTTTTTATTTAATAAGTCATCAATTAATTTCTTTGATTAATAAAAAATAGATACACTTTAAAAAGCCTTTGATATAAATATTTTTTTTTATTTAAATGGTATTTTCCTTAAATAATTTTTATAACATAACTCATTAGTCTCTAAAATGAAATATTATTCTCCAACCTTATCTTTAAAATTCCATACTAAAATAAAATACTTTTATTTTCTTTAACAATATTTGTATTGCGTTAATCAACCTCCAAATACTATATTACATATATCAACCTCCATTTATATTTCAGTAATGACAGACATGGATGAATTCACAAAATTTGAAGCTTAGCTTTGTTCTATATATTAAATTCAAGGATCTCACCTTAGAACCCCAAGTATTTCTCAAGGCTAAAATTTCTTATAGATTAGGCAGAGAAAACTCCTTCTCTTGAAGTGGATGATCTTGTAGCAAACTTGGATTCTGCAAAGTATACATGGTGTTCGCTTATTTTCTGATTTAATGGATTTTGGTCTTTGGCATCTTTCTTTCAAGAGTGGGTGAATCAGAACTGGTCCTTGTTTACGAAATTGTATTTTTTCTTGAAAGGATTCTTTGTGGTATTTTCTAGAAATGTAGCGGCTAATTAGAAAGTGTTTGATTATGGTTTCTCATTTTTATATTCAACATTAGGGATCACATTGATTTAGGTTTAGATTAGCTAAAAAGAAAACAAAAATAATAGCAATGGTCATGAAAATGTCAAAATAAGGTAAAACTACACATCCAAATTACTTTGGTAGTTGAAAATATCTTACAACTTTTTGAGTGAACCCTAGTCATGATCACTTACACAGAGAAAAGTGATTTATTCTCTTTTCATTTATTTTATTTTTTTAAGTTATAGGTGTTACTAGAATGGTAATCTAGTTATACAAAAGGAGTAAGGTTGTTTGAGGAAATGTATATGAAGACTTCATTCAAAATTATATTGTTTTAAATTATTGGTACAATTAATATAATAATAAGGATATTGCTTATTATTTTATGGAGTTTTGGATTGATGGTGAATGGGTGACCAGTTTAAATTCCCGAATTGATGATGAATGGGTGCATTATTGAGGGAGACCTTCCTATGATAAACTTTGAATTATTTTATTAGATTGATGGTCAATAGGTGCATTCTTGGATTGAGGGTGAATGAGTACACTAGAAAGTGAGCCTTTGCTTAATAAGTCATCAATTAATTTCTTAGACTGATAATGAATAGGTACATAATTCATTAATCTTGATGAGGAACCTTAACTTTAAAGAGATTGATGTATTTTAACTTTTCTCCTCCTCCTACTCCAAAAATTCGTTGTATATATATATTTTTAAATCATTAGTAAACATTTTGATTTCTCTTTATGTATTTTATCATTATACATTGTAGTTACCTATGTTGTGCTATCAAGGTTACCTTTATCCTCATTCTCTATCATTGTCCACAACCATACATACACATATATTTATAAATTTAAATTTTTATATTTTAAAATAGAAAAATAATTTTATTTATTATATTATACTATTAATTCTTATATTAATAATAATGTTATTATAATAACCCCTGATCAAGGTGCGGTAGGTACAAAGTGGTGATGGAAGTCGAGGTGGGACGTAGGGCATGCGGGCCCAACATGAGAGTAGACACCCAACTGGCTCGAAGGGTAGAAGTGTAAGTGGATGGTGTGAGGCCATGCGCGCAGGTGAGCCAACAAGTAGTACAGGGCAATGGGGAAGTAGGAAATACAGGGCTAAGGAAGATATGGAAGATGGTGGAGGTGAGAGATGGTGACCTGGTGTCAAGTGTGGGAGCGGGAAGGCAAGTGGCAATGAGGACGGAGTAATCCCACGGCAGGAGCATCCGATGGTAAGAGTGGAGTTATGAAGGGAAATTATGGCAATGTCATGGAAACCCATCGCGACCAAACTGAACGAGGGAATGGGCGACGAAAGGAGGACAAAGGCATGTGAAGAGTCCTTCGGATGCCAGGCGAGGTAGATGGACAAAGAAACAAAAAGGTAAGAAAGTTAGAAGAGGAGGCATTTGCATGCACAGTGCGAAGGTAAGACATTTTGTGGAAGGTGGTGGAAGTGGGTCAGAAGATGACGAGTTGCAACCAGGTTTCATAGGCAAGATTTTGTATGTCATCTAGGCTCCCATTCTAGATTTCCTAGAAAAAATGATTTTTACAGAGGATTACTGGTTAACGACTATGGTAACTCAGGGCACAACAACAATAGAGACATGTTTTTTCTGAGGCTCTAGCTGGTTAACCTGGAGTGATTTTTCCTGGAATGCCATCAAGGAGAGGGGGTTCAGGAACTTTGTCATGGATCTCTGGGTAGATAGGTCCTGAGGGATGGTGGCCCTCTAAGATGTCCTTTGGGGTTTTCACAACGGAGGTAGAATGAAATCTATCGCACCAGTATGGTGGAGTCCATGGCCTGGGAAGGAAGGAGTTATAGTCATCGGTGTGGGGTCAGTCGCCTTCTTTGACCCTACAGAAAAGTTGTTTATTGTCTTAGTCGAGCCGATCCGAGACCTGGTTGAAGGTCACAGGTTCAAAAGTAGTAGCAGGGGTAGAAACTGAGATAGGAAAACAACAATGAGAAAATATTGGTCTTGCCCCTCTAATGGGACCCAGAATAGGAATGCTTTCATAATTATTCATACTGAGAATCATTATCCTGTCCGATGGGGTGGGGATAAGCAGGGGGGAAGAAACATGAATATGGAGGAGAAATAGAGGGACCCTGTGGGCATTGGGAGACTGGGTTCTTCACAATTCAACAGAATACCACTGTAACGAAGTGGAGGACAAAAGCCTCAATTTCCCTAAGGAGGAAGGGGGGAATTCAGGTGTTAAAGAGGGCTACTACAATTCTCTAGGTTGGGAGAAATTGGAAAATCTCGGGCTGGAGAAGCCTATGTTTACTCTGTTCAAAATAATTCAGACTTATAAGGAATTTTCACTAGTTTATGTTTCATGTAATATAACTACTAGAGTGCAGCGAATCTCAGAGATTCGAAACTCATATAGCACTCCAACCCAGGAGCAGGTGAGCTGTCTAGGAAAAGAGGTATTAAGCTAGAAGGAGAACGAGATGGAAAAGGAAGAAAAAGAAGTGGCAAAGAGAGGAAATGGAGGAATGGGAAGGGCAGGAAAGAAGACAAAAGGGTTGGAAGCAACCTCTAGCGAAGGACCAAATAAAAGAAGAAGGAAGACTGGGAAAGAGAATGTGAAGAACCTAATAAATGCGTACGTGGTCGGAAAGCCGTCGGGGGTGAAAGCACAAATATCCGAGTAGGAGAGGGAGCTCAAAGCTAGTATAGAAAATTAGGAGATTGAGGTTGAATAATGGGAAACCATGGTTAAAGACCTCAAGAATACCAGAGGACATAAAACACTATTCTCTCAAACAATTAAACAATATTGGGTCATGAAGAATATCCTTGCCTAAGCAATGAAAACATATAAGGAGTGAGAGGAAACAAAGGAGGCCAGACCAGCCGAGCCTAGTATGAAGGATCTGCATAGGGAGATTTTATTTATCCAGATGCAATTATACCGAAACAACCTCACGGTGAACAGGATTGAACACAGCATATAGGACACCAGTTTGGGAGGTGTGTTGAACAAGACTATTAAAGACTGTATTCATATTATTGTCTAATGTACTACCATGCATATACTTAAAGTCAAGGAAGCACACAGTCTGTGGAGCCTGTAGTGCATTGGCAGGAACAACAATGAGTATGAGGAGAAGTAGGATGATGTACAAGACCCTAATAATTTTCCCATCACACAAAATCGTTTCATTGTAAGGAAAATTCTCATGCTCACTCCACAAAGGAGACTTTGCAAGGGATGCCAATGTTGTTCCTACAATTTTGTATATACAAATTTGAATAATTTTGTATATATAGATTTGAATGATTGAATTACATATTCTATATATAAGAATGATAACAAGATTTGAAGTTTTAGTCCCATTGTCCACTAACCCAGGAGTTCATTATGAAAGTCAATTCATCTTCGATATGAACCCTTTTGCTATTTTTTGGTGTGTGGAGCGGGTATAACGGGATTCCACTTGACTATAATCATGTTTAAGATAAAAAATCCAAAAATTCTGCTGGTATTTCGCACGATATGTATTGATGGTTCATTTTGCTCTGTGAATGACAATGTTACTTTGACTCGAGTTTTGTTCAACAAATAAATTTTTAAAATTTTAAGATTTTATTAATTTCATTTGTGAACACCACTTGCACATAAAAACTTACCTGATTTTGTTTTCTTAACGGCATAGTTCAGTAAACAAACAAGTAATTTATTGGATCCTTTTTCAATAATCCAATATCATTTTTATTTTTCTTTTTTATTGGGTATTTTTTTATAACGTTTATCTTTTATTAGGATAAGGTTATTATTACTAGTAAGTATCCTACATATCTAATTAAAATACAAAAAGATAATTATTGTTAAGGTTAATATGCCTATACCATTAGGGATACGTAGTATTACTATATAAGTTATAATATAGTATACCCTATATATTAGTATATAGAGATATATATTAATAATATGGTATATATTATAGATATTATAATATTTTATATAGTATATAATATATACTAATATATTATAGGTTATATTAATAATTGGATCATAGTATAGTTATCATAGGTATATTAATTATATCTAATAGATACTAATAACATAGTTTGATGGCACTAGGTTAGATTAATTAGTCTCTATCCAAATTTTATATCCTTTAGAAAACGTTTTCCAAACCTTTTTTAGGAAACTTTAGTGACAATAACTAGAGCATAGGAATCACACACAAAGCATGTTGCTAGGTCCTTGCGAATGTAGAGGGAAAGCAAGTTATTCATGAAGCACTCAAAATGTACTTTTGAGGCTCCTGAGTTTCAATACAAAATTTATGATGGTGTATGCATTAATCCTAAGAAAGTGGTAGCTATGTAACACTTTCCCTATCTTGAAAAATGACAAAATTATGTGAATTCTTAGGAATTACAAATGCAAAGTCTACAAAGCCTAACTATGGTCAGAAAAGCCTCCTATCTGCACCATATCAAACCCAAAAGTTAGACAGTTAACATGGTGGCCCTTGGTCTTTTTTATTGCAGTTGAGCTATAGAAGTTTCATTTAGGTCATCTTGTCCCCATTTACTCCCCTTACTAGGATATAGGCTCTAACGCATATTATTATTGTGTAAATTTTGCATTTATTGAACTATAATTCAAATATACCCTATAAAATTCATGTGTGGTTATTTTAGTACCAGATCACAAAACTTGATATTATGAATGTTGAAAGAGAGTTTGGGTATCTTCCCTAACTATAATCAATTACTTAAGTGTACTAGATGGTTTCTAGAATTTCTCAATGGTGTTGATATGAAACCTAAAGGCATTGAGATCTAACTATGGTGTTCAAAACCTCCTAATCACAAACATATCCCCCTAAATGGAAGACATCCATTAGAAAGGACCCACAAGATATTTTAGGGGCTTATTCATGGATAATAAGCCAAATAACCTTTATACATTGTGTCGAGAACTTATTTTCCCCCATTTTCTACGTTATTGTTGCTAATACCCATTTGTATTTGGAAAAACATACCAATGGGTAGAGTCTATTTTGGTTTATTTCCCCTGATAACCTCATTATAAAAGATAAAAATAGAATCTACCCTCTGACTAACCTCATCATATGAATGCACAAAAGAAATACAATTGGAATCATATTGTACCTCATAAGCTAATGGGACTATATTCATAGGGACTTTTGGAATAAGAAAAATGGAAAAAAATGACAATTGTGTGAACCACAAAAATGGCAACAACTGTTTTGCACAGAAAAACTTTTAGATATAGAAATAAACAACAAAAATTCCCAAAAAATGTAAACTATGTTTTATGACTAGTATGTATTTAGTATACAAACTATGGAAGCACATATAAAAGAAAATACAAACTATGAAAACCCATATAAAAGCAATAAGTAAGAATGCAAATTTGGAGAGAAAATACAAATTATGAAAACTCATATAAAAGGAATAAATCAGAACCCAAGATTTGAAACTCCAAATGTTCAGGTATTGATCGATTTCAAAAATTCTGAAGCATGAAGTCTAATCAAAATAAAATTAGTGATATGCAGACAAAGAGATTTTCGTGGAGTTAGTGATTGCTAAAGTTTATAGCCGGTATTGTTTTTTTCTCCAATAATTGTTGTCTATGTTAATTTGCCAGTAGTCCCACCAATATTAATTTGTTCTGCTATTACTAGAATATTAATATTATATATATGGTACTAGTACATTATATTCTAATAATCCCCTACAATATTATATTATATATTATTATATATACCCTCTAATATAGGTATTCCTATTAATATTAGTTATAGTACCCCTATCTAATAGTATATCCCGCATATACTATTATTAGTGTATATAATATAGTATGTGGGATATTATAGGGTGGGTGTATTATACCATAGTTAGTAATATTATATTGGATTACTAATATTAATGAATAATTCATTTCTATATTGGGTCTTATAGGATTTGAGAAAGATAGTGTATTGTTAATCAATGAATTTAACAACACCACAGTTTATTAGTATGCGATCGCCTTAATGCAAATGATTGTGACAAAAGGGGAATGATAATAGGATATATGAGGAAGTAGAAAAGGAAGAACTTACACTTTTTATGGTAGCAAAGGCCTCAAAATGAAGGACCAGTGTCTCCCCAACACCTGAGACTTTGCAAGTGCTTATGCAATCTTGGGTGTATAACTAATTTAATTCGAGAAAGGTTCCTCAAAATGGATGAAATCTATGTTGCCAACACCTCCCCTAATTATCATAGTACAAGGGTATATTTCACATATCTCATCTTACTTGTCTCTTTAATCTAGTATATTACATTTATAATATTTGTAAACCTAATTTACATTTTAGATCAATGGGTTATGGAACACTACACATAATAAGTGGTAGGGTATAACCCTATATGGGATTATACTAGGTATATATTAGTAGATCCCTATATACCTACGGTATATATTATCCTATAATATCCTATGGGATAATATATTATATAGGATACCCTAATATTAAAAGATATTAGTATAGATACCCTAATACCTATATATATCCCTTATACTATAGGATAATATATATATCTCTATTATACTATAATACGGGTATCCTAATAGTATCCTATATTATAAGGGATATATATTAATAACAATATATAGGGATGCTCTTAATAGGGATAAAGGGATATTAGTGTTGGGTTGTGTTATATTCTTTCCACGACTAGCCCATGTAGTTAACAGAGGAGTCAGAGGGGAGGTGAAGCCCCTCTTCGTTGCACCAATTGTGTAGCAGGGGTGTCACAGGGGGTTTGAGGCGTACTTGTAGCCCCACTTTATGGGGTCCTGGGCAGCGTCCCGGAAAATGTTGATTTTGGACCCTATCTTAGGATGGGCAGACACACCTATGTTTTTGTGCATGATTTTCGCACATGTTTTTGGACGCGATGATTTTCGGTCCATGGTATTGCATGCTTTGGCATGTATAAATATGTATTATAAAATTGAAAGGAACATAATGAAAAATCAAGCTGGTAGTCCCAGTTTTGGGATCCAAGGGAAAATCTATGTGTATATGTGTTTTATGTGTTATGCTCCCACATTGTTTATTTTATGTGTTTTAGAATTCGTATGCAGGTAATTTCTGTACAAGGTTTAAACTTACATTTGGTATCATAGTAGTTTTGGCTTCAAAGGGATGCCTTTATTGTTGAGGGGTTCCTTTCGGGCATGTGGTAGACCCTGTTCAGTGGGAGATCTACAAGATCGATTCTGGTGGTGAAAGAAGATGGAAAGCAGTGGAAAGATAGAGATCAAGAAATTTAATGGTCAAAGTTTTGAGTTGTGGAAACTCAAGATGGACGATCTGTTGGTGGATAAAGATCAGTGGATTGCTGTAGATCTGGGTACTAAACCAACGAGAGTGTCTGATGAAGAATGGAAGAAGTTGGATCAGAAGGCAAAGATCAAAATATGATTATGTGTCTTAGATTCAGTATTGTTGAATGTATCAGGGGAAGCTATGGCAAAGGCTTTGTGGGACATGTTAGGGACTTTGTACTAATCTAAGTCTCTGGTGAATAAACTATTCCTGCAGAAAAAGTTGTATAACCTAAGAATGAAAGATGGAGACTCAGTGACAGAGCATTTGAATGCATTTAATACTGTTATAAGTCAGTTAGCATCTATTGATATTAAAATTTCAGATGAAGATAAGTGCATCAGTTTGTTGTGTTCTCTACTAGATTCATGGGATAGTCTGGGTATTGCAATAGGTAGCAATGCAACTGCCTTGCAATTTGATAAAATAGTCTCATCCTTGCTGACAAAGGAAATGAGATGGAAAAATATGGAAAGCCAGAATGGTGATGCCTTGTCTGTACGAGGACGATCGCAAAATAGAAACAAAAATGAGTCATCGAGTGGGAGATCTAAATCTAGAGGGAGATATAAATCCCCAAGAAACCCTGTAAATGTGGTGTGCTGGAAATGCGGAAAGGAAGGGCATTACAAAAGGGACTGTAAATCTAAAGCTCCTAATAAAGGAAAGGGATCTGATGATGCTCCTTCTGCATAGGAAAAAATCATCTCAAATGAAGGTGGGTATGTGTACTTGGCTTCTTCAAGTACACATGTAGATCATGAGGCATGGTTGATTGACTTAGGTGCATCCTTTCACTTCACTCCCCATAGAGAGTGGTTTTGTGAGTATGAGAAATATGATGGTGGTGATGTCCTCTTGGGGGATGACAGGAAGGCTAGAATCGTTGGTCGTGGAAAAGTAAAGTTGAAGTTGCAAGGTGGAAGGTTTAGAACACTTCTGGGTGTTCTGCATATTCCTGCATTAGCCAAAAATCTCATTTCTGTAAGAAAGCTGGATGATGCAGGTGTAAAAATAGTGCTCGAGAAGGATACCTACAAAACGGTTCAGGGAGCACTCGTATTGATGCAAGGACTTCGAATTGGAACTCTGCACAAGCTGCAAGGTAGCATTGTTATTCATGGGCGCAATAGCTCTGTGATTCCTGAAATTGTATCAGAAAATCTAGTGGTCTCCAGAGAGAAGACCATGTTGTGGCATCAAAGGCATGGACGTATTGGAGAGAAGGGCCTTCGAATACTTGATGGTAAAGGTATGGTAGAATGTATAAGTAATAGCTCTCTAGATTTTGATTTCTGTGAAAATTGTGTATATGGGAAGTCGAATCGGGTGAGTTTCCCCTCTAGCAGTAAGAGGGAGAAACAAATATTAGAACTTGTGCACAGTGATGTGTTTGGACCTGTGAACGTTCCATCATTGGGTAATTCTGTGTACAATGTATTATTTATAGATGACTTCTCAAGGAATACATGGATATATTTCCTTAAGAAGAAATCTGAAGTCTTTGACAGGTTTAAAGAATTTAAGGCTCTCGTGGAAAATCAGGCAGACAAGAAGATAAAGGTGTTGAGAATAGATAATGGTGGAGAGTTTTACAGCAAGGAATTTGAAGAATTCTGTAAGAAGTGTGGTATAGCATGACAAAAGACTACACCATATACACCTCAGCAAAATGGAGTTGCAGAAAGAATGAATAAGACGTTGACAGAAAGGGAAAGAAGCATGCTCAGTGGTGCTGGTTAGAACAAGAATTCTGGGCAAAGGCGATGGATACTGCATGTTACCTGGTCAACAGGTCACCTTCATCAATGTTGGAGGATAAGACTCCACAAGAGGTATGGACTAGTAAGAAACCTTCTCTTTCACATCTGAGGGTATTTGGATGTGATGCATATGTACATGTTCCAAAGGAGGAACAAACCAAGTTGGATAGTAAATCTAAAAAGTGCATCTTTATTGGGTATAAGAATGGTTTAAATGGTTATAAGATTTGGAACCCAGTAACAAGGAAGGTTGTGTACAACCGAGATGTGGTGTTCAGAGAGGTGAAAGATGTTATTAAACATGAAGTCCAACCAAAGGAACTTGAGAAGATAGAGTTTGAGCTAAAGGAGGAAAAACCAGACTCTACAGTAGAGGAGGAATCAGAAGATGAAGAGCCACAAACTCTGGGTGTGAGAAGATCAGTTCGAGAAAGAAGGAAACCAGAAAGGTATAGTCCATCTACTGTCTGTTCAAATTTTTCTTTATCTATTACTGATGATGATCCCAGAACTGTGAAGGACGCAGTAGATTCAGAGGATGGCAAACTCTGGGAAGAGGCCATGGTTGATGAAATGGCATCTTTGCAAAAACATGAGGCTTGGGATCTAGTGGAGTTGTTGGCTGGAAGGAAACCCATTGGCAGCAAATGGGTGTTCAAGAAGAAGACAAATGCAGAAGGAAATGTGGAGAAATACAAAGCTCGGTTGGTAGCAAAAATTTATTCCTAGGTGTCGGGAATTGATTTTGATGATATTTTTTCTCCTGTTGCTAAGGTAACTTCTATTAGATTACTTTTATTTGTTGCTGCTGCTTTTTATTTTGAGGTAGAACATATGGATGTGAAGACAACATTTCTTCATTGGGATATGGAAGAGGAAATATACATGAAGTAACTTGAAGGCTTTGCGATGAAGGGTAAGAAAGAACTAGTATGCAAATTAAAGAAGTCTTTGTATGGGTTAAAACAGTCACCAAGGATGTGGTATCATAAATTTGATACATTTATACGGGGACTTGGCTTCACCAGAAGCAAAGAAGATCACTATGTGTATTCTAAATTAATCGGTTATCGTGTTATTTATCTGGTCTTGTATGTGGATGATATGTTGCTGGTTGGAAATGATAAAGAAATTATCCAAGATTTGAAGACCCAATTGTCCTCCAAATTAGACATGAAAGATCTTGTTGTTGCAAAATATATTTTGGGCATCGAAATTAAAAGAGATCGGGCAAAGAGGAAGCTCTGGTTAAACCAGAGGAAATATATCGAGACAATACTACAGAGGTTTAATATGTAGGATAGTAAACCGGTGAAGGTTCCTATTCCTGTAGGTGTGAAGTTATTTGTTGAACAGTGTCCGAAGACACAAGAAGAGGAAGAGGACATGTCCCGCGTTCCATATGAAAGTGTAGTCAGTAGCCTAATGTATGCAATGGTCTGTACTAGACTAGACATTACACATGCAGTGGGAGTATTGAGCAGGTTTATGCCAAAACCAGGAAAGGAGCATTGGACAGTAGTGAAGCAGGTTTTGGAGTATTTGCATGGCACTTGTGATTATGGTTTGTGCTACCAAAGAAGACCAGGATTGGACAAAGTGTTGGATATTCGTGGCTTTGTTGATGCAGACTAGGCTGGAGATCTGGATCAGAGAAGATCTACAAATGGGTATGTGTTTAACATATTTGGAGGTGTAGTCAATTGGATGAGTAAGAAACAATTTGTAGTGGACAGAGGCAAAATACATGGCAGCCACTCATGCAAGCAAGGAAGCATTTTGGTTGGAGAGATTGTGTTCAAGTATGGGGTTAGTACAAGGAGCTATAAGGATAGACTGTGACAGCCAAAGTGCAATTTTCTTGGCAAAGAACCTCACATATCATTCAAAGACAAAGCACATTGATGTTCAGTATCACTTTGTAAGGGATATGATAGAAGACAAAAAGGTGTTGCTGGTAAAGGTGGACACTTTGAAGAATGTTGTAGATGCATTGACAACATCTGTGAGCTCTAAGAAGTTTTCTTGGTGTAGAGAGACAATGGGAATTTTAGGGCTGGAAAAATGACTAAGCTCTTTTGTGGCTCCCTGTCGAAAGAAAACAACAAGTGGAAGAATGTTGCGTTGTGTTATATTCTTTCCACAACTAGCCCAAGTAGTTAACCAGGGGGTTAGAGGGGAGGTGAAGCCCCCCTTTGTTGCGTTTATTGTGTAGCGGGGGGGGTAACAGGGGGTTTGAGGCATACCCGTAACCCCACTTTATGGGGTCTAGGGCAGTGCCCTGGAAAATTTTGGTTTTGGACCCTATGTTAGGATGGGAAAACCCACCTATGGTTTTGTGCATGATTTTCGCACATGTTTTGAACGCGATGGTTTTTGGTCCATGGTACTGGAGACGATGGTTTTTGGTCCATGGTATTTCAGGCTTCGGCATGTATAAATATGTATTATAACATTGAAAGGAACATAATGAAAAATCAAGCTGGTAGTCCTGGTTTTGGGATCCAAGGGAAATATCTGTGTATATGTGTTTTATGTGTTATGCTCTCGCATTGTTTATTTTCTATGTTTTAGAATTCGTATGCAGGTAATTTCTATACGGGATTAAAACTTACAATTAGTATATATAGGGTATACCCTATATAATGATTAGGATAAGGATAATAATACATTATATATTAATAATATATCATTATATATATCATATTATAAGGTATCTTATTATACAAATTTTCAATACATTGTAATGATTGAGTGCGCATTATGTATCTATAATTATGTACAAGTTGAAATCACATGGTAGGTTACACTGTGTTTTAAAGCCTAGGTGTGAAATTTGTATATAGTGTCAGATTTTTTGAAGCAATGGCAAAGAAGAGAAGTAGGATGATGTAGAAGAGCCTAATAATTTTCCCATCACATAGAATCCCTTCTTTGGAAATAGAATTCTTGTGGTCATTGAACAAAGGAGACTCTGCCGGGGAAGCAAATGACATTGTTCCTGCAATTCTTTATATATAGATTTGAATAATTGATTTACATATTCTATATATAAGAATGAGAACAAGAAAAAATAACCCACGAGTTCATTATGAAAGTTAATTCAAGTCTAATACAAACCTTTCTAATATTTTTTTGGCATGTGGAGTGAATATAACAGGATTCCACTTGACCACAGTGATTTTTAAGATAAAAATTATAAAAAGTCCAAAAAGTCCACGGGTATTTCGCGCGATATGTATTCACGGTTCTTCCTCCTCTGTGAATTCCAGCGTTACTTTGACTCAAGTTTGGTTCAACAAATAAATTTTTAAAAATTTAAGATTTTATTAATTGCATCTGTGAACACCACGTGTGTGTATACAAACTTCGTTGATTTTGTTTTCTTAAAGGCGTAGTTCAACAAGTAATTTATTGGATTTTTTTTCAATAATCCAATATCATCTTTCTTTTCTCTTTTCTCTTTTATTGGGTATATTTTTTCCTTTTTTGATTGTGTTTATTTTTTATTAGGTTAAGGTTATTATTACAAGTATCCGACATATCTAATTACTATTTTTAAAGTTAATATATGTATACCATTACGGATACCTATTATTACTATATAAGTTATAATATATTATAACTTATATATTAGTATATAGGGATATAATACGATATATATTAATGATATGCTATATATTATAGATATTATAACACCTTATATGATATATATAATTTATATACTAATATATTATATATTATATTTATAAATAGATTATATTATATTATAATAATATATAGTTATTTAGATATATTAATAATATCTAATAGATACTAATAATATAGTTTAATGGTATTAGGTTATAGTAATTAGTCTCTATCCAATCTTTAGATCTTTTAGAAAAAATTTCCAAATCTTTCTTAGGAAATGTTAGTGACAATAACTAGAGCATACAAATCACGCACAAAGCATGTTGATAGGTCCTTGTGAATGTAGACAAAAAGCAAGTTATTCATGAAGCACTCAAAAATGTACTTTTGAGGCTCTTGAGTTTCAATACAAATGTTATGATGGTGTATGGGTTAATCCCAAGAAATTCATATCTATGTAACAACTTCCCTATCTTGAAAAATGACAAACTTATGTGAATTCTTAAGAATTACAAGTCCATAGTCTAAAAAGCCTAACTATGGTAAGAAAAGCCTCTTATCTGCACCATATCCATCCCAAAAGTTAGACAGTTAACATGGTGGCGCTGGGTATTTTTTATCGGGCTTGAGCTATAGGATCTTCATTTAGGTCATGTTGTCCTCATTTACTCCCCTTACTAGGATATAGGCTCTAACACATATTATTATTGTGTAAATTTTACTTTTATTGAACTAAAATTCAAATATAACCTATAAAATTCGTGTGTGGTTATTTTAGTACTAGATCACAAAACTTGATATTGTGAATATTGAAAGAGAGATTGGGTATCATTCCTACCTATAATCAATTATTAAGTCTACTAGATGGTTTTCAAAACTTCCCAATGGTGTTGATATGAAAACTAAAGGAATTGAGATCTAACTATGGTGCTCAAAACCTCCTAGTCGCACACATAAATGGAAGACATCCTTTAAAAAGGATCCACGAGATATTTTAGGGGGTTCTTCATGGGTAGTTTTCCAAATAGCCTTTATACATGTTCTCGGGAACTTATTTTCCTCTATTTCCTATGTTATTGTCCCTAATACCCATTTGTATTTGGAAAAACATACCAATGGGTAGAGTCTATTTTGGTTTATTTCCCCTGACTAACCTCATTACAACAAGCAAAAATAGACTCTACCCTCTAACTAACCTCATCTTAAGAATGCACACAAGAAATACAACTGGAATCATATTATACCTCATAAGCTAATGGGGCTATATTCATGGGGACTTTTGGAATAAGAAGATTGGGAAAAAAATTCACAATTGTGTGAACTACAAAAATGGCAACCACTGATTTACATAGAAAAACTTTTAGATATATAGTAATAAACAACAAAAATTCCTAGAAAATGTAAACTGTGTTTGCTGAGTAGTATAGACTTAGTATACAAACTATGAAATCACATATAAAAGAAAATACAAACTACGAAAACCCATATAAAAGCAATAAATAAGAACACAAGATTTGGAGAGAAAATACAAACTATGAAAACTCATATAAAAACAATAAATTAGTACCCAAGATTTGAAACTCCAGACATCCACGTATCCATCAATTTCAAAAATTCTAAAGAATCAAGTCTAACTGAAACAAAATGAGTTATATGGAGACAAAGAGATTGTCGTGGAGTTAGTGATTTCTAAAGTATAGTCAATACCATTTTTTTCTCCAATAAATTCTCTCAATGTCAATTTGCGAGTAGTCCCATGAGTATTAATTTACTTTGCTATTACTATAATATTAATATTATATATATGGTACTAGTGCACTATATTCTAATAATCCCCTACAATATTTTATTATATATTATTATATATACCCTCTAATATAGGTATCCCCATTAATATTAGTTATAATACCCCTATCTAATAGTATATCCCCTATATACTATTATTAGGGTATATAATATAGTATGTGGGATATTATAAGGTGGGTGTATTATACCATTTTTAGTAATATTATATTGGATTACTAATATTAATGAATAAGTCATTTCTATATTTGTTATGAAACCAGCTCACAAAAAGATAGAAGAGATAGATCAATGCTTTAGAATTCACCCTCTTCAAGGGGGCAACCTCCTTTACATTACGTAAATGAATGATTCTTTGATGATTCAAATGACAAAACCTCCTTTCTATATATAGGAGTCTAAGGAGTCATAATATAAGCCAACCGACCTAACAATAATAATATAATGGCACAAAAATAACAATAGAGGGATTCTATGGGGCACAGTAATAACAATATGGGGACAATAGGGGCACAACAATGTTAATAAGGGATGCAACTACAATAGTAATGGGGTAATCACTAGTATTATAAGGACCTAACATGCCCCTCTCCTTCAAAAAAGTGTTGTCCTCAATGCTTGAGTAGTTCTGGATACTTCTGTATAAAATTCTTATCCTTCCATGTGGAATCTTCAGTGGATAAGTTCTTCCACTTGATGAGATACTCCGAAATTGATCGATTTCATAGCTGTCGAGTTCTTGCTTGTGTGACTGCTTCCGGTTCCAATATAATTTTTCCTTCCTCGTCAAGTTCTGGCAATATTGTTTGAATTAGGAGCTTGTCACCCATAACCTTCTTTAAACATGAAACATGGAAAGCTAGGTACACTCAAGAAGATGCAGGAAGCTCCAATTTGTATGCCATAGTACCAATCTTTTGCAACACCTTGTACGAACCATAATACTTTGGTGATAATTTATTATCCTTCTTAGCTTGCTTGAGGGACATTTGTTTATATGGTTGTAGCCGTAGGAATACCCAATCACCTACATCAACACTTCTTTTCTTGGCATGTTGATCTGCCTGTTGTTTCATCCTATTCTGTGCCAACACAAGGTTATCCTTTAAGAGTGGGAGGACTTGTTGTTGATGCTCGATGTGATGTTCCACTGCTTGAACCTTAGAATTTTCTCTTAAATATGATGTGATGGATGGTGGCTGATATCCATAAAGTGCCATAAATGGGGTCATTTTTGTTGTTGTATGGAAAGAAGTGTTATACCACCATTCAGCCAAAGGCAACCATTTGACCCATTGTGTCTATTTATCAAATACAAAGAAACAAAGATATCCTTCTAAAAATTTGTTTACTATCTTAGTTTGCCCATCAGATTGAGGATGATAAGATGAGCTATGAGCTAACTGAGTACCAAGACAAAAAATAATTCTGTCCAAAAATTTCTAGTGAAAATGGGATCTCTGTCACTTACAATAATCTTTGGGTTTCCATGTAGCTTTTGAATTGTTTCCATAAATGCAGTAGAAACTGTATTGCTTTAAATGGATGTGATAATGCACAAAAGTGTGCATACTTGGTAAGTCTGTCAACTACCACCATGATGACACTCTTTCCCTTAGACTTGGGTAAACCTGTGATAAAATCCAGTGAAACCTCCTCCCAATGTTGGCTTGGAATGAATAAAGTTTGTAATAGACCCAGGGTCTTAATTGTTTCAACTTTATTTTGTTGGAAAACCAAACATTCCACCACAAAATTTTGAATATCCAATTTAAGGTCATTCGAAAAAAATTCCTTCTTAACCCTTTTTTAAGTTTGTAAAAATCATGAGTTCCCTCCTAAGGGAGAAGCGTGCAATTCCATAAGAATCTTTTGTTTGAGTTGGGAATTCTTACAAAGGTATAAGTGATCTTTGTACCATAACAAATCATTTTTCCAGCTAAATGTATCAGATGTATTGGAATCTTGTTGTAACTTTCGAATAAGTGCCCACACTTCTTCATCATTCTTCCGTTCCTTCCTTGCTTCGTTTATCCAATCTGGTTGGATAATAGAAATGGCACACAACAATGCTTCCACATCCTCATACTTTCTTGAGAGTGCATCTACCACCACATTTTTCTTCCCTTTTTTGTAGATGATTTCAAAGTCATAACCCAAAATCTTTGTGACCAACTTTTGTTGCTCTTCAAAGGATAATCTTTGTTCTAAAAAGTATTTAAGGCTATCATGATTTGTTTTTACCTTGAAGTGTCTTCCCATTAGGTAGGGTCACCATTTCTTAAGTGCATTTAGTATTGCCAACATTTCCTTCTCATAAATAGCTTTGTGTAAAAACTTTCCCTTGATTAAACAACTTTCAAAAGAAATGGGTCTTTCATCTTGCATTAAAACAACACCAACTCCATTTCCTGAAGCATCACATTCCACAATAGATGTTTTTGTGAAGTCGAGTGTAGCTAAGACCGGTGCTTAGCACATTGCCTCTTTAAGATGTTCGAAGGCCTTTGTTTCTTTTGGAGTCCATGAAAATGCACCTTTCTTCAATAATGTTGTTAGAGGTGCTGCTATTCTCCCATAATTCTTAATAAACTTGCGATAATACCCTGTCAACCCGAGAAATCCTCGTAGATGCTTTATGGATGTGGGGATTTTCCATTCCTTAATGGCTTTAATTTTGCTAGGGTCTACCTTAACTCCTTCATGAGATACAATATGACCCAGATAGTCCATCTCTTGTACTCCAAAGGAACATTTGGATCTTTTTGCATATAATTGTTTCTCCTCCAATAGTTGTAGTACCCTGTTAACATGTTCAACATGATCCTTCCAAGACTTGCTATAGATTAGTATATCATCAAAAAATACTAACACAAATTTTCTAAGGGTTTGAAAATGGAATTCATCAAACCTTGAAATGTAGAAGGTGCATTGGTAAGGCCAAAAGGCATGACCAAAAATTCATAATGACCCTCATGAGTTCTAAATGCTATTTTCGAAATGTCTTCAGTCTTCATTCTGATTTGAGGATATCCTGAATGAAGATCCAACTTGGTGAAGTAAATTGATCCATGCAATTCATCCAGTAATTCATCAATGAAAGGAATGGGAAACTTATCTTTAATAGTGAGCTTGTTGAGCTCCCTATAATCCGGACACATGCGCCATGATCCATCCTTCTTGTGCACCAATACTACTGGAGCAGAGAAAGAACTTTGACTAGGTTGAATTATACAAGCCTCTAGCATTTCTGCAACCATACGTTCAATTTCACTCTTTTAGGCATAGGGATATCTGTACGACTTGATGTTGGGAGGAACACTTCCTAGAATCAGATGAATAGCATGATCATGATCACGAATAGGTGGGAGACCTTTGGGAGTCTCAAATACCTTGGAATGATTGTCCAAGACTTTTTGTAGATCTGGAGAAATAGATTATTTCGGTGTGGAAACATCTCGCGAACATAATTGTACAATTACACCTCTTTGTTCCTTTTTTAGAAGCTTTGTCATATCGTTAGATCTTATTATCTTTCCCGGTTTCCCTACAATACCTCTTAATTCAACTTCCTTTCCCTCCGCAGAAAATTTCATGAAAAGTTCTTGAAAAGTAAAAGCTATTGTACCCAAGGATTGTAGCCATTGGACTCCTAGTACAACATCAACACCTCCCATTGGAATGGAAAGCATTGGGCTAGTCAATACATATTCTCCCATGGATAGCTTGATATTATGGAACTTTCCAAAGCAATTTATTGTTCCTCCATTTGCAACCACCACTTGACACTTTGGTGCTGGATATAGGAAGCAATTCAATTCTTTTGCTACCTTACAATGAATAAAATTGTGAGTACTTCCTCAATCAATCAACACTATTACCTTTTTCTTCTTGATTTGTCCTTCTATCTTGATGGTTTGAGGAGTGGTAATTCCAGCCAATGCATTACAAGATATGGTCGGATTCATTTCTTCTTTATCTAGGCTTTGTTCCTGGAGTATATCCTCTTCTTTTGACCTTTCTTGCTCCTTTTCTTCTTCCTCTTCACAATCTATGTAGAATAATTCCTTCTTAGCAAACTTATGACCTGTAGTGTATTTTCTATCGCAACTATAACAAAGCCTTTTTTCTGTTTTCTCTTCCAATTGTTGTGGTGTCAACCTTATAGGTTGTGGAAGACTAGGGGCAACAACACTTCCATCTTTATAGTTGTGAGTGGTATGCTTCCTGGTTGCCATAATTTTGCTTTCCATTTTTTTTGCTAACTTGAATGCCTTCTCTAATGAATCAGGTTCCCAAAGGTGAACTTCATGTTGGATATTATCCTTTAAAGTCCCTATGAAGACATCAATCCTATGATCCTTTGGAATATTTTTTACCCTTACGTTCAATTTTTATAACTCCTCAATGTGCTCCATGATTGAACCCTTTTGTTTGAGACTTATCAATTGGCTAAAAAAAGTGTTCCTTTTTGTATCCTCATAATGTGCTGTCAATTCTTCCATAAAAATTACCAAAGTGATAATTTGTTTAAGAGAGCAAAGCCATTGATACCATACAAACTGATTTGGTTCCAAATATAAAGTTGCAATACATACCTTTTGTCTGTTTTGCACATTATTGAGATCGAAAAATTGCTCCATCTGTAATATCCATGTTGCAGGATCCTTGCCATCAAACTTCCTCATATTGATTTTTGGAATATGGTGGGTCTTTGATCCAACATTAGAGTCCATGAAATCATGATTAACATTTCTTTTGTTTGCATCATGAGTTTCCTTTACTACCCTTTCATCATTACTAAGTATTTCTTGTAGAAAATTTGTCAAATCTATCTTCAAATCATCAATATTAGCTTCCACGCCCTTTATCTTAGATTCCACGCCATTTATCTTAGCTTCTGTTAGCTTTTGTGAGAGTGAAATTTGTTGCACTTGGTCTCGTAATTTTGATATATCATGTAGCATTTCTTCCTCTTCTTCATGAGTCATGCTAGAGCTTTCAGGTTGCTTACTAGGTGTTTGCATTTTCCTTCCTCAGGGCATCAGTTACCAATAATAATGCTCTACTATGCCCTTTGAATTCCTTTAAAATAATTTTTCAAACCAAGCTTAAGCAGAAATTTAAAAAAATCTACCCAAATTTTTTCACTTTGTAGGATTTCGATATTGCCTCTGATGTACCTCTGTAATTTCGAATCATCCAGTTCTGAAATTGTGATCTGTTGTACCCATCTATGTTCTCTTTCCAATGCCACCATTCTGATCCCTATTGGATTCTCCAAGGAGGAGTTATGCCAAATCTTCCACAGTGACCTGATTATAGACTAGTTCAGAAGAGACAACTTGTATGACATGCCACGTGTCCTATTTCAATGTTTGGATCTGAAAAATATATACAAGAAACTATAGTCCATCCCCTTTCCATACCTTCTTACGAAATTTCAATCCGATGCTCAGAGGGAAAGTTATGATGATTTTCCTCAGGTCACTTGTTTGGAATGTAATTCAAGAGTCTGCAAAAAGACCAACTTCCTTAGATCATATCTCCGCAAATATAGCACAAAAAGCTCTGGAATTCGGATCCAAGGTTCAATGCGATTTTGTCTAAAATGGGTTTTTATTTTTGATTTTGAAACATCACAGAAAAAAATTTATAGCGAAAATTCCATGATGACCTATTTGGAGCAGCGAAACCCTAGAACCCAAAGCTCTGATACCAAATGTTATGAAACCAGCTCACAAAAAGATAGAAAAGATAGATCAATGCCTTAGAATTCAACCTCTTCTAGGGGGTAACCTCCTTTACATTACACAAATGAATGATTCTTTGATGATTCAAATGACAAAACCTCCTTTCCATATATAGGAGTCTAAGGAGTCACAATATAAACCAACCAACCTAACAATAATAATATAATGGCACAAAAATAACAATAGATGGATTCTATGGGGCACAGTAATAACAATATGTGGACAATAGTGGCACAACAATGTTAATAAGGGATAAAACTACAATAGTAATGGGGTAATCACTAATATTATAGGGACCTAACAATATTGGGCCTTATAGAATTTGAGAGAGATAGGGTATTATTAATCATTTAATTTAACAACACCACACCTTATCAGCATTTGATGACCTTAATGCAAATGATTGTGATAAAAGGAGAATGATAATAGGTGATATGAGGGAGTAGAAAGGGGAAAAATTACACTTTTGATAGTATTAAAGACCTCAAAATAAAGGCCCAATGTCTCCCCAACGCTTGAGACATTGCAAGTCCTTATGCAATTTTCGGTGAAAAGCTAAATTTAATTCCAAAAGAGTTCCTCAAAATGGATGAAAACTACTCTGCCAACACCTCCCCTAATTATCATAATACAAGGGTATATTTCACATATCTCATCTTACTTGTCTCTTTAATCTAGTTTATTACATTTATAATATTTGTAAACCTAATTTACATTTTAGGTCTATGGGTTATGGAACACTACACATAATAAGCGACAGGGTATACCCCTATATGGGATTATACTATACCCTATATATTAATATCCCTATATACCTAGGGTATATATTATCCTATAATATCCTAGGGGATAATATATTTTATAGGATACCCTAATATAATAATATTATTACATCCTTGTATATCTATATATATATATATATATATATATATATATATATATATATATATATATATAGATATATATATATATATATAGAGAGAGAGAGAGAGAGAGAGAGAGTACCTTAATATTAGATGATATTAGTATAGATACCCTAATACATACATACATACATACATACATATATCTATATATATATATATATATATATATATATATATATATATATATATATCTATACTATGTGATAATATATATATCCCTATTATACTATAATAGGGGTATCCTAATAGTATCCTGTATTATAAGGGATATATATATTAATAATAATATATAGGGATACCCTTAATAGGGATAAGGAGATAATAGTATATATAGGGTATACCCTATATAATGATTACGATGACGGTAATAATACATTATATATTAATGATATATTATTATATATGTAATATTATACGCTATCATATTATACAAATTTTTAATACATTGTAATCACTAACTGTGCATTATTTATCTACAATTATGTATAAGTTGCAATCACATGGTAGGTTACACTGCGTTTTGAAGCCTGGGTGGGAAATTTGGATATTGTGTCATAGCTTTTTTGTGTGTCAAGTTAAATAAATGTTAATTTTAGGGTTTTAGCGGTAGAGTTTGGAGGTAATGTCACTTAACAGGTTGGCTAGGGGATGATTTATCTCAAGTAATTAAACGATACAATTACAAATGTAGATATCTCCATCCATTTTTTCGCATGCCTAAATTTTACCCACAATCTTTAGGGTTGAATGAATCTTATATTTTGGTTCCAAAATGCTAAGTACACTAATAAGATGATGGCACTCTTTCTTCTATCAACATTCGTAACAAAGATTATGCAAAATGTCAGACATAACAACTCGATTCAATGAGAATTGATATTATTACCAACAAAATGCTAAACATGAATATAAGAACATGTAATCAATCAAATGATTATCTTTTCTCTCAATAATTTCCCACCAATTTGGTTGCATAGGAATGATTCACCTTCCAATTGTAGGAATCAATTTAAATTCTACGCTTTGGCTATCCCTTTAAATAATCATAATACTATAACAAATGCATAAATATTATTAATCATATTATAATATAGAGCACCTTAGTTATATTATATATATATATATATATATATATATATATATATATATATATATATATTGAGTATATAGTAATATATCGTATATCATATTAATAGTGATATTAACATTTTTGAAGCAAAAAAAGTTGTTGAAGAAAAAATGTAGGAACTCAATCAAGCCCTTATCACGAATGGGTTTGATAAAGTCAGAAATGATCAAGTCAAAAAACATCATCAAGACTGGGAGAATTTATGTAAAGAAGAGGAAATATTTTGGAGACAAAAATCTAGAGTTCAATGGCTAAAAGAAGGGGAGAGAAACACTAGATTTTTCCATAGATCCACCATGGTGAACAGATCTCATAATAGGATCTCTTTGATTAAGGACGAGGGAGGTCATCTACTTAATTCCCATGAATATATAGAAACTGTGTTAGTTCAGCACTTTCGAGGTATAGCAAAGGAAACCATTTCAGACAGTGATCATTTTATTAGGGACTTAACAAGGCATATTCCTAGGCTTGTAACAAGAGAGGATAATTTCAATCTTAATAGGCCAGTGACTGAAGAGGAGGTTAGTGAGGTCATCAAAGAAATGCAGGATGGTAAAGCACCAGGCCCTGATGGTTTCAATGTGGATTTCTTTAAAGCTTGTTAAGCAAGACATTCTGAATGTAGTGGAGGATTCCAAGTTGAATAAAACCATTTTGAAGGTGCTCAATACTTCCTTCATGTCCTTGATCCCTAAACAGGACAATGCTTAGACTTTAGACAAGTTTAGACCCATAGCTTTGTGCAATGTTGTGTATAATACAATATCCAAGGTTGTTGCCAATATACTCAAACCAGTTCTTCCTACTAGTTTCTGTGGAGAAATCTGGTTCTGTGGAGGGCAAACAAATTCTCAATAACATCATTCAAGCACATGAGGTGGTGCACTCATTGTTAAGCAATAGGAAGGTTGTCATGATTATGCAATTAGACCTAGCCAAAGCTTATGATAAGTTGAATTGGACCTATATCAGGAAGGTCCTTATAGCCTTTGGATTTGATCATAACTGGGATAGATGGGTCATGGCCCTGGTTGCTTCTTCTAGCTTTTCAATTCTGGTTAATGGTTCTCCTTCCAAGACTTTTACTCCTTCAAGAGGCATCAGGCAGGGAGATCCAGTCTCTCCCTTTCTCTTCATCCTCATGATGGAAGGACTTGGTCAGTCTATCAAGCATGTGAAAGAAGTTGGTAACATCAAGGGTCTCCAACTTTCTGAGACTGGATAGGCTTTGATGGCACTAATAACATAGTTTGATGGCACTAGGTTAGATTAATTTTTTGATGATACTATGCTGCAGGGAATCCCCATGGTCAAAGAAACACTAGCTTATAAGAAAATCCTATGTGACTTTGCCATAGCTATAGATATGGAAGTTAATCTCTCCAAATCTAAGATTTTTTTCTTTAATACCAATATTGTTATTCATAGAAATATCTCCAGAATTCTGGGCTTTCAAAGGGATGTCCTTCCTTCCAAATACTTGGGAGTTCCTTTAACTGATAAACCTTTGCATAAGAGCATTTGGGATTCGATGATTAATAAGATGCAGGTTAAAATCAGGAAATGGATTATTAAATCTTTAAACTTGGCTGGGCGGTTAGTGCTTACAAAAGTTGTACTTCAATCAATCCCCGTCTTCATGCTATCAGCCCTTCTAGCTCCAAAAGGAGTTTTGCAACAATTTAGAGCCATTCAAAGAGACTTTCTTCAGGGTAAGGGGGAGGAGAGAAAGAAATGGGCCTTGGTAGCCTGGGATAAGATCTGCAAACCTAAAAACCATGGGGGTCTTGTATTGGATGATCCGGAAGTACTAAGCAAAGTTTTAGGGGAAAAAATATGGTGGCAATGGGTAAAAGATCCAAAGGCTCAGTGGGCTAGTATTTGGAAAGAAAAATATGCCAGCACTTGGCAAGATAATGATATCATAAGGATGATTGGCTTCATAAAAGGCTCACACATCTAGAATAAGGTCTGGGAGAATAGAGGCTTAGTACAAAAAAATAGCTTCTGGGTCCTTCCAGATGCCAGCTCTGTGAAGCCCAAGAGGAAACGATGGAGCACCTCCTCAATAATTGCATTTTCACCTCTAGGTTGTGGGATACTTTTGCCACGATTTTCCAACAGACAGATAGGGATAAAGGAAGCATTATCAACACCCTAAATAACTGGAGACGAAACTTCTCTGATTATGAATTTCTTTGCTCAGCTTGGGCTTTAACGCCAAGCTTCATAATTTGGAATGTCTAGAAAGAAAGGAACAACAAAATCTTCAAAAATGAAAAAAGTTCCTCCCAGCACATTTTTGAGCAGATCTTAAGACAGCTTAAGGAGACGATAGGTACTACAGTGTGAACTTCCCCAAAGAACCCACCTTTAGAAGTTGAAATGCAGATACTTCTTTAGTTGGGTATGCAGGGGCTTATATCTCAGGGCTTGGATATGAAGGTAATGAAACTAGACACTAAGCAGGATTACTGGCATCCTCCCTATTAGGGTTTTTTGAAATACAACATTGATGGGGCCTCAAAAGGAAACTCGGTTATTGCTGGCTTTGGAGGGGTGTTAAGGGATGAAAATGGTTGCATCCTTTTTATTTTCCATTTCCATTTAGGAAGATCCACTACCAATATGGTGGAATTAATGGCACTTGAGCATTTCTTAGAATTCCTAAAACAGGATAACCTCCAGAATATAATTGTTGAAGCTGATTCTGAGTTAATCATTAACTCGGTTAAGAGAATCAGTTGTGCCATGGAGCTTGAGAAGGTCTCAAAACACTGGAGGTTGCTTCAGGTCTTTCAACGAATTCAGCTTCACCTCCTGTGCTTGCATACTGTGAGTTTTACCCATGTGTGAAGGACGACAAATAAACTAGCAGACATTCTGGCCAATCAAGGGGTGCTCTACACCAAAAGCAGGGTCAAGTTGAGTTGGCAAGAGATGCCTTATAATATATTAAAGGTGCAATGTAACGATCAGGTGGATGAGGACAGAATGGTGTTTCAAAAAAGAGCCACAGAGATGGGTTCTAGTTGATTTGGATTCATTATGAAGTGTTATTTCCGAAGTGAGGTCATTTTTTGGATGTAGGTCATTTTCGGCCTCCTCAACCCTGGTAAGTGAAAACATAGAAGTCTTAGGTGGAAGTTGCTCGGCAAACACTATTTCTTTGATGGATGGCTGGACGATTGGATTTTCATCTTCCTTTGGTTCTTTTGACCGAGGAGATGGGATGGTGTAAGGGGCCAGAGTCTAGGCTTTCTCAACAGACTCAAAACCCCCGTATTTCTTTCTACAGTGGCAATATCGCTCTCGAGGTGGTTTCTAGATTTTTGCATGCCCTTCAAGCTAGAAGCGGTATTTCAGAGTTAGGAGTGATTCCACTCACCAAGCAACACGTGGCCAAGGGAGGGAAGGGAAGGGAATACCACCCTCATCACAAGGTAATTCTCGATGCTTTTGGCTCATGCAATATGATCCTCAGCTGTTGGATCAAGAAAGACAAATATATGGTCAAGAATAAGCGAGCATGTTAGTGGGTCCAAGTAGTTTTTCATGCGGTAATTCTCCGTGCTTTTAGGTCTTGCAATATTATCCTCCACCATTGGATCTGGAGAGGAGAATCGACAGTTAAGGAAAAGTATGCAAGTCCAGGTGAGGGTTATCATACGTGCTTGTTTCGCTTCATGGTGGGAATCGGTGGATTTCGGGCAAACTACATGCTCGAGGGTTATCACCCCATTCAGACCGAGAATCCTTATAGAGTGGTCCCTATTTCCTCATCGGGTCTGATTCTAATTTTAAAGTGTTTGCTTGTTTTCACCTCGATTTGAGCCTTCTCCATCAGATATCTGGGGGGGATCGAACGGTCTCAGCTTTTTTTTTGTATTTCGAGGGTTTTGTAGTTATATTTGCGGGCCCTTGGTTGGGTTTTTAAGCCTTTAGACCGGTGCCTTAGGCTTTAAGTGGATATTTATTTCTTTGGCTGATCCGGATTTAAATAGGAACGCAATAAAATATAGAGATAACCATAAAGACAGATATGCAGTGGAAATAATACTTAATTTCATTAATGGAAAATATTGATATATGCTTACAAATAGAAATAGAAATGACCCAGCTAGGGCGATGGTAGCCTATCTCTGAGAAGAGATGTGTCGGCTACATGCCTCTGAACTGTTCCGAACTGTCTTTACAATGAGGCTCGAAGGCCTATTTATTATTGAGAAACAAAGGAAAACCCTTCACATTCCAAAACCTAACCCTAGAAGATGAAACGCCAAATTGTGGGCCCCGTTTTGGGGTGAGTTGGACAACCAACTTCCCGGGGTCGCGAATTGGTCGTATTATCTCCGTTTGACGTGCATGATAGCCCGTTGGAAAGATCTCTCCGAGGACTACGACGAAAAAGATGATTTTTTATTAAAAAAATCGTTGGCGGTAGATTTCCCAAAAAACGTCGTTTAGGGCCTCAAAACGGCTCCGGAAGTTCAGGACCCGAAAAACTACTAAAAATAGCAAGTTGTGCTACAATTAAGGAAACTGAAAATGCTAAGAGAAACAATGGTGGGGGTCCAAGTGGACTTGGCAGGTGGCCACCAAGATCCACCTGGATCATTCCTCCCCCCTTAGGAAGCAATGGTCCCCATTGCGTTGAGTTCCTCCATGAGATGAGGAAACTTTTGCTGAACTTGGTCCCTGGTGAGCCACTTGCCTTGGTGAAGGAGTTGGCCTGCTTTGACAACTCGATACAATTGGATATTATTTTGGTGAGTGTTCTTGACCTGTGTGTCCATGATCCGATCAGTTGCAGCTCGTTCCATGCAATCTGCATTTAATTCTGTGGGCGTGAGCTGTTCTGCAATGTTGGATGTGTCTAGCAATGGTGGAAAGTATGGCCAAAGGCGGTCCACATTGAACACTGGGTGTAGGCCAAGGAATGGGGGAATGCTGAGCTCAAATGCATTGTCTCCCACAGCCTTAATAATGGTGTAAGGACCATATCAGAGTGGTCTCAGTTTCCGATAGGCTCCAGTAAGGCGTTCCTTTTGCAAATGAAACCAGACTTTGTCACCCACTTCAAACTTGTGTGGCACCCGATGTTGATCATGTCGCTGCTTGTAATTGGCATTTGATTTTTCCAGAATGTCATGGACCTGCTGGCGAATATGTTGGATGTGCTCAATGAAGTTGGTTGCCTTATCTGCTTCGGACTAGACATGAGGTGAATCTGTGTGAGTAGCTACAAGTGGCATGGCCACATCAATGGGGCATAGTGGCTGGAATCCCAGGCCCACCTGAAAAGGGTTGTGGCCCGTCGAGCTATGAAGAGCTCGGTTGTAGCTGTGCTGAACATAGGGGAGGTTCTCGTCCCATGTGCATGGATGCTTTGTGTTGTACATGCGCAGAATGTGTACAATCATCCGATTGACAACCTCTTTCTAGCCATCAATTTGAGGATGGAAGGCTGTGGACTTAGTGATTTTGGTGTCCAGCATTGACCAGAGACTGGACCAAAATGTACTGAGGAACCGACTGTCCCGATCTGAGATGATAGACTGTGGGATCCCAAAGTGAACCCAAACTCGTTCAAAGAAGAGTTTAGCAGTGGCTTCTGTTGTGATATTCTTCTTGCAGGCGCCATAATGGCCATCTTCGAGAACCTGTCGACGACCACAAAAACACAATCATTTCCATGCTTAGTGGAAGGAAGGCCTGACATGTAATCCATGGAGATGGATTCCCAAGGTCGACTAGGGGTAGGCAGCGGGGTATAGAGGCCTTGCTTCTTGATGGTTGGTTTGGCAATGGCACACGCAGTACATGATCTGATGTATTTCCCGACATCTTGTCGAAGATTTGGCCAATAGAAATACTTTTGCAGTACTGCCACTGTTTTCTCGACCCTGAAATGCCCAGCAGCTCGACTGTAGTGTGCTTCCCAAATCATCTTGGCACGCTCGCTTGAAGGAACACAAAGGTGACCCAGGTGTCATAACAGGGCATCTTGGAGATGAAAATCTGGAACATGCCGACCCCCCAAGAGTGTCTGGTATGTGTGGCCAAATTTTGGGTCGCTTTTGTAGAGAAGTGGCCAATCAGAAGTCTCATGCCCACAAGAGTTGAGCATGGTGGTTAACGCCATGATTGGTGGTCGACTGAGGCAATCTGCAACATTATTGGTGTTACCCTTCTTATACTTGATATTCAAATGGAATTGTTGCAGATATGTAGACCACTTCTGATGGCGATCATTCTGCAATTTCCCTTGGGTTTGTATGAATTGCAGGGGTCGGTGGTCTGTGTGGATGACCGTTTCCTTCCCCAAAATGTAATGCTTCCATTGTCGGCAGGCCTGCACAATGGAATACATCTCTTTATCATAAGTGGGATACTTCCGGACTGTGTCTGAAAGTGTTTCACTGTGATATGCCACTAGATGCCCGTGTTGAGTAAGGACTGCCCCAATAGCATAGTCAGAGGCATCTGTCTCGACCTCAAATGGTTGTTGTAAATCTGGTAACGCGAGCACCGGTGCCTTGCAGAGGTGATCTTTCAACTCTCTAAATGCCTTCTGTTGAGATGCAGACCAGAAGAATTTCACTTTCGCTCCTCCCTTGGTGACTTGACTCAAGGGCCAAGTGATATGAGAAAACCCCAACACGAACCTGCGGTAGAAGTTGGCAAGACTTAGAAAGCTGCGGAGCTCCGTCAGAGTGGTTGGAGATGGCCAATCCCGAATGACTTGGATCTTGGCCGGATCTACATGCACCCCCTGTTCATCAATAATGCATCCCAGATACTGAACCTGGGTCATGCCAAAAGTGCATTTCTCCAAATTGGCACATAGCTTGTGTTGTCGCAGTGTTTGAAGAACCTGTCAGATGTGGTGGAGGTGCTCTTCCCAACTCTGGCTGAAGATCAGAATGTCATCCAAGTATACCACTACAAATGAGTTGGTGAATGGCTGCAAGATGTCATCCATTAGCCTCATGAAGGTTGCAGGAGCATTCGTCAATCCGAAAGGCATAACCAACCATTTAAAGAGGCCCTCCTTGGCTTTGAAGGAAGTCTTCCACACATCAGAGGGTTCGATTGGTACCTGGTGATATCCTGACTTCAAATTGATCTTGCTGAAATATTTTGCCCCCTTTAGTTGGTCCAAGAGGTCATCAATCCGCGGGATCAGGTACCTATTACGGACAGTGATCTTGTTTAGCGCCCGATAGTCAATACAGAGTCTCCAAGTCCCATCCTTCTTCTGTACCAACACGATCGAGCTCCCACAAGGTGATGAACTCGGACAGATGTGACCTTTCTGCAACAGCTCCTGAATCTGCCTCTTGATTTCATCGTTCTCCAGAATGGAGCACCGATAAATTGGTCCATTGGGTAGCAACGCACCTGGGGTCAGATCGATGGAGTGCTTGACTTGACAGTGCAAAGGAACCCCTGCAGGGGAGGTGAAGATGTCCTCCTACTCCTTCACGACCTTATCCATCTGTAGTTTTCGTGCGGAGGGGTCTTGTCTGGAGGCCATGGCTACTGTCTTCTTCCTTCCTTGCGGGCGTATCATCAGGAAAAAAAATTTCCCAGTCTTGGAAATGAGCTTACTGCATTGTTTTGCAGTAATCAAAGAGATGGCGGTAGGCGGTGCTACCTCTGGTATCCTGTACAACTTATTTCCCAATGTAACAATAACAGCACGGGGCCTTGATTCATACACAGCATGTCGCTTCCACAAGTATGGTTGTCCTAATAATATATCACAAACTTCAAGGGGAGCAATTCCACACAATACCTCATCCGTGAAGGGCTTGATGTTGTACGGAAGGCGACACTGCTGGCTCACGCGAAGATCCCATCCTTGGTGAAGCCACCCAATGGTGTATGGTTGTGGATGTGCTATGGTTGGCAAGCCCAATTGCTTCATGACCTCTGCCGAAATGAGGTTCTTTTGGCTCCCGCTATCGATAATGAACTGTAGCGGGGAGCCCTTTACCCACATCTGGGAGTGGAAGAGACGCTCCTCCTCTTTTGGATCTTCGGGTTCATTTTTCTAGATCTTTGCGATAGCAACAGTGGCATTGGGATCCGTGTCAATGATCTGCTTCCCTTTGTCATCTCCCTTGTCGGGTTTTGACTCAGTGTCGGAACATACATCTGATTCTGGAACCTTTAGTTCAGCCACCAGTGACTGCTTGGCTCGACACTCACTGGTGTTGTGAGTGGAGCTCTTATGGAACTCACACCATTTTCTCGTGTCCTTTTTCGTCTTCGCGGCGTTGTTCTTTTCCTGCAGCTTTGGCGGGTTGTCTTGGGCTTCCCCGCCTTGGATTTGTCCTTTGTTATGTGTTTTAGGGGCACCTTTCCCTTGCTTCAGATTCGGAGATCCAAAGTCTCGCTTCTTTTGTTTAAACTTCTGCTCGACCTTGACGGCATATCGGTACATTGTGCCGAGCGAGGAGATGTTCAGGAATTGTATTTCTTCCTGGATGTACTTGTGCAGGCAGCCGTGGTATTTGAGTATCAAATGTTGCTCTGTATCCTTGATACCCAACTTTGTGCGAAGGGTATGGAAAAGATTGGTGAACTCCGGCACATCTTGGTCCCTTCCCTGCCGCAACGTGGTCCATTTTATGTATTCATCCTCATAGCTTCCGACAGGGTAGTACTGCTCCTTGATGGCATCCCGGAATGAATTCCAGGTGGGTGCAGCTGAAAATAGTGAGCCAGTATTTTCATCCTTCTGCTCGCAGTAGGTTTCCCACAGTTCCTTGACGTGGGGGGCTGCTTTCAGAAGAGCGAAAACAATATTTTCCCGACTTGAAAATTCATGAACAGAAAAATAACCCTCCAGTAGATTTAACCATTTATCTACAGCATCTGCGTCTATCTGACCCTCAAATATGGGGATTTCAAAATTAACTTGTACCTTAAAGGGCGTGGCATTTCCAGAGTAGCTGCTAGAAGCCGATGCGTCGCTTCTGGGTAGCTGCTGAAGGATTTGGGCAAAACTGTCCATCATCACGTTCCGTTGTTGCTCGAGGGCTTCTTCGAGCAAGATTTTGATAGGATCTCCTGCCCCCTCGTCTTTCTTCTCATCTGCCATAGGAGGCCGTCGGGATCTGCGAGGCTGGTCTCGCAAAGGTTCGACCAGTTCAAGCCCTAACTCCTTATATCCCGACCTCGTTGGGGACATGAAAAGAAAAACAGAGAAAAAGAAGACCGCTCTAATACCACTGATCCGGATTTAAATAGGAACGCAATAAAATATAGAGATAACCATAAAGACAGATATGCAGCAGAAATAATACTTCATTTCATTAATGGAAAATACTGATATATGCTTACAAATAGAAATAGAAATAACCCAGCTAGGGCGATGGTAGCTTATCTCTGAGAAGAGATGTGTCGGCTACATGCCTCTGAACTGTTCTGAATTGTCTTTACAATGAGGCTCGAAGGCCTATTTATTATTGAGAAACAAAGGAAAACCCTTCACATTCCAAAACCTAACCCTAGAAGATGAAATGCCAAATTGTGGGCCCCGTTTTGGGGTGAGTTGGACAGCCAACTTCCCGGGGTCGCGAATTGGTCGTATTATCTCCGCTTGACGTGCATGATAGCCCGTTGGAAAGATCTCTCTGAGGATTACGATGGAAAAGACGATTTTTTTATCAAAAAAATCGTTGGCTGTAGATTTCCCAAAAAACATCGTTTAGGGCCTCAAAACGGCTCCGGAAGTTCAGGACCCGAAAAACTACTAAAAATAGTAAGTCATGCTACAATTAAGGAAACTGAAAATGCTAAGAGAAACAATGGTGGGGGTCCAGGTGGACTTGGCAGGTGGCCACAGAGATCCACCTAGACCATTGGCCCACAGTTCCTTTCGGACTGTTGTATTTTATGTAATTTGTTTTCCAATTTAGTGAAATAGAAGGTACGGCTCTTGCTTTAGCAAAAAAAAGATATAATGATAATCTATTACCCATATAATATAGTATCCTGTATTATATATTGGGATACTCACATCTTGGGCTAATAAGTAACCCTATCGAGGCTATGAATGCCTGCTCGCAGAAGTGGCTCTACCTATCATTATAAGAGTTCATTTTTATAACGAAACAAACCAACACACTTTTGTGCCTTAACTTTAAGTTGTCATCAATTTAGAAGTTGTTGTCAATTATCACTATTATAATCAATATTTACGAGATACACAGAATTATAGTATTTTTATTTCGCTTATGAGTTCCAAAGAAAAGTCTAAATCCTAGCAATTTGATTTAATTTAACTTCTATTCATTTTTCCTTTGAATTTTGTCATAAATTTTACAAAGATAACTAGTTCTTCTTGGTATGTCGCTATTGTTGTGGTAAAACACAACCCCCACCTAGATCTTTCACAAAATCATGGGAACCCTTCTATTTTGGCATTAGATAATGCCATTCTTTATGGGAGTTTGGGTAACTTTTGATTTCTTTGGTGTTTATTGCTTGACTTTGGGATTTTTTAAGGGGACGATCATATCTTGGTTGTTACGATTATCACCTTGTTGACTTAAATATATGCTAGTATATAATATAATAATATATATCTCACTTATATTATTATATCCCTAACAGGGTATATATATATATACTATAATAAGGTATATATACCTAACAGAATACTATATATTCATATATAGTATTATTAGTATATATTAATAATATATATTATATTATATATATTACTATATTATTATACCTATAGTATATAATAGTATATCCATAATATTAATGGTTATAATTAAAGTGGGTATACTATTAATTATAATTGACTATTAGACTATAATACCCCATATTAGTATAATATATTTAATTATTTGGTATCAATATCTCTATATGTATCTACAATTATATTACTCTGTAATGGAAATATAAAAGACAAGTAAATTGGAATAGTGTCTGAAAATTAGATAAAAAGCAAAAGCTTCCTTTTACTTGGTCAAAATAAGCTTGTTGAATTTATTATTCTTTTTATTTTTAAAAATGTTTTGGTTATAATAAAATTGTTTGCTATGAAATAATATATACTAAAAAGGGGTATATATATATATATATATATATATATATATATATATATATATATATATATATATATATATATAAGGATATTAGTATTTATTTTTGCTCATGTATTGACCCAATGCACTTGAAATAATGCAACCTCATTTTCTTCATGTGGTGTGGTTATAACATAGCCCCATAGCTTACTAGTGGTTAGGTTTGACTACCTCCTCTCTCAAACAAAGATACAATATGTAATATTCTATATATTTCTTCATCCTAGTCATGTGGTTATCTCCTTTTGCATGAATAATGGGGAAAATGTGGTGTCCTCTTGAATTACAGTAGTGAAAATAGGAAGGTTAACTTCTGAGTGGCATAAATTTTGCATACAAACACTGATTGATGCAATTCTTACATCATTGGAAATATCTTTATGTGTAGAATATGAACAAAATTGCTTCACTAAAGAAACAAATTTTTAACCCTGATAAATGTTATTTGATCTCTCAATATTCTCTTGGAATGTTTCATATCCTAATTTTCCATGTTGGGTCCAATCGATAAAAATGGTCAGTCAGATAATTCCTCCACCTTTTCCACTTAAAAATAATCGATATGGATGAAAAAAATATAATGATCCAATATGGATTAATAGAAAATTTAACACACCTCCATAGGTGCACTGATAGTGTTCAATTCTAATAACATTATTATTCTTTATTTTGTGTGTAGGACTATCTTCTATGTGATGTACAAATTCTCTGGAAGTGGATCAAAAGATAAAGGAAGAGTTTCATGGTCAAGGGATCTAAGCGATCAGGGGGTTGCACTATTTTTTACCACCAGTTTCATTGATGGGCAAAATTGGATAGGAGACATACCATCTCACTCTAAGAGAGCTACCAATCTAGTTCGTCTAGTATTCCCTTATATATAAATATTTATTGTACTAAATAATATATAATATTGTCCATGATAATATATCATTATATATACCTTATAGCCCACACTAAACCCTTATATTATATACTCAACCGAACTATAGTGGATATCATATAGCATAATATGGGGATAGTATATATATATATATATATATATATATATATATATATATATATATTATATATATATATATATAGATATATATATATATAATATTGGTATTATTTATGGATCATTATATACTATATGGATATACTATATTAATATAGTAATATATAATAAGATGTTAACTATGTCAATGTTGATACTTTTAGAGTGAAAATCAAAGAGGAATAAATTGACAGGGTCGTTTTTACTAGCAGGGCCCATTGTCGTAAAATGGGGTATGAAACCTTCTAAGAGAATTTTGGGGCATTAAAATACAATTTTTTTGGTTAAACATTTATCACTAAAGCATGCATTTTCATGTGTTATTATACACATAGAGACATTTATAACAATGCCAGAATTGCCTCAACCAGAGTCCATATGCAAAAGTTGTGTCACTCAGAATTTGACCTTCCTATGTTGACCACCATAAGTCAAGAGGATGGCATGCCAACCTCAATTATTCACGAAAAAGGGGATAGCCACGTGTTCATGATGAATAATACTCTAGAAGAGTCAATATGATAACTCTAGTTAAAATTTGAAGGAGTCGGACCTAACCACTAGTAGGCTATAAAAGTATGTTATAATTTAGCCACTAAGAGGAAAATGAGTTATGCTCTACTCCAATTCATTTTGTTCCATGGTTGAGAAAGTATCCGAGAGTGGATAGGGGGAGAAACAAAAGAGAGGATTTGTGCATTGTAGAAGCCCACATGACATAGACATCCTTCTTTGTACTTTGTTACCTGTAACATTTGTTTCAATCGATTTTGTGAGACGTTTCAAATGCAGAAACTCAACTTTGTTTAACACAGTTAATATCATAACTTCATATACACTACTATTTGAGTAACTACAGTTTATATTTCCCTCCATCTAACAATGATTCCTCATGTTCATTGTATTTGAACAAATGCATGTTCATCCATTGCATTCTTCCAATGCCCTTGTGTTCTTATGAACATTTTTTTCCTGCATTTTCCCTGCCATTAGTCACAATAAGTCAAACTAGAACATTTGACTAATCAATATGTATAAAATATGATATCAGGTTAGCTTCAAAATATCATATTATTAAGATAATTTATTAAGAACAAAGAATAGACTAATATATAATAGATATAGTATATTATCAAACTATATATTATAATATAGGGATATAGTAATATAATTATATTACCATATAAGATATTATATATATTAGCTAATAGAGGGATACTAATACCTAGGATCTTATATTTATCAAATATAAGATATATTATGGATTAGAAATGATTTTCAAACAACATTCTTAAACAAGGAGTTAATATCTTTTTGATCATTAAAATTTTGTTGAGTGATCACCAACACACTCTCTACATCTTTCAAACAATATTCCACATTCTATTTCTCCAACTCCACGATACTATTCATAGAACCCTGAAATTTTGTTACAACATAATTGAATGTTCACATCATCTGTTGCATCTTAGTTTCGAACTCATATACTTTGTCACCGTGTTGTTGTGGAGAGATTAGGAGTTGATATATAATGTTCTCAACATTTTCCAAATAGTCATTCATATTAACGTCTTTGAGTCCCTCACTATGTCATTTCCTCCCCACTAAAAACTAGCCATAGGTGTCCGTGAACCTATCACATGCACCAGGAATACCCAAACCACCCAATTTCCACCTTATTATCATCTCAATTGTCACCAAAATATACTCTAAACCCACCTATAATAGTAGCACGAGTTGATAGTAAAGAATATGTTAGCTAAATATTAAGTATTATCTTCTAGGCTCTGGGTAGATTAATAGAATACATTGAAAGTAATAATACTAGCCATATAGACCAAACCATTCACTTAGAAGAAATAGGGAAAGAGAGGCATATTGAAGATACATTAGTGAAATGAAAAACAAAACTAACAACATTTGAAATAGACTAATACAAAGACATATTAAAGATGCAATAGTGAAATGAAAAACATAACTAACAACATTTGAAGTAGATTAATTCAATTTTGAACAATCTATGCTTACAAGTGATTCAATATCTTGTTCTAGTCAAAGTATATTGTACCACTAAAATCCCACTTCAATGCATGAAATATTTTGTATCCATCATTAAATATATCTTAGTATGGTGTGGTAACTAATATTATTTCCCTTGAAATATTAGTGAGGAATTGTAGAAGCAAGTAGGTAGGAAGCAAAGAAAAATTCTTATTTAGATTGAGTCACATTTAAGTTAAGGTGGGCGCCAAGCTCCCCCAATTGCTTCCATTTTGATTCATTTTGAGATTCTATTGTTATTTTCTACATATCATAGAAATTATAACAACACAACAAATAACAGGCTACAAGTGCTCAATAAGTAAATAATAAATAAACAATAGTGTGCTTAGTTTTCAAGGAAAACTTGTATGCTCTTTAAAGTAGTAGAAATTCACATTGGTATATTGTTGTGAATGCATATTAAGGTTAGGCAGTGTTCATTTGACATACATTTATTGTTGGAATCAATGTTGTTTAAAAAAAAAAAAAAAAAATTGATGATGAAAAGTTGAGAAAAAGGTTGGATATTTAGAGAATACAAAAACAAGTGGGCTAATTGATATCTAGGAAATATGAATCTAAAAATACAATAGTTTAACTAAAGATTACATGTTACAGAATATTCAATTGATAAATGTATTTAGTGGCCCAAGAAATCTAAATTTGAGAATTTTCTTGAAGATTTAATCACAAACTTAACCAGAAATTGTAAATTGTAAATCATGACAATCAATATTTAGAAAAAAAATACCACCAGTTTAAAGTTTTTTTTTCTCAGCAACACTAACTAATTTATATTAATATGTACAGGTGAAATTTACAGCCAAAGAAAATTGTTTTCCCAGGGCCAACTGTGGCTTCTTGGGTGACTCTATCGTTCTCACACTTTTGCCTCGCAGGGCGAACTGTCCAGACTAGAACAAAATTCATGACTATTTGATAATTCATGCTGAAACAAAGCGGCCCACGCAGGGGCATCCCAACAAAACATGCAACCCATAAAGGCTGTAAACGCCGAGACCAGAACACAGAACCGATACATACATAAGATGCATGACACAGACATAAGACACATAACAAACATAAAACGCCAAACCCAGCCAGACTGATATAGCCCTAGCCATGACATAGAAAGGAAGAAAACAGAATAAACCAAAATGTGAGAACCTGATATCCACCAAGACCCCAAATTCATCCTGAGCGAAGGAAGCCGAAACGAGGTTTCGCATCTGAGCTTTAGTCTTCTGGTTTTGCCTCCAGAATTCTACTCCAGCTTTGACCCTCTGGGAGGCCATCCAACCAAGCCTCGGGATCCTGCGCGGCGTCCGGCTCCTCTTGCTCTCGAGCTCGGAAGGGGGTCTGCTGAGGCTCCCTCTCTGAATGCTCCTGTGCATTTGAAGGCTCCCCCATTGGGCGCTTCCCTTTGTCACACTCTGAACGAACCCCTTCAGGTACCAGTGAAGGTCCTTCCTCCTCCTCAGGAATTTTGGTGAAAAGCACTGAGATGTGCGCATTGATTCCCGGATTGTCCCTGGAGCCAACCAGAGTAAAAATGACAGAACCAAACGCTGGGAGCGTGGGTTCTCCATTATTGGAGCTACCAGCTTCCAGAAACTGACTAGACGGAATTGGGGCGGCACCTGCCATTCTATAGCAATAGCAGCAGCAACAATGGTGATGAACATCCGCTGCAGGGGGACGAGAGGATTCTCCACGCCCTGTGCCTCTTCTGCAAGGCATCCGTTCTCGCAGCCGCACCATGGAATCCTCCAATTCCTTTTCCTGTTCCAGAGCAGCGGAGGATTCGCTGAGGCTACGTAGCCTTCCTGACGCTTGCTGACCCCAATATGAATCGAGGCTGAGCGCAATTGAGCCCAGACAGTGACCAGAAGAAACCAACAAGGAGCGGACCGCAGCCGAGCTTTCAATAACCATGTTAGAGCTTCTGCGCTCTAAGTTCTGAGACCAATTCCAACATTCCAACATTCCATCATCCTTAAAACCCAACTGAGTCCCTCGGAACCTGTCCGCCTTGAATGCACTCTGCAGTGATGCCATCGCCTCCCGCGCCCTCATTAAGATTGCCCTTGTGCCCTGCAGTCTCGGCGGCGAAGGGCATTGAAGGCCCCTGAACCTCACGTGGCAGCTCGTGCTGGCCATGTGTCTCCCTTGTTATTACCTTAATGACACCCGCATCCGGGGCGACAGCCTCTTCTTGGATCAGGCTTTGACATTCCTGGAGCTGTTGCCTGTTAGAGATGATATCTGTGCTCCCAAATAGAAGGGGATGAACGGTCTCTACTCCAATGTTGGCTAGGAGGTCCGCAATTTTGTTGCCTTCCCTTTTAGTGTGTGTGAAGGATATGGCTCTGAAATTGCTGAGCTTATGTGCTATGTCGCTTAACCTAGCTTCTAACCTCCAGCTGGGAGCCACTTTCCTAGCATGCGAGCCATTCTGAATGCGGGTCGCCATGTTGATGAGGATCTGGGAGTCCCCTTCCACGATCAAGGGCTGAAGGTTGAGATTCTCAGCTTGCAAAAGGCCCTGCCACAGCCCTTCCAACTCTGCTGAGTTGTTGGTATCCCACCCTATGTTCCCGAAATAAATTTGAATAGGAGTGCCCTCATGATCCCTCAGAATGCCTCCATATCCGGCTTCTCCAGGATTGCCTTTGGAAGCCCCATCGAAATTCAGCTTGAATGAGTGTTTGGGAGGGGCTTTCCAATAGCAGTCGTTCTTGCAGTTGTTATTGGAAGTACTGGTCTTGAGAGAATCTTGAGGTAACTGCAGCTGCCAGTTAACTAGAATGTTATGTTCATTATCAGTGGAAGGGAGATCTTCCTTAGACCATATCTGCAGCGCCATCGTCTCTTGAATATTCCTGTGGATCCTGGTCCAGATTACTTCTGAAGGAGACTGCTTGTTTTTGAAAATGCGTTGATTTCGTTCCTTCCATACATTCCAGAGGATGATCCCCGGGATGATACTCCATAAATGGTTGAGAATCTTGCTTTTGAAGGGATGCTTTGGCCATTGTCTTAGGGAGTTGATAATGTCACCCTCCCCTCTACATCTTTTCTGGCATCTGAAGCTTGCCTTATCCCAGAGATGATTGGCCAGAGGACAGGTATCCAGGAGATGATGGAGAGTTTCTTCATTTTGAGTGCAATTGAGACAGATCGAGGGACCATGAAAGTTCCGCTTTCTAAGTTTATCCCAAGTGAGGATTTTTTTGTGTCCAACCAACCAGAGAAAGCAAGAGATTTTCGGCCAGGGTCCAAGCTCCCAAATCTTGCTCCAAACCAGGTCTGGAGGGGAAGGGAAGTTGCATATCAACTTGTAAGCTTCAGAGGTAGTGTAGGATCCCTTTGGTAGGTGTCCCCATCTGAGAATGTCCACACCATTGTCCTGCCTGATGCTTCGTTTCCTTAGCTCGATCTCTAACTCCTCTTCCTTCCGAGCATCTGTACTATTGAAAATTTGGTTGCTCTGTTTCCATTTTCGGAATCCATGTTCCGTCTCTGGCGCCCAGAATTGGTGAACTTTTTCCTGCTGCTGGTCCTGCCTTTCTGGAATTAGAGAAGGGTGGAGAATATTCTTGAGTATAGGCATTTGATTCCAGGCATCAGTCCAAAATCTTGCAGTACCTCCATTCCTTATTTCCCAGAAGCTATGCTTTTGAATAATCTGATAGTGTTGCTTGGCTGCGTTCCATATTGTGGATCCCTTTTCAGTGGGGATGAATCTAATGAGTTCTTCTTGAGGTCGATTTCCCGCATACTTGGCTGTCCAGATTTTTCCCCAAGGCTTGTCCGGGTTAGTGATCCATTGCCACCAGATCTTGGCATTCATGATGGAATTGCTGTGTTCAGGATCCCTTAACCCAATGCCTCCCTTGTCTTTGGGCATGCAAACATTGGTCCACTTCACCAGGGCCCATTTGCGATTGGTGGCAGAACTGCTCCACAGAAAATTTCGCTGAAGGTTTCTTATACTCTTTAAAACCCATTTTGGCGCTGCTAGAATTGAAAATAGGTACAAAGGCATTGCCTGCAAAACCGATTTGATGAGGACGATTCGACTGGCTAAGTTAAGAGATCTGTAGGTCCAGAGATTGAGCCGATTTTCAAGTTTCTCAAGAAGGGATCGCCATGCGGGTTGCTTGATGCCTGAGGCTGTGAGGGGTGCGCCCAGGTATTTGGAAGGCAGGGAAGCCGCGGGAAAGCCCAGGATGCGAGAGACAGCGGTTTTAACTGAGGGCGGAGTATGGAAGAAGAAGACCTGAGATTTAGAGCAATTGATGTGCATACCGGAGGCTTCCGAAAAGTCCTGGAGGAGGGATTTTAGGCGGGTGGCTTCTTGAGCTGAAGGATAACCAAAAAGCATGGTATCATCTACGAACTGCTGGTGGGACGTGGCAGGGGAGTTGTGAACGGATATGCCTCTGATTTGATGCGAGTGAAGGGCATGCTTGATGAGCCTCCCTAACCCTTCAGCCATAAGGACGAAGAGAAAGGGGGAGAGGGGATCCCCTTGCTGAATACCTCTGGAAGGGTTGAAGGGGCGGGAGGGAATACCATTAACAAGAATAGAGAAATGAGTGGAAGTAATCAGGCTCATGATCCAGCGGATCCAATCAGGGCAAAAACCAAAAGCTTTTAGCATTTGATGAATATAGTTCCAACTTAATTTGTCAAATGCCTTGGAAAGGTCTAATTTGAGAAGCATACCTGCTTGCTTGGAGTGCTTGAGGGAGTGAATAATTTCGTGAGAGAGAAGGATGCCATCCATTATGTGCCGACCTTCCACGTACCCTGACTGCTCCGGAGAGATGAGCCCAGGAAGGAGAGGTTTGAGACGATTTGCTATGACTTTTGATATCACTTTGTAAATGACATTGCATAAAGCAATAGGCCTGAACTTATCAGGGGTGATGGAATCCTCCTCTTTGGGGATGAGAGTGATAAAGGTGGCATTGAGTGAGGGAAGAAGCCAGCGCATTGCCCTGGATTCCTCAACTATCTGCCAGACTTCCTCCTTTATCAAGTCCCAGAAAGAGTGAAAGAAAGTAGTGGTAAATCCATCTGGCCCCGGGGCTTTACCTTCTTTGAGCTGCTTCATAGCGTCATCCACTTCCTGGGATCGAATAGGGCGCATTAAGAGATCATTTTGTTCCTCCGTTATGATTTTTGGAATATTGCTGGTGATTTTGCGAATGGCCTGTAGCCGATCTTCTCTCTGCTCTTGATGAATCTGTTGGAAATGGTTGAGGAGTTCCTCTTCAATTTCCTCATGAGACTCCATCTTTGCCCCTGTTTGGTTTTGGATGAAGGGTATGTTGTTGTGCATTCTTCGCTGAACCGTAGTTCTGTGGAAGAATTTAGTATTACGCTCACCCTCCTTCAACCATCTGACCCTAGATTTTTGCCTCCAATAGATTTCCTCCTGCTTCCTCCTGTTCTCCAGTTGACTGTGGATGAGGCGCTCCTGCTCCAGGGTGGTTTCCGTGTGCCCCTCCTTGATGATCTTTTGATGAAGAGTCTCCAGGTCTTGAGTTAGCTTTTGCTGCTCCTTGAAGATATCTCCAAAAGTTTCCCTGTTCCATCTTTTTAGGTGACTTTTGAGATATCTTAGCTTTTGCTGGAATTGGTACATTTTTGCTCCTTCTGGGGGAATGAACGAAGCCCAGGTGTTCTTGACAAACTCCTTGAAAGTGGGATGCGTGAGCCAGAATCCTTCAAATCTGAAGGGTCTTTTGATTAAGTTACCTGGTCTTTGCCATTGTAGAGCTATTGGCCAATGATCCGAACCGGTGTGAGCAAGAATGGCTGCAGAGATGTCTCCTCCCAAGTGAATCGCATTATCAGAGATGAGGAAGCGGTCCAATTTGGAGGCGATTTGGTGCTTGCCAGTTCTGCGATTGCTCCAAGTAAAGGTTCCATTACAGAATGGCAAGTCTATAAGAGAAGTTGCTTGGATGAAGTCCTTGAAACGACTGACTTCAGGCTCCATTCTATTTCTGCCGCCTAGCTTCTCTTCGGTTTTAGTTATCATGTTGAAATCCCCAGCAACTATCCAGAGAGGGTACCTTCTGCTATTGTTTAGGGCCTCAATCGTGTCAAGGAGCGCTACCTTACTTCCTGTATCTTGTGGAAAGTAAACATTTGAAAGGTTACCGTAGATATTGGTACCCAGGATGTGAAAGGTTGCCTGTATGAGGTGGTGCGCTGCATGAAAATCTGAAAGGGATACCGCTTGGGTATTCCATGCTATTGCCAGTCCTCCTGAAGCTCCTGAAGCGTCTACTGCGACCGAGCTGCATCCGGGCCAGGCTTTTGAAAGAATTCTGCCTAGCGTGTTGCTGTTACACTTAGTTTCTTGGAGAAAGCACATTTGTGGCTTTTCCTTTTTTATCATGTTTTTTAATATCCTGAGTTTTCCGGGGCTGTTAAGCCCTCTTATATTCCAAGATACCAGCTTCATGATCAACCGTTGACAGAGGGTTTGTAGTACTTTGTCAACTTGGCATATCTCCCTGAATCTACCAGGACTCTCCCGATCTCTATTGTTCTCTGCAAATTTGTCTTTCTTCCTCATTTTTTGGAGTCTTTTGGGCGCTGGCCTCCATCCCATTGGCTGCCTGGTTGTATCCCCAGTTGGTTCTGATGATAAGCTCGCGAAATGATCTCTTCGAGCCTGTCGAGTTGGAGCTCTGAAATAGAATCATATGCTTTCTTTTTACAGGCCGACTCCAGTTCCAAGATGTCTAGTCCAGTTAGAGTAATGCTCTCTGGCTCTTCTTCCATGATTCGCACTTGATCGCTGTCTTCAATGTCGGTCTCTGGATTCTGAGGAGGGTCTGATTTTCCCTCAACTTCCATGTCTTTGAGGGCCTCTGTAGCATCTTTCTGATCCCTTTTAAGAATGGTGGGGATGATAATGGGGGACGGGGATTTGGGGGGGGGGGTTAGAAGGAGGGGGAGGAGAAGAAGAAGATGGGAAGTCAGGGATGGCATCAGCTTGGGTGGAGAGATCCTCAGAGGCTTGTCCAAGAATATCAAAGCTGTTCTTGGTTACTGGGCCATGAGACTTATTAGGCTGGGGTTTGAACCCGCTTTGGGGTTTTTTGTGAGAGCGCTTTCTGCTAGGGACTTTAGTGAAGCCGTCCTGAGCAGGGGTAGCAGAAGGGCTAGGAAAGCTGGTTTGGACGTTTTGAGGACAGTCCCTAAAGAGGTGACCTAGGGTATGGCACTTTCTGCAACGGAATGGGACATGTTCATAATCAAGAGGCTGGATCCATTCCTCATCCCGATGGGCAAGAGTTACAGACTCTGGAAGAGCTTCATTGAGGCGAATGAATACACAAATTCGGGCATAGGAGATATACTTACGAGACTTGGTTTCTTCAGCCGTTCTGATATATTCTCCCACCCCATTTCCAATCCCTTTGAGAATGTCTTCCTCCCAGTATTCATCCGGGAGAGAGTAAAGCCTGATCCAGACGGGCGCCCATGTTAGATCTTCCTTGTCTGGGTTGAATCTAGGGATCCAATCTCGCAGATATAATCCAGCCGAATTAAAAAAGTAAGGCCCTCCTACTAATATTCTGTATTTGTCCTCCAAGCAATAAAAGATTGCTGTGAAGAAGCCTTTTGGCCCTAGCTGCAGCGTGACATCCCCTTTTGGTTTCCATTTCGCCGCAATCCAACCATTTAGGGCTTTTTCAGTAGGCCAGAACCCAATAAACTTCCCAATAAGGGCATGATCTCGCATGAACTCTATCCTTCTGTCAATCTTGTCTCCTGGCAGCTCGATTCGTGGCCTTTCCTTGGCTACTGGTCTGCATGTAGTTGAGGTTATCCTCGGACCTTCATCAGTCCTTTCAGTACCCTCTTGGTGAGCGTTGTCTCCTTCCTTACGTTTGCCATTTCCTTTGTTGTCATTCTGGGGTTTGTTCCCCCTGTTTAAGATCTCTCTGTCCACGGAACCAAAAACGACAGTTTGCGCAGGATCTTGCTGCGACGGGGAGGGCTCTGACGCCCCCCCAAAGGCTGGGCCATAGTGATGCCCTGATGCGCTGTGGTTCTGGTACTCTGCAGCCGCTTATTCACTGCTGAGAAAGTTTTGCTTGGTAAGCTGTCGGCGTCGAAGACGGGTCTCTCAGAACCCTAGCAGAGCCCGATCATCCCTCCACTGTAGTTTAATCATCACCACCAGTTTAAAGTTACCTGACAATGTGTTCAACGATATTCATCAATAACCCTAAAGCAATTATAGGATAATGGATTATTATATAATTATAATATTATTAATCCTATATATTATCCTATAATATATAATATATAGGGATACCCTATATTTTATATATTATATAACCCTATTATATCATACCTATATTAGTATATTATTACCCTAATCCCTATTATTACCCTAGGTATCCCTAATATAGCCTCCCTATACTTGTTTCATCGGCCTTTTTTCTATGCAAGTATCTTAGTTGTTATCGTTCAATGGGTGGTTCCTTCTCTGGTGTGTGGCACATGGCTTCTAGACTGTTGTTCCTAGTGTCTGTGTTTTGTTTCATTTCTTATCAGATCTTCTCTAAATTATGCTTCCATGGCAGCTATATTGGTGGCATTGTTCCATTTTCTTCAAGTTTTTATGTTGGGGTTTTTACCCATATTGTAATTTTTGTATGCTTTCTTTTTGGATTTTGATAGATGCACTCTTGGGGACTTCTAAGGGTTCTTTTATGTAGGCATGTGTGCTTAACTTTTTTTCAAGCTTGTCAAAGCATTTCCAGGCTTTTCCTACCAGTCAAACTATCTTCTAACAATATTATGTTCTTTTCAATCATAGTACCTTCCAACGCTCCGAGATTGATGAGTGGATTCCCATTGTTTAGACTATATTTGGTGTTCACTGCGGGGTTTATTTGAGGGGTTTATGCCCCCAGTATCTTGATAGTAGTCATATGTCATTTGGGGTTATTCTGACACATACAATATATACATGATTATGTAAACATTTATTTATTCTAATAGAAAGTTGTTGTTGTTTTTTTCTAATAAGAAAAAACATACATTATAACCTGCACAATAACAATATGACAAGTTTTACCTATTAAATAGAATAAATACCTACATTTAAAACAAGAATTCCTAAGGAAACATATATTATAACCTGCACAATAACCAGACAACAAGTTTTACCTGTTAAATAGCATAAATACATTTATTTAAAACAATCATTCCTAATGAAACATGTTTGTCAAGATTGGAAAATTGTGTAGGTGTATATTTCATCACGTGAATTTTTGTTTTTTTTTTTTAAGTGAGAAGAGATTACAATATCTAGAGATTCTTACTGGATATTAAAATGACTAGATATAATTATTATTATTACATATTATATCCCAGTACTATAATATAATATTATTACAATTATAGTATTAGTATCTCTCTTATATTATATCATTATATAATATTATATTATATCATTATATAATATTATATTATATATTAATATTACTAGTAATAGTAATGCTAGTGTGTTTATTATCATAATATTATAATCCCCTAGTATCGATTAATTTGGATTTGGGTCAAACAATAATGAATGCACCCACATGATATAAAAATAAGTATTGAGAATAAATAATATTGTAGTTAAAAGAATTTGTAACTTAGATTTCCCTTCTTTTAGAATGCCACATTATACTTCAAGAAGAACACCTAACAACCAAAAAGGTACTTTAATTGAAGTGAGAAATACTATGACACCGTAGGCTAAGCTCCACTGGTAGCGACATTGTAGAAAATATCACCATGATTATAAACTACAGAGGATGAACCAAATATCACTTCATTGATGATTACCAAAGACCTCTTTAAACCTAGGATCTTATATGCCCATTAAGAGTTGGAGAAGAATAGGGCAGATTTCATTATTCATACCATTAAATAAACATAATGAATAATCAATTTGTATTTACTAAAAGAAAGAAATTGTCATTCGTGTGAAACATGTTCGACACATATCTTATCCTTGGAGGTGTGTTATGGTAATCATCCCTGAACTCGAGCACTAGCTTGAAGATGCCTACAAGAAGTAGACAAGAAGTCTAAGCTTGGGGAAATACCCACTGCCATCCCACGGGAATGTCTCGAGGCATGCAAACAATTATGGACATAGGTACCTAATAATTATATTAAGCTATTATTAGTATCTTAGCTAATATACTAGCATTAATATTTATATAATATTGTGTATTATATATAATAATAAATATATTGTATTATTACTATTATCTAATATATAGTTATCCATTATAAGTAATACTTAATATGTGCATTAATGCGATTATTGAAAAAAAAAACTCACCTTACAAAATCAAATCCATATTAGGATTCGATCCAACAGTTATAACACAAATACATTCAATTCATAAACACTCATATTGATTTCAATCTTCCAAAGAGTGATTCCATTCATCGAAATTCCTGCATGCATATTGTGTAATAAGAATGGCATGCAATTTCCAAAGTAACTACTTATTCAATTATTCATTTCATAATTCACATAGAAATAGAGACCATCGTCATAATACAAATATGTGGACAACGATGTACGATAAACGTAGAAGCGTTTTTAATATGTTTTTCATAATAAATTTCTTACATATAGAAATTCATCACTTCCTCTGTGACACTCTGAAACTAAGAATGTGCTTCTCTTCATCAAGAATATTGAGGCGCTCTAACGCTATGCTCAACTGGGATCCCTGATACGAATTTTACCTCCATCATACATCTAATATTAAAATATTTTAATTGACAAACTCATCCGATGTTAACATATACTAATTGACAAAATCAACAAAATACAAGAATGTTGGTGGAGAAGGCCTCAACCAAAAATCTCTAATCACATTATATATTCATCTTTATTCTCACATTATGTATTCATTTTCCAATGATACAAATATGTAATATAATTATGAAACAAATTCAATTTCTTTCACCTTGACACTTCAAAAATAGAGAAAGTAGAAATATTAAAAAAACAAATTAGGATTAAAACTAGAATTATTTACAAACAAATTTAGGATAAAAACGATATCCCAAGATGTGAAATACATTAAAGCGCATCATGATTGAATATGAATAAGAGGCTAAGAATCACTTATAAGAGAAAAGTTTGAAAAAAATAAAACGCTACTTGTTCTCACTAAGATCCTTATGAATTAAAGAGGCCAAATGTTAAACACCTAATCCTTGTGAATTTGGTGAATATTTTGTAAATATGAAGAATTTTAAACATTAAAATTGGAAATTGAAAGCATAAAATATGTTAAAATTTATTTAATTATATACTGGCTAATAGAAAATGAAGTTACTCCCATATTGTCTCGTGGCAGCTCAATTGGTTAATCCTAAAAATGTGAGATTATCAAAAATTGAAAAACTGAAGTTCAAATCCTCTTTTTTCTATTAAAAAACTAATACAAAAAATATTAATTAAACACTAAAATGCCACAACCCCATATGTAATAATTATCTACATGATAATTATCACAATGGACATATCGAAGGCAGGTGAATCAATGAATTTGACATTGAATAAATAAATACAAACAAATTTTAGGACGCTTCACTCATTTTCAAAGCTCGAGATACATAATTCATTTCTGGAATATGCACACGCTCTCGATAAATTGGTGAGATGATTATCACATATAAAACTTTATGTGAAGCTAAATCTTAGAGTAAACAATCCATACAAGAATTTTCTAGTGGATGCTTGTTCTTCACTAGATGAATTGATATATAATGTTTAGTAATTGAATGATTGCATTAATATTTACCTCTAAGATTGTGCAATTTCCACTGCTAGGTTGGGATACTGACTGTCAAAACTGCGCAAGGCATAGTCCGGGATGTCAAGAGGCTAACTGACTGCTGGAACAGCACAATGCACGATCTAGCCTCACTTACTTAGGACTGAAACTACACAGCAAGGGCATGCAAACCCAGAAAACAACATTGCACATTTTTTTGGGGCCAACTAGGCACTGCCTCCCAGAATTGCACAAATCAATCCTAAGGTTCAGTCTTGGCTAGTTTTGCACATTTTCTTGAAGGAAGGCAAAGCCTTCATTATTAGGGTTTTGCATTGTTGGCTAGTCAAGGCAAGGTCTAGGCCAAGGCAGCCTAGACCTGCCAATAGGCAACTAAAAACATGAGAAGTTTTAAATGCATAGTGAGATTGACTGCAAGAAAGAGTGAATGGTCATGCATGAAAAAAGTGAGTGTAAGATTTAGAAAGCGGGAAATCAAGCATTTGTGTGAAGCAAGTCATCAGAGCAATGACTGTTAGTGCAGAAACAATGTCATGCATGTGACAATGATGAGATGCAAAGGAAAACTGAAACATTTATTTTACAAGCTAACATACATCAAAATGACAACAAGTTTTCACTGAAACCAGGAAGACATCACCCACACAAGCCAAAATACAAAAAGCGCCAAAAAAGCAACAAAAGACATGAAAAGTGGACTTACCCTAAAAAGCTGAGTACTCGTGATATACTATTAGATATCTAGTTATATTTATAATATTATCCTATAATATTATTAGATACTATTAGGGATATATTATTATGTTATATATCCATATAAACTATTATATTATATACTAATTATAATATATATAATAATACCTAGGATCCTATTATCCCTATAATAGGATAATAGTATGTATATATTACCCTAATATTAGGATAATATATACACTATATACTAATTATAATCATATATAATATACATTGTAGGGATATATATATATATATATATATATATATATATATATATATATATAGAGAGAGAGAGAGAGAGAGAGAGAGAGAGAGGGATCCTCTATATATTATTGATATATAAGGACATAATATATTAGTGATATATATACTCCTATATTAATATACTTATACTATTATATCCCTATAGTAATAATAATATTATATAAATATATAATATTGAGGGTACCCTAGGATATATACGGAGATATCTATAGGTATATATATCAATATACCTATAAAAATATTAGTGATATATATTAGCATCACTATATATATTAGCATTATAGGATACCCTAGGGTATCCCCGATAATATATAACCCTAATATATTATTGTATCCCTAGAATATTATTAATACTATATCCCTTATATATTATCTTAATAATATAATATGCTATAATATATATCTTAGCTTAAGTATACTAACTATTAATTAATATAATAATAATTAATGCTATTATTATAAGTTATAATGAAGGTTCCCTTAATAATCATGTTTAATTCAATGAATGCTAAGACAACATGTATTTTATATCCTGAATTCCAAAGGGTCTACCCTAGCACATTTGTTTCTCAGGCATAAGGCACTTCTTGAATGTTGTGTTCATTTAGGTTCCACTGATATCTTTTCTCTTCCTTCTTATCAGCATTACCATAGCTTAGGTTGTTCAGAAATAGACGATCCTCAAGGCATACATCAATGTGTTTGTTGTTATCATGTGTAAATGGTGTGTTACCTCTCAAGCCTAAAACAAGGTAATATAATTACATATGACTAGGATAGAAAAATGGTAGCATCGTGAAAAGTTGATTAAATATCAAGGCACTATAACCCACCTATTCACAATATATTTTATCCTAATATATTAGTATATAATAGGCATTACCTAGTATATAGTTAATACTAGAATAATATTACTAGTATATATTATATTATACCTTATAGCTAGTAATTAAGTATATTATCTATATACTTATTAGTCTAGGGGATATATAATAGGATATTAGTATACTATATATTATAATAGTATATAATACTATACTAATAGTACCTATATAGATATTATATAGGACCCTATTTCCTCCCCCTTCAAATTTTGAAAGTTTCAAGTTTTGCTCCATGGGGGTGAGAACGGGCTTGCAGTCCTGCATGCCAAATCATTGAAGAACCTCTGCTGCATACTTACTCTAAGAAATGAAAATATGATGTGGACATTGGAAGACTTCAACTGCAAGATAGTAGTGAAGTAATCCCAAATCTGTCATCTTAAAACCTACATGTAACTCCTTTTTCATCTGTGCAATATGATCATCATGGTTGCCAGTAATGATCAAATAATCTACATGCAAAACAAGAATTATCAAATATTTTCCCTATTTTCGGACATACAAAGTATCATCAGATTCACTTCATTGAAAACCAACTTTCTTAAGGTATTCATCCATCTTTGCATACCAAGCTTGAGGAGCTTGTTTTAATCCATATAAAGCCTTGATCAATTTGCAGACTTTATGTTCTTTTCCTTCAATTTCAAAACCTGGTGGTTGGGTCATATACACTTCCTCCTGTAAATCCCCGTTGAGAAAAGAACTTTTCACATCCATTTGATGAACTTTCCATCCTTTCTGAGTGGCCAATGCAAGTGTTAATCGGATGGTGTTCCATTTTGTTGTAGGAGCAAACGTTTCCTCATAATCAATGCCTTCCTGCTGCGCAAAACCTTTTGCGACAAGTCATGCTTTATACTTTTCAAGTTCTCCCTTTTGATTATACTTAATTCTGTAGACCCATTTGCATCCTATGGGTTTAACATTTTGTGGACAATCAACAAGTTTCCAAGTGTTGTTATCAATTACTGCTTGATATTCTTCAACCATAGCTTGTTGCCATTCTTTATGTTTTACTGCTTCTTTATATGTGGAAGGTTCAGTAAAATCATGTGCTATCAAGGCAAAATTGCCTTCACTTCTATGTGCCCTTCTGGTGCCTGCTTTATTTTTCTCATCAAGCTTTACATCCTTCAAAAGTTGAACTACCCATTTCGGTAGTTGGTGCTCACTTGTTTGTGCTTCTGTAAAGTCTCCATCATTGTAAAGAGGATTAATATAAATTGACGTTCTTCGATCAGGTGAAGAATCTGGAGAACCACTTTCAGAAGAACTGATGCTACTTGGAGATGCGGATGAACTGCTAGAAGACCCAGATGATGTTGTTGATGTAGATGGACTGGATGACTCATCTTCAGAGGAAGGAAAATCAAGTTCATACCAATTTGGTGAAGTTGGTTGACTTTGCATTTTTCCATTTCTTTTGTTGCCCTTAGTTTCTAACTTGTGAAGAAGATTTTCAATTTCTTCAGTACTCTTACTCTCAGTTTCATAAAAATGACATCCCTGCTCACCATGAATTTTCCATTAGTCAAAATATTATACCCTTTCTTCTCATCAGAATGGCCAATCATTGTGCATTTTAAACTTCTTGAGTCAAGCTTATTTGGTTTTTCTTTCAGAACTAAGGCATATCATACTGATCCAAAAACTCTAAGATGTTTAACTCGAGGTTTGAAACCAAACCAAGCTTCATATGGTGTGATTCCATCTAAAGAAGCAGTTTAAGATCTGTTTCTTAAGTAGACAGTTGTATGTATTGCTTCTGCCCAATATGTTGGACTTAACCTCTTGAAAGTTAACATGGATCTCGCCATTCCTAACAAGGTGCAATTCATTCTTTCGACTACTCCATTTTTCTGTGGAGTGTAAACATTAGTAAGATGTCGTCTTATGCCATTTTCACTGCAATAGGTTTTGAATTCATTTGAAGTGAATTCTCCCACATTATCTGTCCTGAGAGTACCTATCTTTCCTTTGACTTCATTTTCAACAAGTTGGTGAAAAATTTTAAACTTATCAAATGCTTCTGACTTGTTCTTTAAGAAGTAAACCCAAGTCATTCTGCTAAAATCATCAATGAATAGTAATAAATATTTGCATCCACTAAAGGAAGTTTGTAGTGGTCCACAAACATCACTATGAACTAGTTGTTGCCGCCTATTTGCATGCCACGAACTTGTTGGGAAACTTTCTCGACTTGGTTTCACATAAATTCAAGCTTCACATTTTTCATTTTCCCTTTTGAAAGTGGGAAGTCCTTTAACCATTCCTTGTTTCTGCAATTGAGAAAGAATCTCAAAATTTAAATGTCCATATCTTACATGCCATAGTCTTACAGGTGAAATACTTGCACTCACTGCCCCTACAAAATCATAATGCCTTGGAATAATTGTCCCTTTAATCCGTAATAGTTTTCCATCTTCATATCCTGTCATGACAGTCTTCAAACTCTGTTTGACTGAATTAATCTTGACTAAACCATCTTCCATAATCACTGGATGTCCTCCTTGTCGAATCGTGACTAAAGAGAGAAAAAATTTCTTAAAACTTGGTACATACCATACATTGGAAATCATTTTTTCTCTAGTGCCAGAGAGAAAAACTTTAACTGCTCCTTTTCCATAAGGAGTATGTTTTGTATCATCAGCAAGAAAAATGTCATTAAGTTGGCCATCTTGAAAATTCCAAAAAAAATCGCGTCGACAAGTCATGTGCTGATTTGCCCCTGAATCCAAGATCCAGGGATCTTCATAGTCACTTCTAAGATGGGATGAAAGTTGTGATGTTGGTGAGGAAGTAAAAACGTATTCTGAGTTATCATCATCTTGATCATTTGCAAATTGTGTTGAATGCTACTGAAACTTGGGAATTTTATTAAGTAATGTTCGACAATCTTCAGCATAATGGCAAACTTTGTTACATCTTCGACACACAATTTGACTTAAGTCTCTTCCTCTTCCTAAAGATCGTCCTCTGCCTCTACTTTGACTTCTATGTTGAGATTGTCCTCTACCTTGACTATTGTTTCCTTGTCCTCAAAAATTGCCTTTTCCTTGGTTGTTTCCTCAACCTTAAAAGTTATTCTTTCCTGAATTGTTGCCTCTGTTAAAGTTGTTTCCTCTGCTTTGGCTTCGACCTCGACTTTGTGTTGCTTGATTCTGATTTCCTCTGCCTTTGCCCTGAGAACTATCTGTTGATGATTTACTAGTGGTGGCCTCTGTGAGAAAAACATATTCACCAACTTTCTTCTTCTTCCCAAAGGTTTTATCATGTTGTGTAAACATTTCACAAAGCTCATCAAACTTTAGTTTCTCTAATTTCCCAGTTAATTGTATAGTCTCCAAAAAATGCGTGTAGGAAGAAGGAAGTCCAGTAATTACAATTGTTACCATAAAACTATCATCTATTGCTGGAAAACCAGCATTAATGATTTCCCGCCTAATATTCGTAAGTCTTGAGATATATTCAAGAACATCGCCTCCTTCAGTCAATTTTTGTTGTAACAATTTGAATTGTAGATCAACTTTGTTTGATTCAGGCTGAGTATCAAAGAGGTCTTTAAAAGTTTTCAAAGCAGATTATGCATCTGTAGCATTTTCTATATGGACATACATTTCATCATTCACAGAGGATTTAATAAGAGCTAAGGCTTTGGCATTCTTAACTTCCCATTTTGCTAGTGCAGCTGCATCTGTGGGTTTATTCGGCTTAATATCTCCATCACATATACCCTGCCATAATTCATTGTAAATGAGAGTGCTTTCAATGAGACAGTGCCATGTTTTATAAGATTTTGTGCCTTCAAGTTTATCAGAATCAAAAACAAATTAATCAACTTAGACATTGTAGCGTTGAAGCTTCGCACCAAGAATCAGAACAAAAATGTCAAGATGGACAACACAACACACAACGCAAAAAAAAACATGATCTATCGGGGCTTGGCCTTGACCCTCGTATATTCATTGAAGCAGGAGAAAAATGAGTGAGCTTGCACTTGGCTCTAGTCAATTTCTCAAAAATTACAAGGTAACTTTCAAAATTTGATTTTTACAACAATGCTCTTGCAAAACTTGGTAAAAAAAATTACCACCCCCCCCCCCAAAAGTAAAATTACTTTGAGTTACAATGTCACACTTATCTCTCCAGAAACAAATTACAAAGAAAAAACTCCTTATTACTCCAAAAAATTACAAATCACCTTATTGCTCCATAAACAATAAATTCCCAAAAATAAAAAATCACCAGATCTCTCCAAAAATATAATATTCCTTACCTCTCTACAAAAATTACAAACAATGGAAAAACCTTATCACTCCATTAACATTACAAAATTAAAAAATATTTCTTATTGCTAGCACACTGACTTGTTGCTGGCAGGCTGGCTCACGCTCGCTTATTGCTGGTAGGCTGGCTCATGCTTCACTTTGACTTCAATGTGGATTTAATTCCATTGCTTACATAATACAGTTTCCTTTTATAATTTGCATGGCATGCAAGGATCCATATTTACTTCGAAAAATTCTATCCCAAAACGAGTTATGTTAGAAGGTGCACAACCGAATGCCCCAAAAATTGCCATTACAGTTAAGAGATGAAGAACGGTCCATTTGTTGCTAGCCAAGTTGAGATTGCGGCCTTATCATTCTCCTTTGCGGTGAAATTTGATTGGAGTGTTGTTCTCTTTTTTTTTAGAATCCAATTTCGAATCCTTCTGCTTTGTTCAATTTTGTGGCCCTGGACTAAGAAGCCACGCAGGAATCTGTACTCCACACTGAGGACCAGAATAATGTTGCCTTTCCAAATGCGAATCTGTCGTAGCGCTCTCGCTACAATATTATTCAGAGCATGGGTTCTTTAAATGGGTCATGCATTTAATTTGACAGTACACGATGGCAGCAGTAATTCTTACAATGGATTTTCAGATTTAAAAAAATCTAAAATCACTAAAATAATAAAATTTCTTTTCATTTGAACATAAAACTGCAAAAATTCATACCAATCATTCACTGACCAATTTAATGGAGTTTTCCAAAAATTTGTAGAGCTGGAATCTCCTCCTCACATCCACTGCATCATTACTGGAGCTCCAATACCACAATAATGGCAAAAGTGTCCTCAGACACATAATTTTTTAATCAGAAAAAAATAATTACATAATTAGATTTTGCAAGAGTTTACACCTGAACATCCAAACACTCTTGCAATGAGCTATTTATAAGCTCCATGTCCTAACTACCTCTAATTATGGATTACTTATTAAATAACAAGTGTCCATTTACAATAAATGTTATTCATACCAACTAGCTAACAAATCTCCTAAAATAGAGCCTAAGATACGACACATTTTGAGAGTCATATCTAGTTACAACAAAATACTAATTCTAAAGAACTTAACATTCTAGAATAATAATTATTAATTTAATATCTTAAATTAATAATTATTTTATTCTAATTTTATAACCTATGACAAGATTGTATTTTTCGATCATCTAACAGTATTATATACTAATAATACTATATTAAGGCTATATATATATATATATATATATATATATATATATATATATATCTATATATATATATATATATATATATATATATATTAGTATATATATCTTAGGATTAATTATGATAGTATTACTATATAGTATCATATTACTATAATATAATGGATAACCATATATTAGTTCCACTATCATTCATATTCCATATTCAATATGAATGACAAAAGACTGAATTCAAAAATTAAATTCCTGATGTTAAATTATGGATAAGTTGCAAAAATATTTAGTTAAAGAGAAACTAATATACACTAAAATCCAAAACTAAAAAGAATAAAAGATAAGATAGAAAGAATGCCAAAAATAGTATCTTGTTATTGGGATTTCTCAAAAATACAATAGAGTTTCTCATAAGAAAAACGGGGTTGAAAATGCATTAGATGTTTTCGACGAGTGGCAATGAAGTATAAAATCCTCAATGAGAATTCTAACCCAAGGTTGAAAATAAGTATATATAAATAAGATTATGGCATCCTAATATTAATAATATCATATATTAGGCTCTCTTGCATCTGAGTATATTAGGGGATATATACTATATATAAGGGATATCCCAGGGATATAAGTATATGAGGATATCCTATATACCCCTATATATATATATATATATATATATATATATATATATATATATATATATATATATATATATTATTTCTCCCTATTTTTAAAGGTTAAATCTTTCCACTAGTGGACCATTAGGTAAATTAAAAAAAAAAAAAAACTATTTATAAAAACAAATTTCATTAAATTTGAAAGATTGCCGAAACAATTAGACTAAAAAATTATAAATTTTGATTTCCACGATTAATTTTGTTCTACCTAATGGACCATTAGATGAATTAAGAAGTATTGTTTATAAAATACAATTTTATTAAATTTGAAACAATAAAATAACATATATATTGTGGAATTGTGAATTTCTATTTTAGTAATGTCAAATCATTCTAATTTACATAATTTTGTTCTAAATATACAAATTATAATCTTAAAACGTGTACGTTTCATTAAAAAAATTATTGAATATTGAATAATTCCAACCTAAAATATTTATTTTTCGTTCCATAAGTGTGAATTTCAACTCTAAAGGTATGGTTTTGTATTCAGAAGAATTCAAAATTCTATTACAATTTTAAAGTTGTAAATTTCCATTCCATGAATATCATTTTATTTCAGGGATGTGGAATGAAGTTTACCAATGAAAGTAAAGTAGAATTGTATGTTGCTGGGATGTAGAGGTTTAACATTTTTAATATTATAAAAATATACTCTTATATAGATATAGGTATACACTAATATTAATATATTATTATAATATATATAGAAAGATAATATATAATAGGATACCTTATACAAATATAGTAGTATACTTTAATATTCATACTAGTATACTATTATAATATAAGGTAGTATGCTATCCCTACATTATTATCTATATTAGTATTACTATAATATATAATTGTATTGCTATTAAGATAGTATGATTAGTAATATAATATATTAATTATTATATCTATATTATCTTTAATATAGGTGATAGTAATATGTTATGGGATTAAGGGGATAATCTCACATAATATTATTATATTGTATATCATTATTATAAATATGAATTTAATAATCTAGAATAGGGTTATTAAAGTAGTAATTTAAAAAAAAAAAATCACTTTCTTTCTTGAAATTAATTTTCCAAATTTTAGTGAAAATATATTTTATCTATAAATTAGACTAAATCTACAAAAAATTATTTATTTTACTTTTAGTTATTTCAGATCATTAAAAATGCATTTCTAGTTTAAAACAATCTTCTCCTAAAATAGTAGAATTTTATACATAATATGTTCTCTTTCAAGTCTCTCTTTTAAAAACTATGTCCAAATTTATAAAAAATGAGAAATTCTATAGAGTGGAAAGTCTCTTTATGATATCTTTTATAACAAAGTTAATAAAGTAATAGTGATACCTACATTGGGATATAGATGAGTTATGTGTGTCGGGTTCAATAATCATTGGGTTACTAGTTCAAATTTGATGGAGAGGGGTTGAGGGTGGGAGCCACATGTGGGGAATAAAAATTGTCGTATGAGACATCTAGTCTTGATAAACCCTCACATACTTGTAGTGGTAGCATCTTGTAAGTGGGAAAATCATTTTTCTATTCAACATTGAGGTTGACCTCCACTTGGATTTCACTTAGCTAGACAAAAGGACAAAATTAATAGCCATGATTTTGAAAACCTTCAAATAATGTGATGAAATTATTTTTCTATTCAACATTAGGGATGAATCTTATATAGGTTGGCCTTGGCTAGAAGAAAAAAGAGAAAATAGTAGCCATGGTCATGAAAATGTCAAAATAAGGTAAAACTATGCATCCAAATTAATTTCATAATAAAAGGAACAATATAGTTGAGCATATCTTACAACATTTTGAGTGAACCCTAGTTATGATCACTTAGTAAACTAAAAGTGATTGTTTTGATTCTTTTTACGTTTTTTTTTTTTTTTTGAAGATATAGGTGTTACTAGAATAGTAATCTAGTTTTTCAAAATGAGTAAGGCTGTTTGAGGAAATATATATGAATGCTTTATTCAAACTTATGAAGATTTGGTTAGTTTAAAAAGTTTGAAAAAGGTATTCAAGTTTACAAGACTTCGCGCAGAAGGGAAAGGTTCATATATATAACTTAGCTTTATCTAAATGAAATTATTACGTGCGTAACTTATTTCTTGAATATATAATTAAGAAGTTATTCCGTGCATAACATATTTATTGAATATATAATTAAGAAGTTTAGGACGATGAAAAGTGAGAAAAAAAATTACTATTATTTATTTAAAATTTTATTTGTTTATTTCATGCATAACTTATTTATTTAATATATAACTAGCACAACCACATTAATAAATGTGGTAGATAAAAGGCAATACACATATCAATTATCAATAATATTAAGAATTAATGTTATTATCAATAATATTAATATTATTATAAAAACCATATTAATTATAATTAATATTATATTATTACTATTATACTAAATATTCATAATTAATAAATAAATATAATAACAACAATTATATTAATAATCATTTAATAAATTATATTAATACTCATTTAATAAATAATTATAAAATAAACATTTAATAAAAATCAAACAACAATTTAAATGTGGTTGATAGGAAATTTGACTTTAAACACTCTACCATAACAAACTTATTAAATATTAGCGTCTTACAAAATACATCAAGACCGATGACAAAAGATGCACCAATTGAAATCAACAAGATAACAATAATGATCATTCATAGTTTCCAACCAATTTTTAATTCTCGCATTATTTTTCATTTTTTCATAATGTTGAAAAGAAAAGGGTGGTGAAATATGCAAACCATATATTGATTTAACTCTTGATATAGTTGTAAATGTCAAAGAAATAATATTAAACCCAGGTAATAAATAATATAAACCTTAAAATAAACATCCTTGACCATGATTTTCCATCACTGATTTTCATACTGAGATGATGCTTGTCACAACGTGATGTTGGACCATGGTTGACTATGGTTCATTTTCATATTGTGACAACCTTTGGCACATTGTGACATTCGACCATCATTGACCATGTATAACCATGATTGTAAACCCAAGCGATTTATATTAAACCCTGGGATTAATATTATAAACCCTATGACTAATATTATACCCTAGGAATATGAACCAAATAAACCCACGGGATTGATAGTATAAACCGAAGGGAATAATAAACCCAAAGGTATATAAACCCAAAGGATAAATATTATAAACCCAAGGTATATAAACCCTAAGATAAATATTATAAATCCTTAAATAAATATTTGTCACAATGCAACGTTGGAATATGGTTGACCATGATTGATTTTCATATTGAGACAACGTTTGTGACAATGCCACATTGGAAAAGTGTTTACCATCATTGACCATGTTTGATCTCCATATTGAGACAATCTTTATCACAATGTAACGTTGGAACATGGTCGACCATGGTTGATTTTCATATTGAGACAATTCTTGTCACAATGTGACATTGGTTGATTTTCATATTAAGAAAATATGTATCACAATGTCATGTTGGTCCATGGTTGACCATGATTATAAACCCAATGCATTTATATTAAACCTAAAGATTAATATTATAAACACTATGAATAATATTATACCCTAGGAATATGAAGCCTTACATTAATAATCCCTATAAATTATTATTTAATGACCTTTTTAATGAAAAAACTTCAAAATATAGCGCAAAATATTAAAAACAAATGAATAATATATAATGATTTTTTCACAAATAAATACATACAAAATAAAATGAAATGAAATAAGCATTTGTAAATTCATAATTTCATTTACTATAAATTCATCTGAATATATTAAATTTCTAAAAAATGTATCATGTGAAACATTATTGATGTAATTTTAAATCTATAAATTTAAATGTTTTTAATGTATGATATATTTCTAAAATTGATAATTAAATAATAATAAAAAAGAAGCCCAATTGTATATTTTTACTTCATCTATTTTACTTATAATTAATTTACAATCTAATGTATTTCAAATTTGAAAAATAAAAATACATTTCAAAACATCAACCATAATTTCTAACTTTCATAATTTATTAATCATGGAGGAACTTATCATGGAACTTATTTATATAAAAAATGTACTTCATAAGGAAACTATTTCAATGTCATATTAAGTAAAATATTTCAATGTCAACAAATATGTACAATGAAAAGAAATAAATTTGCATGGTTAAAACATTTTTAACATTTCAAGTAATGTTATTATTTTATATTTGGGCTATATTTTTTTCCTTTTCAGTTTTACCTTTGAGATGCAATTTTTTTTTTTTTTTTTACATTTTAAAAATATTACACAATAATAAATTATATCACTCTAAACACTTCTTAGATTTGTGATTAAAATAAATCAACATTGATATTTAAATAAAAGAACTAATAAGATCAGCTTGCAATTTGAAAATTTGTTATTGAATGATTGTTAATAATTCATTCATGCTACTTTACCTAATTCTACACTAATCCTACATTGAAATCCTAGGATAGACCAAATTCATAGTTGAGCTACTTTTATACATTTATATTTGAAAAGTATAGCAATCTTCCATAGAACACTCCTTCAAATCATTAACATCTAACCACACTCAGTTACTAAATTTATAGTGGACATATAATTGATCTCATGGAGATTCGTGGCATAATTTGGTGAAACCTTGTACTCCTCATTTCTCCGGTGACACATATACCTCTTGAGAGCCGAGGTCCCATAAGTTGGCCTCATGATCCAATATGAAATGCCCAAACTTCTCATACAGGTTGTCCACGTTAAATTTTCCACTACCATACACCTATGGCAACATACAAATATATGTATGTTCAGATATTCATAAATCAGACAAGGAAGTAAGTTGTTTCCAAGATTATACGAAAATACCTTGTTATATATGGTATGGAAAACTTTGTTATTAATAAAAGAATACGCAGCACTCAGAACTTGTAGCCCACATTATTAACTTGTAACCCACATTCTTCTAGCGTTGAAGCAGATGATATGACCTTCAAACACGTTGAGGGACATCTTAATGCCAGAGTGGATGGAATTTATTTGCACCATAATGAAGATATAGGAAAATACCTTGTGATATATTTGCTTATATATAAATGAATGTTATAAATAATAATGAGGAAATTATTTCTAAGGAACTTATAGAATTGGAATAATCTCAAATCCCTAGGAAATGGGTAGTGGGGAGACATGTGGCACACATTTATTTTTTGAAATTTATTAAAAGTAATGGGTCATTTTGCTAAATAAAATGTGCTTATATATAATTGAACGTTATAAATAATAATGAGAAACTTATTAGAATTGGAATAATCTCAAATCCCTAGGAAATTGGTGGATGGGGATCTATGTGGCAGGAATCTAATTTTTTTAATTTATTAAAAGTAATGGACCATTTTTCTAAATCATATATATATATATATATATATATATATATATATATATATATGAATGTTATAACTAATATTTAGGAACCTATTAGAATTGGAATCATCTCAAATCCCTAAGAAATTAGTGGGTGGGGAGTCACGTGGCACAAATCTAATTTTTTAATTTATTAAAAGTAATGGACCATTTTTCTAAATAAAAGTTAATTATATATAAATGAATGTTATAAATAATAATGATGAACTTATTATAATTGGAATAATATCAACATGGAGGAACTTATTAAAATTAGAATAATCTCAAATCCCTAGGAAATTGGTTGGTGGGGAGCCCGAATATATTTTTTAAAATTTATTAAAAGTAATTGACCATTTTGCTAAATAAAATGTGCTTACATATAAATGAATTTTATAGATAATAATGATTAACTTATAAGAATTGGAATAATCTAAACATCGAGGATCTTATCATAATTGGAATAATCTCAAAATCCCTAGGAAATTGATGGGTGGGAGCCATCTGGCCACCTAGAAATTTATTAGAGTAATGGACCATTTTGCTAAATAAAATTTTCTTATATATACATGAATGTTATAAATAATAGCGAGTAACTTATTAGAATTGGAATAATCTCAAATCGTAGGAAATTGGTGGGAGGAGGCAAACGAATCTAATTTTTTAAATTTAATAAAAGTAATGGACAATTTTGCTAAATAAAACTTGCTTATATATAAATGAATGTTATAAATAATAACGAGGAACTTATTAGAATTGGAATAATCCCAACATGGAGGAACTTATTATAATTGGATTAATCTCAAATCCTTAGGAAATCGCTGGTCGAGGAGCCACATGGCAAGAATCTAGTTTCCTCAATTTATTAAAAGTAATGGACCATTTTGCTAAATAAATTTTTCTTATATATAAATGAATTTTATAAATAAGAACGAGGAACTTATTACAATTTCAATTATATCAACATGGAGGAACTTATTAGAATTGAAATAATCTCAAATCCCTAGAAAGTTGGTGGGTGGGGAGGCAAATATAATTTAATAAATTTATTAAAAGTCAATGCAACCTAACAAGCTTTGTAATACATTACAACGATTGATAGAAATTAAGAAGAAGCATATGATGAACATATTCCCTTGAGAATCAATCTAGGCCCTCAATTTAAAAAAAGGTCAACAAACCTCATTCCATCTAAAATTCATATATATACGCCTATAGGTGAATTAAGAAGTTAAAAAAGATGAGAAGTGAGAAAAAACTATTATTCTTTATCTAAAATTTAAGTTGTTTAGGATAAATTATAAGGATGGGTAATAAAGTATAAATTTTTATTAGATCTATCTCAATGTCCACTTTTATTTGATGGTTTTGGGAAAAAAATATTCAATTGTTTTTCTGATATTTTTTTTACTATATTGAAAATTATATTCTTTTAAATGATTAGTATAATTAATATAATAATAAGAATATTGTTTATTATTTTATGTAATTTTGGTTAATGGTGAATGGGTGACCAGTTTAAATTTTAAATTGATGATGGATAGTTGCATTATTGACGACTTTGTTGGTCACTCCCCTCCGTGTTTCTGTTCACTTGTCAATCCTTTGTACATCGCAATGCCGAGAGAATGGCCTAGGATGGGAAGCAGACGTGGTGGCTCCCGTGGACATGCCACTTCTCAGAGGTCCGTCCCCATTTCCCCCTCTTCCTTGGTCGAGCTGGCACATGAGCAAAGCAGTTCCCCTGTTACGAGAGCCGGAAGAGGCAGAGGACACGGGCGTGGCAGGATGGCTGAGTGTGAGCATGCAGCGCAACCAACAGTTCGTTATCGCATCCCCTGTACTCTTGCCAATTCCACTTTCCTAGTTTCTGTTACTATAGAAAATTGTGAAAATCTCAGCGGCCAGGCAGTAGCACATCTGGCATTTCTACCATAACAAAGGATGGTGCCTCCAATAGATATTGAACGCTCGGTCATGGGAAGCTCCTCCATGGTGAATCAAGCTGCCCCTGTAGGTCCAAGTGAACCAGCTCAGGGAGACCCAACAGGCTCGGTGGTCCTTCGCTTAGACTCGGAAGACTCTTTACAATACGGGTGTAGGGTAGTGGAGGAACCTTACACTATGGATGATGATTGATCTTGTCTGGAATTCTACTCTCGGCAACCTAAGAAGTAGGCGCATTACTCTGTTTTGAAACTCGCAATTTTGCCTGTGCCAGGTCATTGTATGTGTCTATATGTCTCTGTGTTGTTGTATGTGTCTGTATGTCAGGACGTTCATGTTTAGCATTGCATAGCTGTGCAATTGTTGTATGTCTCAGCATGTCCCTGTTTAGCAATGTTTCGGGTTTTAGGAGAAGACATAACAGAAGGAAGTCTACCAAAATTTGGAAATGTGTTCATCTAGGCTAATTGCCAACTTCATGGCAAGATTTTCAAGGCCAAGGCCTTGCTGTAACTTTTTGGATCTTTTTGTATAATAATAGAAGTAGACAGATTGAGAAAAAAAAACATATTTATTGAATATATAATTAAGAAGTTTAGGAAGATGAAAAGTGAGAAAAAAATTACTATTATTTATTTAAAATTTTATTTATTTATTTCGTGCATAACTTATTTATTTAATATATAACTGGTACAACCACATTAATAAATGTGGTTGATAAACTCCAATACACATATCAATTATCAATAATATTAAGAATTAATTTTATTATCAATAATGCTAATATGAATATAAAAAACCATATTAATAAAAATTAATATTATATTATTACTATTATATTAAATAGTAGTAATTAGTAATAATAATAATAAATAAATAAGGATAATAACAAAAATTATATTAATAATCGTTTAATAAATTATATTAATACTTATTTAATAAATAATTATAAAATAAATCTTTGATAAAAATCAAATAGTTAAAAGTGGTTGATAGGAAATTTAACTTTAAACACTATACCAACATACACTTATTAAACACTAGCCTCTTCTAAAAACACACTGAGACCAATGAAACAAGCTACACCAATTGAAATCAACAAGATAATGATAACGACCGTTCATTCTTTCCAACCAATCCATTCTCACATTGTTTTTCATTTTTGCATATTGTTGAAAAGAAAAAGGCGGTGAAATGTGCAAACCATCTATTGATTTAAATCTTGATATAGTTGTAAATGTCAGAGGAATAATATTAAACCCAGGGGATAAATAATATAAACCCTAAAATAAAAATGCTTGACCATGATTTTCCATCATTGATTTTCATATTGAGATGATGTTTATCACAATATGATGTTGGACCATGGTTTACCATGGATAACCATGATTGTAAACCCAAGTGATTTATATTAAACCCTAGGATTAATATTATAAACATTATCATTAATATTATACCCTAGGAATATGAACCAAATAAATCTAAGGGATTAATTCTAAAACTCAAATGTATATAAACCCAAGGGATTAATATATAAATTCAAGGTATATAAACCCTAAAGGGGTCGATATTATAAACCCAAGGGATTAATACTAAAAACCCAAGGGATTAAAAACCCAACAGATTGATGATATAAACTCAAGGGAATAATATTAAACCCAAGGGATTAATATTATAAACTGAAGCTATATAAAGCCTAAGATAAAGATTTTAAACCCAAAGGAATAATAAACCCAAGGGATTATAAACCCAAGGGAATAATATTAAACCTAAGGGATAAATATTATAAACCCAAGGTATATAAACCCTTAGTTAAATATTATAAACCCTTAAATAAATATTTGTCACAATGCAATGTTGGAATACGGTGGACCACGATTGATCTTCATATTGAGACAACGTTTGTGACAATGCCACGTTGGAAAATTTCTTACTATCATTGACCATGGTTGATCTCCATATTAAGATAATCTTTATCACAATGTGACGTTGGACCAATAGACTCTTTGTAACAATGTGACCATGGTTATTGACTATGGTTGACCATGATTGACCTTGTTTGACCATGGTTGAGACAACATTTGTCACAATGTGACGTTGGTACATGGTTGACCATGGTTTATTTTCATAGTGAGACAATGCTTGTCACAATATGACATTAATTGATTTTCGTATGAAGAAAATTTGTATCACAATGTGATGTTAGACCATGGTTGAACATGATTATAAACCCAATGGGTTTATATTAAACCTAAAGATTAATATCATAAACCCTCGGATTAATATTATACCCTAGGAATATGAAGCCTTAGATCAATAAACCCTATAAATTATTACTTATAGACTTTTTAAATGAAAATAAATCAAAATACAGTGCAAAATATTAAAAACAAATGAACAATATATAATGATTTTTTCAAAAACAAATTCATACAAAATAAAATTAAATGAAATAAACATTTGTAAATTCATAAATTCATTTACTATAATTTCATGTGAGTATATTAAATTTTTAAAAAAGTATCATATGAAACATTATTGATGAAATTTTAAATCTATAAATTTACAATTTTTTAATGTATGATATATTTCAAAAATTGACAATTAAATAAATAAAAACAAATACCTAATTTTATATTTTTACTTCATCTATTTTACTTATAACCAATTTAGAATATAACATGTTTCAAAATTCAAAAATAAAAATACATTTCAAAACATCAACCATAATTTCTAAATTTCATAATTTATTAATCATGGAGAAACTCATCATGGAACTTATTTATATAAAAAAATGTACTTCATAAGTAAAATATTTCAATGCAACTAATATGTACAATGAAAAGAAATAAATTTGCATGGCTAAAGCATTTTTAAGCATTTCAATTAATATTATTATTTTATATTTGGGCTATATTCTTTTTTGTCAATTTTATCTTTGAGATGCAAATATTTTTTTTTTATACATTTTTAAAAAATTACACAAGAAGAAATTATATCTCTAAACACTTCTTATATTTGTGATTAAAATAGATCAACGCTGATATTTACATAAAAAAAAAACTAATAAGATTATCTTGCAATTTCAAAATTTGTTATTAAATGATTACTAATAATTCATTCATGCTACTTTACCCAATTCTACACTAATCCTACATTGAAAACCTAGGATAGACCAAATTCATAATTGAGCTACTTTTATGCATCTGTATTTGAAAAGTAAAGTAATCTTCCATATAACACTCCTTAAAATCATTAACATCTAAACCACGCTCAGTTACTATATTTATAGTGGACACATAATTGATCTCGTGGAGATTCGTGGCATAAGTTGGTCAAACCTTGTACTCGTCATTTGTGCGGTGACACATATTCCACTTGAGAGTCAAGGTCCCGTAAGTTGGCCTCGTGATCCAATATGAAATGCCCAAACTTCTCATAGAGGTTGTCCACATTAAATTTGACACTATCATACACCTGTGGAAGCGTGCAAATATATGTATGTTCAGATATAGGTAAAGCAGACAAGGAAGCAAGTTGTTGCCACGATTATAGGAAAATACCTTGTTATATATGGTATGGAAAACTTTAACATTAATCGAGGAAGATGTAGCACTCACAACTTGTATCCCACATTATTAACTTGTAGCCCACATTCTCCTAGCATTGGAGTAGACAATATGATCTTCGAACACGTTGAGAGACATCATCTTAACACGAGAGTGGATGGAATTTATATGCACCATAGTGAACATATAGTAAAATACCTTGTGATATATGTGATTATATATAAATGAATGTTATAAATAATAATGAGGAACTTATCATGGAGGAACTTATTAGAATTGGAATAATCTCAACATGGAGGAACTTGTTATAATTGGAATCATCTCAGATCCGAACGAAATTGGTGGGTGGGGAGCCACGTGGCATGAATATAATTTTTGAAATTTATTAAAAGTAATGGACCTTTTTTCTAAATAAAATTTAATTATATATAAATGAATGTTATAAATAATAATGAGGAAGTTATTAGAATTGGAATAATATCAACATGGGGGAACTTATTAGAATTAGAATAATCTCAAATCCTTAGGAAACTAGTGGGTGGGGAGCCAAGTGGCACAAATATATTTTTTTAAATTTATTAAAAGTAATTGACCATTTTTCTAAATAAAATTTTATCACATATAAATGAATGTTATAAATAATAATGAGGAACTTATTAAAATTGGAATAATCTCAACATGGAGGAACTTATTATAATTGGAATAATCTCAAATCCCTATGAAATTGGTGGGTGTGAGCCACGTGGCATGAAAATAAGTTTTTAAATTTATTAAAAGCAATGGAGCATTTTTCTAAATAAAATTTTCTTATATATAAATGAATGTTATACATAATATTGAGGAACTTATTGGAATTGGAATAATCTCAACATGGAGGAACTTATTAGAATTGGAATAATCTCAAATCCCTATGAAGTTGGTGGGTGGGGAGGCACTGGCAAGTATATTTTTTAAATTTGTTAAAAGTCAATGCAACCTAACAAACTCTGTAATACACTACAAACATTGAGAAACATTAAAAAGCATATGATGAGCATATTCCCTTGAGAATCAATCTTCCATCTAAAGTTCATATAAATTAAGAAGTTAAAAAGGATGAGAAGTGAGAAAAATCTATTATTATTTATCTAAAATTTAATTTGTTTAGGTGAAATTATGAAGATGGGTAATAAAATATACAAATTTTATTAATTTTATCTCATTGTCCACTTTTATTCTTTTATTTGATGATTTTGGAAAAAAAATTATTCAATTATTTTCTATTTTTTAATATATTGAAAATTATATCGTTTTAAATGATTAATACAATTAATATAATAATAAGGATATTGTTTATTATTTTATGCAATTTTTGTTGATGGTGAATGGGTGAGTAGTTTAAATTCTTAAATTGATTATGAATAGATATATTATTGAGGAAATTTTTATTTGATAAGTCAACAATTAATTTCTTTCTTAGATCAATAACAAATAGATACACTTTAAACCGTCTTTAATATAAAATGAATCTTCTTTAAATAATATTAACTATAAATAATTTTTATAACATAATTCATTAGTCTTTAAAATGACTATCTTTAAAATGAAACACTATTCTCTAACCTTATCTTTAAAATTCCATACTAAAATAAAACACTTTTCTTTTCTTTAACAATATGTGCATTGTGTTAATCAACCTCCAAATATTATATTACATATATCAACCTCCAAATTTTAGTAATGATGGGCATGGATGCATTCGTAAAATGTGAAGCTTAGTTTTGTTTTATAGGTTAAAGTCAGTGATCTCACCTTAGAACCCCAAGAAGTATCTCTGAAGGCTAACATGGGTTTAGTTTTGTTTTATAGGTTAAATTCAGGGATCTCACCTTAGAAACCTAAGTATCTCTCAAGGCTAACATGTGTTATAGATTAGGTAGAGAAATTTTTTTCTCTTGAAGTGGATCATCTTGTAGCAAATTTGGATTCTGCAAATTATACATGATCTGTGTTTATTTTATGATTTAATGGATTTTGGCCTTTGGCATCTTTCTTTGAAAAGTGGGTGAATCGGTACTGGTCCTCTTTGTTTATGAAATCATATTTTTTCTTGAAAAGGTTCTTTGTGATATTTTTTAGAAATGTAGCGGCTCATTAGAAAGTGTTTAATTATGGTCTCTCATTTTTATATTCAACATTAGGGATGGCCCAGATTTAGGTTGAGCTTAGCTAAAAAACAAAAATAATAGTCATGGTCATGAAAATGTCAAAGTAAGGTAAAACTCCAGATCCAAATTTTGATTAAACCCTAGTCATTAGCAGTTACACAGAGAAAAGTGATTGATACTCTTTTCGTTGATTTTTTTTTGAAGTTATAGGTGTTACTAGAATGGTAATCTAGTTATCCAAAAGGAGTAAGGTTGTTTGAGGAAATATATATGAAGAATTTGTTCAAAATTATATTGTTTTAAATGATTAGTACAATTAATATAATAATAAGGATATTGTTTATTATTTTATGGAGATTTGGATTTTTTTTCTACGTAAAGGCTAAATCTATTAATAAAGAGAAAAATATTTACAGAGAGGTTAAGACCTCAGAGGAGGTTGAAGCCATCCAACAACCCTGACCTAGGGGCCATAAGACCAGATACCTTGATAGACAGATAACCCTATGACACCAATTCCGGGATTGAGAAGACCCAATACATGATTCCCAGAGCCCTTACATACAAAAATGCGAACCAAAGTGGTGAACAGTAGTACAAAACACTTAAGAACTATGGCTTTAATAATATCTGTGCTGCCCTGATATCCATATACAAAAGTTAACAAAAACAAGGGCTTTCTGAGCCAAAACCTGATACAAAGCATTAGACTATAATGGTTGATAACTATACCTAGCTAGAACCTGATACAAAACATAATTGACATAATCCATAGAAGCATAGCACATAGGACATAAAGACCATAAGGGAAGCTGTCATAAGTAAGCGCGGTACTGGATATTTCAAGCATGTTTTAGAGGGTCAGGAGCATCCTTTTCCACCCGGCAAGGAGAGCCCATCCACATGTAATCGAAATTGTCCCCATCTCCTGTGTCGCAGCCACCTGGAGGAACTACCAAGTTCAGATTTCCATCAGAAGGGTGTGCCGGCTCGATCGCGGTCAAATTGTGCTGAGCAGTATCTACTGGAGGCTGAGGGACATCAGGAACACTCACTATATCCTGCAAGTCATCACAATTAAACACAGTTCCTACCACATCTCCCTGGAGCACACTGTCGTCCTGAGACTGCGAAGGTGAGGTATGGACTGAGCTGCTGGGCTTATCTTCTTCCTCAGCCAAAATGACTGTAATGCTAGCTGAGAGAATTGGTTTATTGAGCCGACTGTGAAATTTAAAACGGGTGGTTTGAAATGAGTTATGCGGGAAGGGCCTGCCATGATCAGAGGACGGGGAAGCCGAAGCCAGAGGAATGATATTCTGGGGCGCAGGCTGAGAGCGACCACGATTACCACTGGTGCCTCCACGGCGAGAAACACCACGGCGGCGCACCATCTTCAGGAAGACAAAGAGACCTGAGAAAGGAACTAAACAAGACCAGACAGAACAAGGCCGAGGGTGGGCAAGCCAGGTAAAGAACAGACTCCGGAGAAGCCACCAAGCTGCCAGAGCAACACAGGGATGCAGGAATAAAGGCAAATGGATGTGGAAAGACCCGATGAGAATGATAACCAAAACCAGAGACTGAGCCATGATTAAAACAACCTGTGCCAAATCTCGAACAGGGAGCGCATTCAATGCCGAATGCTTGACAAGCTGCCTGTACCATAAGACATTCATTTCAATCGCGGGAGGGTAATGAGAGCCGTGCCGGATCGCCAGGTGCGAAGCCAGCTGCCGACGCAATATTAACCAGCATTGAATGTGCCTCGGGAGCACCCGCATCTGAGTATGGAGTTTTGGATTGATGGTGAATGGGTGACCAATTTAAATTCTTGAGTTGATGATGAATGGGTGCATTATTGAGGGAGACTTTCCTATGACAAATTCCAAATTAATTTATTTGATTGATGGTCAATATGTGCATTCTTGGATTGAGGGTGAATGAGTACACTAGAAAGAGAGCTTTTGTTTGATAAGTCATCAATTAATATCTTAGATTGATAACGAATAGGTACATAATTCATTAATCTTGATAAGAAAACTTAACTTTAAATATATTGTTGTCCTCATCCTCCTCCTCCTCCATTTCTCTTTCAGTATTTTATTATTAGATTTCTCTTTCAATATTTTATTATTATACATAACAACTTATTTGTTATTATTATTATTCAAAAATTCATTATATAAGTTTTTTTAAATCAATAGTAAACATTTTGGTTTATCTTTTTAAGTATTTTATTATTATACATTGTAACAACCTATGTTGCGCTATCAAGGTTACCTTTATCCTCATTCCCTATCATTTTCCACAACCATCCTTACACATATATTTATAAATTTAAATTTTTATATTTTAAAAATAGAATAATTTTATTTTTTATATTAATAAATATGTTATTATAATATAATTTTTTTTAGTCAATATTAAAATTATATTTAAAATAATAACTTTATCATATTACATTACTTCAAACTTTTTTATCTTAATATTACATTTTAATTAATAAATCATTTTCATCATAAATTTTATGTTTAATACATATTAAAATTTTATTAAAAACAATAAGTTGACTTAAAAGTTATCAGTGAAGTATGAAATTGCAACAATTATATAGGCATGTACCTTATTCCATTTATTGGAAAACTTTCCATTGTATGTAGTTGTTTTTTATGCTTATTAAAATAGGTTTGTTTTTTATTTATTATTATTATTATTTATATGATAAAAAAATATTTGTATTTATTATATTTGTAATTTTATTTTTATATTAACAAAAATATATTTAAATTATAAATATTTTATTAAAAATACAAAACATATAAATTTCTATAAAAGTTTATTTAATTGTTATGAAACTTATTTTTGTTAAAATATGATTGAAAATAATTGATATGTAAATTAAATGGGTAGCATATTGGATATATGTATACTTTATCTAATTTTAATAATTAAATTATAATAATAATAAAATAGTTTTCGGTTTTTCTGACCATAACCTTCAGTGACTCTGCATAAAATCAAGTTACAACACTCAAGAGGACATAATTTCTTTTGGCAAGATTCGTCCCAATCCTCTTATCACATTATTTCTTCATTGACGGATTGCTCATGGGTATAGACAAAATAAACATAATCTTTAAACTCGAGCGTGAGGTAAAGATGAATGTTGCTTGAACCCATTGACTGGTAGAAGAGGTGAGGACTCGCTTGCTGGCCGAATCAACCCAGGCGGGTTGGGAAGGAGGGGGCTTCTTCTTGGCTTTCTAGACGATGAGTCCAATGGATTCGATTCTCCCTTCCCTAATTCCATAAAACCCCTTAGTAGTAAGTAGTCAACATTTCAAGAAACAAGGGAAATTTGTGCCCGACATTTTTATGATTACAAAAAAAATTATCTTCTATTTCCAACGTTTTGCGCTGAACTTGAACTCGGGACCTCTACTAAGTTCCATAAACAATTTCAACATTTGATTGCTCTGTGTCCTACAATGGAGAGGACATTTCCCATTATTGAGTGTTTTTCTCAGGTATACATAGTTCCGTGATTATTATTTTTCAAGTAGCATTTCACCGTTAATTTTCCCCTTCAATTATCTTTCAAACAAACATGTTTCATTTCTTTGTTTAGATTTTCATTTATATAGACGATATTTTATATTATTTTTAGCTATTCTTAGAGGATAAAAAAATTAGTTATCAATTTGAACCATCATACTACTAAAAATGAGTCATCATATTACTTTTAATAATAATAATAAATAAATATTCTGAACTATTTTATGGGTTGTTTATGGGTGGTACGTGAACGCTTTTATAGGTAGTTTAATTTTGATATTTATGGATGATTTGGATGGATTATTATTTGGCATTTACATTGACAAGCTCAAAGGTTATCTAGAGGAAGCATGATGTGTTAGCACGATTAGCTAGGATAGTCGTCATCTTTCTTCTCTATGCTGACGATATTGTTCTCCTCGCAAGTTGTCCATTTGATCTTGATCAGCAACTTAGGCTTCTTAAGGATTTCTACTCTACCATGGACATGACTATTAACACTGACAAAAAAAAGTTTATGATTATCAAATCCAAGAAGGACACATACACTAATTTTATTTATGACAATAATAATTTGGAGGAAGTGTATTCTTACAAGTACCTAGGAATTGATATTCATCACAAGCTCAACTAGAACTATAGCATTGAGAAAAGGATTAATGAGGGATGGAAAGCTTACTTTGGTCTTGAAAATAATTGTAAAATGGCAAACCTCATAATGTGGGATAAAAAGAAGTTCCTCTTTGAAACTTTAGTCACACCCGTTATCTTGTATGGATGTGAGGTTTGGAGTTGCAGCATCTCTAGAGAATCCTGGAGAAAGATTGAGCAAATCCAGAAGCGCTTTATAACGTATAACATGAAAATTAAAAGCAATACACCCTACCCTATTCTCCTTATAGAAGTAGGTCTTTCCTTATCGAGAGCTTAATTATGACTAGAAGTAGCTTTTGTTGTACAAGCACAAGCTCAATAACATAGGAGATCGTAGACTTCCTAAGATAGCTTTAAATTCCAGCAAAACCAGTGGAGGTGGTATAAAGACAAAAGGGCCTGGTTAAACCATTGGGAGATCAACAAGAATGATGCATTGCAAAACATTAATAACATTAAAAATATTGTTACTTCTAAGTTCAAAGAAAAAATGTGGTGTGAGAAAGATTTAGCAGCTAAAAGAAAATGAAGTTATTATAAGAAGGTTATCAACCCCACCCTAGAAGATCAAAAGTATCTCTCTGTTTTAGCTAGCTCAAAGAAGAAAGTTAATATATCGAAGATTAGAATGAACTCTCATGAGCTCCATAGTGAAACAAGTCGCTGGGTAGTTCCTAAAACACCATGGATGGAAAGGATCTGCCATCTATGTGAGAATAGGAACATTGAGAATGAAAACCACTTCCTCTTAGAGTGTCCCGCGTACAACCACATTAGATCTAAGTTTCATAATCTTTGTCGTAATACTAACCTTCCTAGGCTTTTATGATGTCAAAATTATAGTGAACTTGGGAGACTTCTATCCAAATTTTTTGAGCATAGGAATAAAACCTTTAATCAAACTAAATAATATGTTTCTTTATGTCCGATAAACTAAAGTCTGATCTAAATGGACGTTAACCATCATCATCATCATATTATATTATGTTTTAATTTATTATATATTTATTATATTGTATTTTATGATGAGAATAATTATTTATAGTTGTTAATAAATGAAGATTGATTTATTATTATTATTTAAGATAAATTACTCCATCTAAAATGAGATGATTTAAAAGAGACAAAATTTCAGTCATATTAAATGCCTTAAAAAACTCTTAAAACCAGAAAAATAATATTAAAACAATACTCTAAATCCATATAAGATTTCAAATTATTTAGTCTTGAATTACAATTAAATTTCCACTATTTTATTTTTATTTAAATAAATATTTTAAAACAAAAGAACCAATTTAACTTCCATTTAAATTTTGATTGGCAATAAAAGCACACGGGAAAGAACATAGGAAATGGATTTTTTTTTTTTTTCATGAAAATGGATTTAGTAAAATTAGTTGTCATAGCCAAGCATAAAACAAATATTTTGAGGAGACCTACCAGATAAAGAAAGGATGGAAAATTAAAGACAAAGGCAGAAAATACAATAATTTTAACCTAGTCATTTTAAGTTACGACACGGAGAAGGTGAGTAAGCAGACCACTAATGCGACCACAACACAACCGTGCATGATCACCCCATGAAACCCACACAGCAACCAGACCTCCAAAAAGAGTCATCTCGCGATCATCTCATTAACCTCACACATCAGCACCACACAATCATCCCAACCACAACGCGATACGCACCATTAATTGGAGGAAAGTAGAGCACACCTATACAAGAAGCAAGCCGCCCAGCACACCTAAAATTATGATTATTTTGCTTGAACTCTTTCTATTTGACCCGTTCATCTGCTTCCCTGGCGGATAAGCCCCCGGTGTAACAGCTGGCGACTGTGTGTGCTGCTTCGTCGGTGCAATAGCTGGCCCTTTTGCCGTGGATGGAGATGGAGGCAAAATCGAGTTAATGAAAGGATACATTTCATAATGGGCATTGCAGCTTTTGCTCAAAACCGTAGCTCCTGCGCTTCCAGGAATTCTTGATAAAATAAAATTGATTGCGCTTAAGAGACATGTTTTGCATTGGATACTCGATATATCTCTCGTGCACTGCACCGCACCGTAAATCCTTCGAGACAGGGAGTCTGTACTTGTTCCCGAAGCATATAACTTAGATCCAGACGCTGCTTCACCTGACAAATTGGTTAATAGGCTCTCAACAGCGGCGTTAAAAACATCAGGGGTGGACATATTACTATGATTATAATTATACCATCCACCAGTAGACATTTGTCCGAAGAAATCATATTTTTCATAACGTAAGAAGCAGTCATCCAACAAAATTAAACCACCGCCGGTATTCCCACACTTGTGCCGAATTGTAGTGACTGCTCTATGGGAGCAGTTGCGGCACTGTTCGGCTGTTGTGTCCCTGGAACATTGTAGGAGGCCGTATATTTGGCCATCCACACAAGTGTTAAAACCAGTTTGGGAGGTGTGTTGAACAAGACTATTAAAGACTGTATTCAGATTGCTGTCTAACGTACTACCGTGCGTATAGTTGAAGTCGAAGAAGCACACAGTGTGTGGAACCTGGAGTGCATCGGCACGAAAAGCAATGAGTATGAGGAAAAGTAGGACGAGGTAGAAGAGCCTAATAATTTGCCCCATCACGAAGAATCCCTTCGTTGGAAATAGAATTCTCGTGCTCACTGAACAAAGGAGAATTTGCAGGGGATGCCAACGTTGTTCCTGCAATTCTGTATATATAGATTTGAATAATTGATTTGCATATTCTATATATAAGGATGATAACAAGATTCGAATTTTAGGCACATTGTCCACCAAGGAAAAAAATAACCCATGAGTTCATTATGAAATTCAATTCAAGTCCGATACGAACTTTTTTGATATTTTTGGGGTGTGGAGCGGGTATAACGGGATTCCGCTTGACCACATTCACGTTTAAGATAAAAAGTCCAAAAAGTCCGTTGGTATTTCGCGCTATATATATTCACGGTTTTCTTTCCTCTGTGAATGCCAGCGTTATTTTGACTTTGACTTTGACTCGAGTTTGGTTCAACAAATAAAATTTTAAGATTTTATTGGTTTTCTTTCTTGTGTGAATGCCAGCGTTACTTTGACTTTGACTCGAGTTTGGTTCAACAAATAAAATTTTATAATTTTAAACATTTTATTAATTACGTCTGTGAACACCACTTGTGTATACAAACTTAGCTGATTTTGTTTTCCTAAAGGCGTAGTGCAACAAACAAACTAGGTGATTTATTGGACCCTTTTTCAATAATCCAAGATCATCTTTCTTTTTCATTTTCCTTTTTATTGGTTATATTTATATTATTGGGTTTATTTTTTATTAGATTAAAGTTATTATTACTGGTAAGTATCTAATTACTGCAAAAAGATAATTATTTCTAGGGTTAATATACTTATACCATTACGGATACCTATTACTACTCTATAAGTTTTAACATAGTATACCTTATATACTATATTAGTATATAAAGATATAATAGGGAGATATATTAATGATAGGATATATGTTATAGATATTATAATATTTTATATAGTATATTAATTTATATATTAATATATTATATTAAAAATTGCATCATATTATATTACAATAATATATAGTTAATATAGGTATATTAATTATATCTAATAGATACTAATAACATAATTTAATGGTATTAGGTTATAGTAATTAGTTTCCATCTAATTTTTAGATTTTTTAGAATAAGCTTTCGAAACTCTTTCTAGGAAATTTTAGTGACATTAACTAAAGCATAGGAATCACACACAAAGAATGTTGATAGGTCCTTGTGAATGTAGAGGGAAACCAAGTTATTCATGAAGCACACAAAATGTACTTTTGAGGCTCTTCAGTTTCAACACAAACTTTATGATGGTGTATGGGTTAATTCCAAGAAAGTTGTAGCTATGTAACACTTTCCCTATCTTGAAAATGACAAACTTATGTGAATTCTTTGGAATTTCAAATCCATAGTCTACAAAGCCTAACTATGGTAAGAAAAGCCTCCTATCTGCACCATATCAAACCCAAAAGTTGGACAGTTAACATGGTGGCCCTGGGTCTTTTTTATTGGGCTTGAGCTATATGAGCTTCATTTACCTCATGTTGTCCTCATTTACTCCCCTTACTCATATGTAGGCTCTAACACCCATTATTATTGTGTAAATTTTGCATTTATTGAAATAAAATTCAAGTATACCCTATAAAATTCATGTGTGGTTATTTTAGTACTAGATCACAAAACTTGATATTGTGAATATTAAAAGAGAGATTGGGTATCTTTCCTAACTATAATCAATTTCTTAAGTGTACTAGATGGTTTTCGAAACTTCCCAATCGTGTTGATATGAAAACTAAAGGCTTTCAGATCTAACTATGGTGCTCAAAACCTCATAATCGCACACATATCCCCCTAAATGGAATACATCCATTAAAAGGATCCACGAGATAGTGTAGGGGATTCTTCATGGGTAATAAGCCAAATAACCTTTATACCTGGTCTCAGGAACTTATTTTCCTCCATTTCCTACATTATTGTCCATAATACCCATTTGTATTTGGAAAAACATACCAATGGGTAGAGTCTATTTTGGTTTATTTCCCCTCACTAGCCTTATTATAACAAACAAAAATAAACTCTACCCTCTGACTAACATCATCATAAGAATGCACACGAGAAATACAACTAGAATCATATTGTAACTTATAAGCTAATGGGCCTATATTCAAAGGGACTTTTGGAATAAGAAAAATGGGAAAATTTTGACAATTGTGTGAACTACAAAAATGGCAACAACTGATTTACACAGAAAAACTTTTAGATATAGAAATAAACAACAAAAATTCCAGAAAATGTAAATTGTGTTTGCTATGTAGTATAGATTTAGTATACAAACTATGAAAACACATATTAAAGAAAATACAAACTACGAAAACCCATATAAAAGCAATAAATAAGAACGCAAGGTTTGGAGAGAAAATATAAACTATGAAAACTCATATAAAAGAAATAAATCAGAACCCAAGATTTGAAACTCCACATGTCCATGCATCCATCGACTTCAAAAATTCTAAATCATGAGGTCTAATTGAAACAAAATGAGTTATATGGAGACAAAGAGATTGTCGTGGAGTTAGTGATTGCTAAAGTTTGTAGTGAGTATTGTTTTTTTCTCCAATAAATTATGTCAATGTCAATTTGCGAGTAGTCCCACGAGTATTAATTTTCTCTACTATTGCTAGAATGTTAATATTATATATGTGGTACTAGTACACTATATTCTAATAATCCCCTATAATATTATATTAAACCATAGTTAGTAATATTATATTGGATTACTAATATTAATGAATAAATCATTTCTATATTGGGCGTTGTAGAATTTGAGAGAGCTAATGTATTGTTAATCGTTGAATTTAACAACACTACACCTTATCAGCATTTGATGGCCTTAATGCAAATGATTGTGACAAAAGAGGAATGATAATAGGCTATATGAGGGAGTAGAAAGGGAAAAACTTACACTCTTGATAGAAGTGAAGGCCCAATGTCTCCCCAACAATGAGACTTTGCAAGTCCTTATGCAATCTTGGGTGAATAGCTAAATTTAATTCCAAAAAGGTTCCTCAAAATGGATGAAAACTATGCTACCAACACCTCCCATAATTATCATAACATAAGGGTATATTTCACATATCTCATCTTACTTGTCTCTTTAATCTAGTTTATTACATTGATAATATTTGTAAACCTAATTTAAATTTTAGATCTATGGGTTATGGAACACTACACATAATAAGTGATAGGGTATACCCCTACATGGAATTATACTATACCCTACATATTAGTATTCCTATATACCTAGGGTATATATTATCATATAATATCCTAGGGGATAATATATTATATCGTCACATATATATATATATATATATATATATATATATATATATATATATATATATATATATCCCTATTATACTATAATAGGGGTATATATAAGGTATACACTCTATAATGATTAGGATAAGGGTAATAATACATTATATATTAAGGATATATTATTATATATATAATATTGTAGGGTATCCTATTATATGAATTTTTAATAGATTAGAATGATTGAGTGTGCATTATTTATCTACAATTATGCACAATTTGCAATCACATGGTAGGTTACACTGTGTTTTGAAGCCTAGGTAGGAAATTTATATATCGTGTCATAGGGTTTTTGTGTGTCATGTTAAATAAATGTTAAATTTATGGTTTTAGAGGTAGAGTTTGGAGGTAATGTCACTCAATGGCTTGGCTAGGGGATGATTTATGTCAAGTAATTAAATGATAGAATTACAAATGTAGATATTTGCGTTCATTCCTTCACATGCCCGACTTTTACCCACAATCTATAGTTTTGAATGAATCTTATATTTTGGTTCCAAAATGCTAAGTACAATAACAAGATGCTTACATTCTTTCTTCTAACAACATTCATAACAAATATTACACAAAATGTCAAACATAACAACTCGATTCCATGAGAATTGGTATTATTACCAACAAAATGCTAAACATGAATATAAGAACATGTAATAAATCAAATTACTATCTTTTCTCTCAATAATTTCACACCAATTTGGTTACAAAGGAATGATTCACCTTCCAATTGTAAGAATCAGTTTAAATTCCACACACTAATCCTCATGATTGGGTGAATATAATGTAAATAGATAAATAAGTAATATGAACAGTCATCGGGAGATGAAGTGAACAGTCTTTCCCTCATGTATATAATGAAGACCTACCTAAAGGAATAAACACGAATCAATTTTTGGTTGAGTTACTGCCTGGCTTCACATGGTATCAGAGCCAGCTTCGAAAATAGTTGTAACTCCAATCTACCTACTGCTATCTGTCCTCTTCCTACTACTCTCTGTCCCCTCCATTATCGATGTTGTGTGTTGTACGTTGGTCTGACATTGGTATGCATTGATGTTGCTCATTACAATGCTACTCGTTACTATGCATTGATGCTGCTCCAATCCAAAAAAAAAAACCTTTTTTGTATTGTCAATGAACACGACTGTTTGTTTGAGGAATTCTTTGGATCTATTTTGTTAATCATGGAAAAGAATTCAAGAATTTAATGTGCTTAGTGTTTTGAAGAGCTGAATTTCATTCTTGCTCTGAACCTCATGAGGTCCATATACAGCTGCGATGACTTTTGTGTTCCCCATCTCAAAGATAGCAGAGCCATCAGCTTTGTCAACAACTCCCAGCTGTGCATGTAACTGTCGCATTTCCAGTGGTCGACGCCCATCCAGACGTAGCCCCTATGGACTAATGTACTCCATAATGTATGATATGGGAACAGAATGCTCTCCCTCCAAACAAATTATGTTGTTCCTCTAGCTATGCAGTCACGATTATTGCTCAATAGCTCGTAAATGAAGCCACTCGCACTCAAGTGAGACTCCACACCGATTATTGCAAGAAACCGAGGTATTAGAAAGCTTTTAACGCTAGCCTGGTATTTTTTTTAATGCTAGCTTGACATGGAAAAGGTGCCTGAGTCTGCTGCGTGAATGATGGTATATATGTTGAAGTTTTTTTGGCATAAACGTTGAAGTTTTTTCACATAACGTTGGCGTATACTTTGAAAGTTTTTTGTTGAAGACTTTTTGGCATGTAAAATGTGTTAATAGCCATGTGTTCAATGTACTTTGAACGCTGTTGAATGTACTCTTAACGTTGTTTAACACATGGAATTGTATTGAAGTTTTATGGTATATACATTGAGATTAGATTGGTGAAAACCAAATTCAGATAACTTTGTTGCCTTTTCATGTAAAACAATTCACGAACATTGCGAAATAAATGATGAGGAAGAGATTTGAAATCTTTTGAGAATGCATAGCTGATCTATGTTTTATATTTTCATTAAAGACAAAGACAGTACAAAGCCCTATATGGAGGGAATGCCCTTTTGAATTGTAATTTAAAAAAAAAAAAAAAAAATTACCACCAGAAGTACAATTTTACTATATATTGGCAGAAGTATTTTTCTATCAGCAGAAGTAATTTTTTTACAGAATGCATTCAATCATATCCATGGTGGGAATATTTCTCACTGGCAAGGAGAACTATCCTGAATGGTCTTGGATGATAAAACACACCCTCATTTTCAATGAGTTCTGGAAAGGAGTGTGTGTCGGAGACGGAGCCTACCTCACACAAAGAGCTCGTCATTTGGGAAAACAAGAACAGCAAATCTTATGCATTAATCACAACATCTGTAAATGAAGAGGTGAGTCGCCATATTTTGTCATTTTCAATTGCCTTTGAAGCCTTCCAAAAGCTGAAAGAACTCTTTGACTCACATTCTGCACTTGAAGTTATTCAACTCATGATTCAGCTCTTCACTCTTGAACTGCAAAAAAATGATCCTCTTGCTCTTGCATCTGAAGTAAAGTCTATATAGCATGATATCAAATCCACTAAGGTTGAATTGGATATTCCTCTTACCGCTTTTCTCAAGGCAATTTATCCTACTTACTCCAATTATCTTTAGTCATTGCAAGCAAATATAAATCTCAAAGATATCACCTTCAAGACTCTCTTGTGAAAAAGTTTGCTGAAAGAGAGAAAGCTATTGGAAAGAAGAAATCCCCTAAATCTTCTGAAGAGGTCGTGTGCCTTGCTCATAAAGAAAAGAATCCTACTCAAGATTCTTCAAGAGGAAGAGGTGGTCAAAGAGGAAGAGCAAGATATTTCAGAGGCAGGGGGGCAGACATTCTCAAGGAGAAAAGGCAGATTTGCACAGCATTTGTTGCAAAAGAAAAGAAGCTACCATGGGACAAAATTGAGCAGAAAAGAAGCCAACGGAAAGGTAAAATTGATGATATAGAAAAAGGTAAAGCACCTGAATCTGCTCACTATGTTGTGGCACAATGTAATATTGGAGCAAATGAAGATTTATTTAATGCTTCACTTGCTTCTTGGAAAAATGATTGGTTGCTTGATTCAGGAGAAACCTGCCACATGACTCATAGAAAAGATTTTTTTGAAGAATTTATTGACAATGTTGATGGAGCAGTATACTTTGTAGACCAATCAAAAATCAAGCCATCAGGGCTTGGCACAATCAGGCTTAAACTGCCTGGTCTTCCAGACTTTCTTCTGCATCATGTTCTATATCTCCCACAACTCAAGAGAAACTTGTTGTCCTTGGTCCACATCCGCCAGCAAGGTCACTTCATTCATATGTTTGATGGCAAGCTTGAGGTAAGAAAAGCATCTGACCACTCACTTGTCATGAGGGGAATAGAAGAAGAAAGGCTTCTCAAGCTACAAGGAACCTCTGCTTGTGCACAACGTTTCTCATACAATTCTCATCATGAAGAAGGTACACTTCCATCAAGTTTATTATGGCATGCTAGATTTGGACATTTGAACTATGACAGTCTCAGCTTGTTGAAGAAAAATGGTGTTGCTGGTTTGCCTACAATTCCTAGGAAACTTAAGCAATTTGATGCTTGCATCCTAGGAAAGCATAACAAACAATCTTTTCATGATTCACATTCAAGAGCACTTAGAAAACAACTCATTCATTCAAATTTTTGTGGTCCAATTCCTGTTCCTTCTGCAAATGGAAATAAATATATGATGACATTTATTGATGACTACACAAAAATGTGTTGGGTTTATTTATTGAAGAACAAATCTGATGCTTTTCAAACATTCAAGGATTTTCATAAATGGATTGAAAATGATGCACAATCTTATCTATTCGAACTGGTAATGGAAAATAATACACAGCAAATGAATTTGAAAACTATCTTCGCCAACATGGGATCAAACATCAAACAAATGTGCCTTATAATCCCCAACAGAATAGTGTAGCTGAAAGAATGAATAGGACAATCTTAAATATGGTACGATCCATGCTCTTCTTCAAAAATGTAAAGATAATGTTTTGGGTTGATGATGTTCTATGTGCTGCATATATAAATAATAGATGTCCATCTAATGCTATTAGAAACAAGACTCCTTATGAAATGTGGTATGGACATGTTCCTTCGGTAAAGCATCTCAGGGTCTTTGGTTCCACTTGTTATGCCTTGATACCAAAGGTACATAGAAACAAACTTGGTGCTAGAAGTCATAAGTGTATCTTCCTGGGGTATTCAAACACCTCCAAAGCATACCGTCTCTATGATGAAGTAAATAAAAAGTTTGTTGTATCTAGAATGTAATTTTTCTTGAATCATCCAAAATTGACAATGTTATTGAGAAGCAACTTGATCGCTTGGATAGATTCACAAAAGAAAAATCATTTCAAGAATTTGATAATCAGATTCCACATCTTGAAGGGGGAATTCCTATACTAGATCAACATGTGGAATCCGCTTCTAAAGAACACTCTCCCCCACATGAAACTCCAACAACAGATGATGCTTTAAGTGATGTGATTGATAGAATTGGGAGACTCAATCTTGGTTCAGTCCCAACTCAATCAACGGAGAAGCCTAGACCATCTGAGAAAGGTCCCCCAAAGTGGTTGACAAAGACACTTGAAAGTGTTCATCTTGATGAGGTTGGAAAGACAGGAACTAGAAATTCAAACCGGAAAAGTGGAGGTGATGTGGATGACTCTAATTCAGCTATTGATATGGATGTTTCTTATGATTGTGAATTGAACTTGTCTACAGATTTTGAACAAACTTCCTTCAAAGAAGTTGCTTCTCATGATGAATGGAATGAAGTGATGCAAAAGGAGTATGATGCCCTCATAAAGAACGGTACTTGGAAGCTGGTTGATCCTCCATTAGGAACCAAACCAATTGGATGAAAGTGGGTCTATAAGAACAAGTATAAAGCTGATGGCTCACTTGACAAGCACAAAGCTAGGCTTATGGCAAAAGGTTTTGCACAGAAGGAAGGGGTCGATTATGAGGAGAATTTTGCCCCCACAGCAAAATGGGCTACCATCTGGACACTCTTTGCACTAGTAGCTCAGAATGGTTGGAAAGTCCATCAAATGGATGTAAAAATTGCTTTCTTAAATGGAGATCTAAAAGAGAATGTTTTTATGTCTCAGCCTGAAGGATTTGTTGTGAAAGGACATGAACATAAAGTATACAAACTTGTGAAGTCCTTGTATGGCCTCAAACAAGCACGACAAGCCTGGTATGAAAAACTAACTGACCATCTTCTGAAACTCAATTTCAAACATTATGATCTTGATGATGCAACTTTATTTGTCAAGAAAGTTGGCAAAATAGTTGCATATCTTGTGGTATATGTAGATGATCTTTTGATGACAAGGAACAATGAAAGCTACAATGCATCCATAAAGAAGGAATTGGGGAAAAGTTTTCAAATGAATGATTTCGGCTATGTTCATTACTATCTTGGCATTGAAGTAACCCAACATCCGAAGTCCATATTTCTTTCTCAAAAGAAATACATTGGAGATTTGTTGAACAAGTTTGGCATGAAAGAATGCAATCCTCTTACTACTCTGTAGAAATTTTGAATAATATGACACATATTCACAGAGATTATCTTGATTATACACTTATAAGTGGAACATGCATAATACATAACCTCCTCTACGTTGATCATCAATTTACAGAAGCAGAAACATTCACAGGCGCACATAGAAGCATCAATCAAACTCATTAACACAGTATGTATCCCGGGGAAAGCATCTCGCTAAAAACCCCAACTATCTGTATATTATATTGATTGAATCATGTAACATTACAAAGTACAATGCTTATCACAAGCAATCTAGTACCAGCTCCACCTATTACACACAATACAGCTCAGATCTGATCTCCAAATCTCCCCCGCTGCTTGCCTGCCTCCACTGCACAATACCTGCTCAAGAATTGATGAGAATGGCTTACCAAACTCGTATTTGACCTGCAAATAATCATTCACACTCTGTTGGACGTGAGCACAAGCTACAATTCATGGTATTGGCCAATTCATTGGCATACTCAATCCCTCTGATTGTGCAAATCATCATGCACAACTACAGTCACAACTGATAGCAAACTGATCCTCTAACACCTGTCCCTACTGAACTGAACATGCACTGACATGCAACTGAGTTAACTGATGTATTCTATAGTTGCATTATGAGTTAATAACTTGTGAATTGATTAATAACTAATTCACCCAACTCATCTCTAGTCTATTGATCAGTTAGACTAAATACAACTAGTTTAACAAAGCTAAACTGAACACAACTCCATAAACTACACCTCCAGTCCACTAAACTCAACTCACTTGAGTTCTAACTGAAGTCCTACATGCAAATATTAGTCATCCCATAGGTAACCACATATTTCCCTCTGGGATCTGCATGTACCACATCCGTAGCTCATCCTGAAGTGCTCCAAGAGAATAAGATCAAGTTTATAGTCCAAATATTATTATGAGACAATAATATTTGACTTTTCTATTTTTGACAGCCAATCTAAAAATAGACTTTGATCACTCACAATGTGATCACTCACACTGTGGTCACCCACACTATGATCACTCATACTATGATCACCCACACTGTGATCATCCACACTGTGATCACTCATACTGTGGTCACCCACACTGTGATCACTCATACTGTGATCAAAAATAGAACTTACGCCATAATTTGCTTGCGGGTCCACTCAGTGAAGGCGACTCCTTTCCACTAAGCTCCATCATCTTGTTGCATTCTCAACAAGCATTTCTTGTTGCACACTTTTCAACACTCCCTCTCAACAAGAAAGGCTTCCTCTCAAACCCGATCCTGTAACTCTGCAATGTTCTCCATGCAACACATCTGGTCGGTCCACTTGCTCTTTCATCAAAGTCTCTGACTGCTATTGCCTTTGTTGACTGAAAAATTTGCATCTCTGTGCTCTTCAGTATCTGACTACTCTAGCCTCTGTCACTTTGATCTCTGACTGCATCTGTGCTATTGCTAGTTCTATCTCCCAGCATTGCATCTGCACTGCACCTCCAAACTGACCTCCCTGTTGGGATAGAAACACCCTCTGATGCTGAAGCTCTACCTGCTGCTAACAAGTGCTCCCTCTCTAACATCTGCGCTACTGCAACATATCCATGCATCTCGCACCATTGCACACCTCTCTGTGCCACCTAGCACTGTGCAAAACACTTGTGCCTCTCGCATTGATACAGCCTGCTAGCTATGCGCTGTCCTGGGATTCACTGCACTGTCGCTCTCTCTGCCGCTCCATCTGCATCTGTCTCTACCCAATCAGTCAGTTCTTGCTACTACACATCTGGGCCTCCCGTAGCAAGGTCTCATCCAAGAGGTTGGGTACCTCAAGGATCCTGCCCCTCCTCCTTGGGATGATCAATCCACATCACCCCACCTCCTACCTGGAGGTATGGCTGCATGTGATCCCTCAGCCCACCTGGCTTGAAGTTTCCCCCTACTGGAGGTCTCTGGATCAGTAGATGTCTCTACTCGATCTCCTCTCAGCTTCCCCTGTTGTGGCTCCTCCACAACCTCCTGAAGCTGTTGCAATCGTGGCTCCTCCACAATCGTCTAAGACTTCTTCTGGCTCTGCATGTTGAGAGGTAGTGTATGCTCCCTCTCAACCACCAAGTCTCCATCATGACAATGAAAGGATCGCACTTTCGATTTGTCAACCTTCTTTCCATCATTGGAAGAACAAGATTCAGAAATAGAAACCTTCTCCTTCCCCTTCTTCACCTTACTCGCTAAGGCACAGTTCTCCTCATCCTGCATGGATGAAGAATTGTCTCTGGTGCTTTGTCTAATCTCCTCTTGCATCAAATCTGACCATAGTCGTTCCCAATTTGGCTGTTTCTCCCTTCCATTCACCGAGTCCTGGTAGCTATGCCAACTCTTAGGAAGGTCAAGGAGTGCTAGACTCACTATCCTCATCCGACAGTCACCCACACACTTCCCAGCTCATTCCGGCATTGGGTGAACTTCGTGAGATACTGGGGCATACTGTCTCCATTCTCACACTTAATGTTTCTGAGTTTTATCTCTTGCTTTGGAATTAAATTCGAATTCCACCAGCACAAAACTCAACTGCTTCCGATCTAGAATTCGTGAGAACAAAGCATTTCTTGTACAAAGATCGACTGTATGGGCATTCACCGGATATCTCACCTTCCAAAAGAAGGATGAATCGAGAGGCTACCCGGCCCGATTACAGACTCTGCCTGAAGAAATAAAATGTAAACACTTCCTGAATAATAGATCTGATGATCAATACAGCACTGATATCATGTAGAACTTCTTCTACAAATCAGCTCGCTCCAATACCATGTAGAAATTTTTTCTGCAATTATCTAGCTCGCTCTGATACCATATAGAAATTTTTCTACAAATTCGCCAGCTCTGATACCATGTAGAAATTTTGAATAATATGACACATATTCATAGAGATTATCCTGATTATACACTTATAAGCGGAACATGCATAATACATAACCTCCTCTACGTTGATCATCAATTTACAGAAGTAGAAACATTCACAAGTGCACATAGAAGCATCAATCAAACTCATTAACACAGTATGTATCCCGGGGAAAGCATCTCGCTAAAAACCCCAACTATCTGTATATTATATTGATTGAATCATGTAACATTACAAAGTACAATGCTTATCACAAGCAATCTAGTGCCAACTCCACCTGTTACACACAATACAACTCAGATCTGATCTCCAAATCTCCCCCGCTGCTTGCCTGCCTCCACTGCACAATACCTGCTCAAGAATTGATGAGAATGGCTTACCAAACTCGTATTTGACGTGCAAATAATCACTCACACTCTATTGGACGTGAGCACAAGCTACAATTCATGGTATTGGCCAATTCATTGGCATACTCAATCCCTCTAATTGTGCAAATCATCATGCACAACTATAGTCACAACTGATAGCAATCTGATCCTCTAACACCTGTCCCTGTTGAACTGAACATGCACTGACATGCAACTGAGTTAACTGATGTATTCTATAGTTTCATTATGAGTTAATAACTTGTGAATTAATTAATAACTAATTCACCCAACTCATCTCTAGTCTATTGATCAGTTAGACTAAATACAACTAGTTTAACAAAGCTAAACTGAACAAAACTCCATCACCTGCACCTCCAGTCCACTAAACTTAACTCACTTGAGTTCTAACTGAAGTCCTGCATGCAAATATTAGTCAGCCCATAGGTAACCACGTATTTCCCTCTGAGATCTGCATGTACCACATCCGTAGCTCATCCTGAAGTGCTCCAAGAGAATAAGATCAAGTTTATAGTCCAAATATTATTATGAGACAATAATATTTGACTTTTCTATTTTTGACAGCCAGTCTAAAAATAGACTTTGATCACTCACATTGTGATCACTCACACTGTGGTCACCCACACTGTGATCACTCATACTGTGATCACCCACACTGTGATCATCCACACTGTGGTCACCCACACTGTGATCACTCATACTGTGATAAAAAATAGAACTTGTGCCATAATTTGCCTGCGGGCCCACTTAGTGAAGGCGACTCCTTTCCACTAAGCTCCATCATATTGTTGCATTATCAACAAGCATTTCTTGTTGCACACTTTTCGACATACTCCAATGGAACAAAACTTAAAGCTCACATCTATTGAAGGAAAAGAATGTGAGGATGCAACAAAGTATAGACAGCTTGTAGGAAGTCTCAACTACCTAACTACTACTAGACCAGACATTTCGTTTGATGTTGGAATCCTCTCTAGGTTTATGCAAAAGCCTTGTGAGGGACATTGGTCTACTACAAAAAGAGTTCTAAGGTACTTGAAGGGAACTCAAGACTTTGGAATCAAGTATACACAGGTGGACGACTTCAGCTTGATTGGATACTCTGATTCAGACTTCGATGGAGACAAAGAAACTAGGGTATCTACTTTAGGATATGCTATGAGTCTTGGATCAGGATTTGTCTCCACGAGATCATGCAAACAATCAGTTCTAGAAGATTCCACAACAGAAGCAGAATACGTGGCAGCAGCTGAAGCAACAAAAGAAATTGTGTGGCTCAGGAAAATTCTTGAATATTTGCAGGTAAAACAAGTACAATCAACTCCACTCATGATTGACAATACCTCTACAATAAAGTTGGCCAAGAACCCATAGTTCCATGATCGAACAAAGAACATCAATATTAAATATCATCTGATTCAACATCATGTTGAGGCCAAAACAATCCATCTCCATCATTGTTCCACAAATGAGAAAATTGCAGACATCTTCACCAAAGCGCTTGGAAGTGAAAAGATTGAACGATTCAGAATGATGCTTGGACTCACCAACATTCCTTTAGATTAAGGGGGGGAAATGTTGACACCTAATCCTCATGATTGGGTGAATACAATGTAAATATATAAATAAGTAATATGAACAGTCATCGGGAGATGAAGTGAACAGTCTCTCCCTCATGTATATAATGAAGACCTACCTGAAGGAATAAACACGAATCAATTTTTGGTTGAGGAATGATTATAAGAGTTCATCTTTATAACTAAACAAAACAACATTCTTTTTTGCTTTAACTTTAAGTTGTCATCAATTTAAAAGTTGTCAACTATCACTGTTATAGTTAATATTTATGAGATACACAAAATGATAGTACTTTGATTTCACTTAAGAGTTCCAAAGGAAAGTATGAATGCTAACAATTTGATTTAATTTAACTTCTATTACTTTTTCCTTTGAATTTTATCATCAATTTTACAAAGATAACTAGTTCTCCCAATACGTCGCCATTGTTGTGGAAAAACACATCCTGCCACCTATATTTTTCACAGAATCATGGGGACCCTTCTATTTTGGCTATAGATATTTCCATTCTTTATGGGAATTTGGGTAAATTTTGTTTTCTTTGGTCTTTATTGCTTGACATTGGGACTTTTTAAGGGGACAATCATATCTTGGTTGTTGTGATTATCGCCTTGGTAACTGATATATACTAATATATAATATAACAATATATATCTCACTTATACTATTATATCCCTATATAATATTATTGGTATATATCAATAATATATATATTATATTATATATATTACTATATTGTTATACCTCCAATACCTATAATTGTATATATAATACTATATCCATAATATTAATGATTATAATTAAAGTGGGTGTACTCATAATTATAATGGACTATCATAGACTATTATACCCCATTATTATAATATATTTATTATCTCATATCAATATCTCTATATGTATCTAAAATTGTATTACTATGTAATGGAAATATAAAAGATAAGTAAATTGGAATGGCGTCAGAAAATTAGGTAAAAAACAAAAGCTTCCTTTCACTTGGTGAAAATAAGCTTGCTAATTTATTATTATTTTAATTTTTTTAAGTGTGGGTTACAATAAAATTGTTTGCTATGAAATAATATATACTAAAAAGGAGTATATATATATATAGGGATATGAGTATTTATTTTTTCTCATGTATTGATAAAATGCACTTGAAATAATGAAACCTCGTTTCCTTCAAGTGGCGTGGTTATAACATAGCCCCA
>CM062806.1:401213429-401412296 GCA_031772625.1 Pinus tabuliformis | reverse complement strand
GTTGCATTGCTACCTATTGCCATACCCAGATTATCCCATGAATCTAGTAGAGAACACAACAAACTGATGCACTTATCTTCATATGAAATTTTAATATCAATAGATGCTAACTGACTTATGACATTATTAAATGCATTCAAATGCTCTGTCACCGAGTCTCCATCTTTCATTCTTAGGTTATACATCTTTTTCTGCAGGAATAGTTTATTCACCAGAGACTTAGATTAGTACAAAGTCCCTAACATGTCCCACAAAGCCTTTGCCGTAGCTTCCCTTGATACATTCAACAATACTGAATCTAAGACACATAATCATATTGTGATCTTTGCCTTCCGATCCAACTTCTTCCATTCTTCATCAGACACTCTCGTTGGTTTAGTACCCGGATCTACCACAATCCACTGATCTTTATCCACCAACAGATCGTCCATCTTGAGTTTCCACAACTCAAAACTTTGACCATTAAATTTCTTGATCTCTATCTTTCCACTGCTTGCCATCTTCTTTCACCACCAGAATCGATTTTGTAGATCTCCCACTGAACAGGGTCTACCACATGCCCGAGAGGAACCCCTCAACAATAAAGGCGTCCCTTTGAAGCCAAAACTACTCTGATACCAAATGTAAGTTTAAACCTTGTACAGAAATTACCTGCATACGAATTCTAAAACACAGAAAATAAACAATGTGGGAGCATAACACATAAAACACATATACACAGAGATTTTCCCTTGGATCCCAAAACTGGGACTACCAGCTTGATTTTTCATTATGTTCCTTTCAATTTTATAATACATATTTATACATGCCAAAGCATGCAATACCATGGACCGAAAACCATCGCGTCCAAAAACATGTGCGAAAATCATGCACAAAAACATAGGTGTGTCTGCCCATCCTAAGATAGGGTCCAAAATCAACATTTTCCGGGACGCTGCCCAGGACCCCATAAAGTGGGGCTACAAGTATGCCTCAAACCCCCTGTGACACCCCTGCTACACAATTGGTGCAACGAAGAGGGGCTTCACCTCCCCTCTGACTCCTCAGTTAACTACGTGGGCTAGTTGTGGAAAGAATATAACACAACCCAACACTAATATCCCTTTATCCCTATTAAGAGTATCCCTATATATTGTTATTAATATATATCCCTTATAATATAGGATACTATTAGGATACCCGTATTATAGTATAATAGAGATATATATATTATCCTATAGTATAGGGGATATATATAGGTATTAGGGTATCTATACTAATATCTTTTAATATTAGGGTACCCTATATATATACATATATGGGGATATAATAATATTATTATATTAGGGTATCCTATATAATATATTATCCCATAGGATATTATAGGATAATATATACCGTAGGTATATAGGGATACTAATATATACCTAGTATAATCCCATATAGGGTTATACCCTACCACTTATTATGTGTAGTGTTCCATAACCCATTGATCTAAAATGTAAATTAGGTTTACAAATATTATAAATGTAATATACTAGATTAAAGAGACAAGTAAGATGAGATATGTGAAATATACCCTTGTATTATGATAATTAGGGGAGGTGTTGGCAACATAGATTTCATCCATTTTGAGGAACCTTTCTGGTATTAAATTAGTTATACACCCAAGATTGCATAAGCACTTGCAAAGTCTCAGGTGTTGGGTAGACACTGGTCCTTCATTTTGAGGCCTTTGCTACCATCAAAAGTGTAAGTTTTTCCTTTTCTACTTCCTCATATATCCTATTATCATTCCCTTTTTTCACAATCATTTGCATTAAGGCCATCGCATACTAATAAAGTGTGGTGTTGTTAAATTCAATGATTAACAATACACTATCTTTCTCAAATCCTATAAAACCCAATATAGAAATGAATTATTCATTAATATTAGTAATCCAATATAATATTACTAACTATGGTATAATACACCCACCCTATAATATCCCACATACTATATTATATACACTAATAATAGTATATGCGGGATTACTATTAGATAGGGGTACTATAACTAATATTAATAGGGATACCTATATTAGAGGGTATATATAATAATATATAATATAATATTGTAGGGGATTATTAGAATATAATGTACTAGTACCATATATATAATATTAATATTCTAGTAATAGCAGAACAAATTAATATTGGTGGGACTACTGGCAAATTAACATAGACAACAATTATTGGAGAAAAAAACAATACCGGCTATAAACTTTAGCAATCACTAACTCCACGAAAATCTCTTTGTCTGCATATCACTAATTTTATTTTGATTAGACTTCATGCTTCAGAATTTTTGAAATCGATCAATACCTGAACATTTGGAGTTTCAAATCTTGGGTTCTGATTTATTCCTTTTATATGAGTTTTCATAGTTTGTATTTTCTCTCCAAATTTGCATTCTTACTTATTGCTTTTATATGGGTTTTCATAGTTTGTATTTTCTTTTATATGTGCTTCCATAGTTTGTATACTAAATATATACTAGTCAGAAAACATAGTTTACATTTTTTGGGAATTTTTGTTGTTTATTTCTATATCTAAAAGTTTTTCTGTGCAAAACAGTTGTTGCCATTTTTGTAGTTCACACAATTGTCATTTTTTCCCCATTTTTCTTATTCCAAAAGTCCCTATGAATATAGTCCCATTAGCTTATGAGGTACAATATGATTCCAATTGTATTTCTTGTGTGCATTCATATGATGAGGTTAGTCAGAGGGTAGATTCTATTTTTATCTTTTATAATGAGGTTATCAGGGGAAATAAACCAAAATAGACTCTACCCATTGGTATGTTTTTCCAAATACAAATGGGTATTAGCAACAATAACGTAGAAAATGGGGGAAAATAAGTTCTCGAGACCATGTATAAAGGTTATTTGGCTTATTATCCATGAATAAGCCCCTAAAATATCTTGTGGGTCCTTTCTAATGGATGTATTCCATTTAGGGGGATATGTTTGTGATTAGGAGGTTTTGAACACCATAGTTAGATCTCAATGCCTTTAGGTTTCATATCAACACCATTGAGAAATTCTAGAAACCATCTAGTACACTTAAGTAATTGATTATAGTTAGGAAAGATACCCAAACTCTCTTTCAACATTCATAATATCAAGTTTTGTGATCTAGTACTAAAATAACCACACATGAATTTTATAGGGTATATTTGAATTATAGTTCAATAAATGCAAAATTTACACAATAATAATATGTGTTAGAGCCTATATCCTAGTAAGGGGAGTAAATGGGGACAAGATGACCTAAATGAAACTTCTATAGCTCAACTGCAATAAAAACGACCGAGGGCCACCATGTTAATTGTCTAACTTTTGGGTTTGATATGGTGCAGATAGGAGGCTTTTCTGACCATAGTTAGGCTTTGTAGACTTTGCATTTGTAATTCCTAAGAATTCACATAATTTTGTCATTTTTCAAGATAGGGAAAGTGTTACATAGCTACCACTTTCTTAGGATTAATGCATACACCATCATAAATTTTGTATTGAAACTCAAGAGCCTCAAAAGTACATTTTGAGTGCTTCATGAATAACTTGCTTTCCCTCTACATTCGCAAGGACCTATCAACATGCTTTGTGTGTGATTCCTATGCTCTAGTTATTGTCACTAAAGTTTCCTAAAAAAGGTTTGGAAAACGTTTTCTAAAGGATCTAAAATTTGGATAGAGACTAATTAATCTAACCTAGTGCCATCAAACTATGTTATTAGTATCTATTAGATATAATTAATATACCTATGATAACTATACTATGATCCAATTATTAATATAACATATAATATATTAGTATATATTATATACTATATAAAATATTATAATATCTATAATATATACCATATTATTAATATATATCTCTATATATTAATATATAGGGTATACTATATTATAACTTATATAGTAATACTACGTATCCCTAATGGTATAGGCATATTAACCTTAACAATAATTATCTTTTTGTATTTTAATTAGATATGTAGGATACTTACTAGTAATAATAACCTTATCCTAATAAAAGATAAACGCTATAAAAAAATACCCAATAAAAAAGAAAAATAAAAATGATATTGGATTATTGAAAAAGGATCCAATAAATTACTTGTTTGTTTACTGAACTATGCCTTTAAGAAAACAAAATCAGGTAAGTTTTTATGTGCAAGTGGTGTTCACAAACGAAATTAATAAAATCTTAAAATTTTAAAAATTTATTTGTTGAACAAAACTCGAGTCAAAGTAACATTGTCATTCACAGAGGAAAATGAACCATCAATACATATCGTGCGAAATACCAGCAGAATTTTTGGATTTTTTATCTTAAACATGATTATAGTCAAGTGGAATCCCATTATACCCGCTCCACACGCCAAAAAATAGCAAAAGGGTTCATATCGGAGATGAATTGACTTTCATAATGAACTCCTGGGTTAGTGGACAATGGGACTAAAACTTCAAATCTTGTTATCATTCTTATATATAGAATATGCAATTCAATTATTCAAATCTATATATACAAAATTATTCAAATTTGTATATACAAAATTGTAGGAACAACATTGGCATCCCTTGCAAAGTCTCCTTTGTGTAGTGAGCATGAGAATTTTACTTACAATGAAACGATTTTGTGTGATGGGGAAAATTATAAGGGTCTTCTACATCATCCTACTTCTCCTCATACTCATTGTTGTTCCTGCCAATGCACTACAGGCTCCACAGACTGTGTGCTTCCTTGACTTTAAGTATATGCATGGTAGTACGTTAGACAATAATATGAATACAGTCTTTAATAGTCTTGTTCAACACACCTCCCAAACTGGTGTCCTATATGCTCTGTTCAATCCTGTTCACCGTGAGGTTGTTTCGGTATAATTGCATCTGGATAAATAAAATCTCCCTATGCAGATCCTTCATACTAGGCTCGGCTGGTCTGGCCTCCTTTGTTTCCTCTCACTCCTTATATGTTTTCATTGCTTAGGCAAGGATATTCTTCATGACCCAGTACTGTTTAATTGTTTGAGAGAATAGTGTTTTATGTCCTCTGGTATTCTTGAGGTCTTTAACCATGGTTTCCCATTATTCAACCTCAATCTCCTAATTTTCTATACTATCTTTGAGCTCCCTCTCCTACTCGGATATTTGTGCTTTCACCCCCGACGGCTTTCCAACCACATACGCATTTTTAGGTTCTTCACATTATCTTTCCCAGTCTTCCTTCTTCTTTTATTTGGTCCTTCGCTAGAGGTTGCTTCCAACCCTTTTGTCTTCTTTCCTGCCCTTCCCATTCCTCTATTTCCTCTCTTTGCCACTTCTTTTTCTTCCTTTTCCATCTCGTTCTCCTTCTAGCTTAATACCTCTTTTCCTGGACAGCTCAACTGCTCCTGGGTTGGAGTGCTATATGAGTTTCGAAACTCTGAGATTCGCTGCACTCTAGTAGTTATATTACATGAAACATAAACTAGTGAAAATTCCTTATAAGTCTGAATTATTTTGAACAGAGTAAACATAGGCTTCTCCAGCCCGAGATTTTCCAATTTCTCCCAACTTAGAGAATTGTAGTAGCCCTCTTTAACACCTGAATTCCCCCCTTCCTCCTTAGGTAAATTGAGGCTTTTGTCCTCCACTTCGTTACAGTGGTAGTCTGTTGAATTGTGAAGAACCCAGTTTCCCAATGCCCACAGGGTCCCTCTATTTCTCCTCCATATTCATGTTTCTTCCCCCTGCTTATCCCCACCCCATCGGACAGGATAATGATTCTCAGTATGAATAATTATGAAAGCATTCCTATTCTGGGTCCCATTAGAGGGGCAAGACCAAGATTTTCTCATTGTTGTTTTCCTATCTCAGTTTCTACCCCTGCTACTACTTTTGAACCTGTGACCTTCAACCAGGTCTCGGATCGGCTCGAGTAAGACAATACACAACTTTTCTGTAGGGTCAAAGAAGGCGACTGACCCCACACCGATGACTATAACTCCTTCCTTCCCAGGCCATGGACTCCACCATACTGGTGCGATAGATTTCATTCTACCTCCGTTGTGAAAACCCCAAAGGACATCCTAGCGGGCCACCATCCCTCAGGACCTATCTACCCAGAGATCCATGACAAAGTTCCTGAACCCCCTCTCCTCGATGGCATTCCAGGAAAAATCACTCCAGGTTAACCAGCTAGAGCCTCAGAAAAAACATGTCTCTATTGTTGTTGTGCCCTGAGTTACCATAGTCGTTAACCAGTAATCCTCTGTAAAAATAATTTTTTCCAGGAAATCTAGAATGGGAGCTGAGATGACATACAAAATCTTGCCTATGAAACCCAGTTGCAACTCGTCATCTTCCGACCCACTTCCACCACCTTCCGCAAAATGTCTTACCTTCGCACTCTGCATGCAAATGCCTCCTCTTCTAACTTTCTTACCTTTTTGTTTCTTTGTCCAGCTACCTCCCCTGCCATCCGAAGGACTCTCCACATGCCTTTGTCCTCCTTCCGTCGCCCATTCCCTCGTTCAGTTTGGTCGCGATGGGTTTCCATGACATTGCCATAATTTCCCTTCATAACTCCACTCTTACAATCGGATGCTCCTGCCGTGGGATTACTCCGTCCTCATTGCCACTTGCCTTCCCGCTCCCACACTTGACACCAGGTCACCATCTCTCACCTCAACCATCTTCCATATCTTCCTTAGCCCTGTATTGCCTGCTTCCCCATTGCCCTGTACTACTTGTTGGCCCACCTGCGCGCATGGCCTCACACCATCCACTTACACTTCTGCCCTTCGAGCCAGTTGGGTGTCTACTCTCACGTTGGGCCCCCATGCCCTACGTACCACCTCGAATTCCATCACCACTTTGTACCTACCGCACCTTGATCAGGGGTTATTATAATAACATTATTATTAATATAAGAATTAATAGTATAATATAATAAATAAAATTATTTTTCTATTTTAAAATATAAAAATTTAAATTTATAAATATATGTGTATGTATGGTTGTGGACAATGATAGAGAATGAGGATAAAGGTAACCTTGATAGCACAACATAGGTTAATACAATGTATAATGATAAAATACATAAAGAGAAATCAAAATGTTTACTAATGATTTAAAAAAAAAATTATACAACGAATTTTTGGAGTAGGAGGAGGAGAAAAGTTAAAATACATCAATCTCTTTAAAGTTAAGTTTCCTCATCAAGATTAATGAATTATGTACCTATTCATTATCAGTCTAAGAAATTAATTGATGACTTATTAAGCAAAGGCTCACTTTCTAGTGTACTCATTCACCCTTAATCCAAGAATGCACCTATTGACCATCAATCCAATAAAATAATTCAAAATTTATCATAGGAAGGTCTCCCTCAATAATGCACCCATTCATCATCAATTCAGGAATTTAAACTGGTCACCCATTCACCATCAATCCAAAACTCCATAAAATAATAAGCAATATCCTTATTATTATATTAATTGTACTAATAATTTAAAACAATATAATTTTGAATGAAGTCTTCATATACATTTCCTCAAACAACCTTACTCCTTTTGTATAACTAGATTACCATTCTAGTAACACCTATAACTTAAAAAAATAAAATAAATGAAAAGAGAATCAATCAATTTTCTCTGTGTAAGTGATCATGACTAGGGTTCACTCAAAAAGTTGTAAGATATTTTCAACTACCAAAGTAATTTGGATGTGTAGTTTTACCTTATTTTGACATTTTCATGACCATTGCTATTATTTTTGTTTTCTTTTTAGCTAATCTCAACCTAAATCAATGTGATCCCTAATGTTGAATATAAAAATGAGAAACCATAGTCAAACACTTTCTAATTAGCCGCTACATTTCTAGAAAATACCGCAAAGAATCCTTTCAAGAAAAAATACAATTTCATAAACAAGGACCAGTTCTGATTCACCCACTCTTGAAAGAAAGATGCCAAAGACCAAAATCCATTAAATCAGAAAATAAGCGTACACCATGTATACTTTGCAAAATCCAAGTTTGCTACAAGATCATCCACTTCAAGGGAAGGAGTTTTCTCTGCCTAATCTATAAGAAATTTTAGCCTTGAGAAATACTTGGGGTTCTAAGGTGAGATCCTTGAATTTAATATATAGAACAAAGCTAAGCTTCAAATTTTATGAATTCATCCATGTCTGTCATTACTGAAATATAAATGGAGGTTGATATATGTAATATAGTATTTGGAGGTTGATTAACGCAATAGAAATATTGTTAAAGAAAATAAAAGTATTTTATTTTAGTATGGAATTTTAAAGATAAGGTTGGAGAATAATATTTCATTTTAGAGACTAATGAATTATGTTATAAAAATTATTTAAGGCAAATACCATTTAAATAAAAAAAAATTTATATCAAAGGCTTTTTAAAGTGTATCTATTTTTTATTAATCAAAGAAATTAATTGATGACTTATTAAATAAAAACTCTTTCCATAATGCACCCATTCATCATTAATTTATGATTTTAAATTGGTCACCTATTCACCATCAACCAAAATTGCATAAAATAATAAACAATATCCTTACTATTATATTAATTATACTAATCATTTACAACAATATAATTTTCAATCTATTAAAAAAATCAGAAAATAATTGGATTTTTTTTCCAAAACCATCAAATAAAAGAATAAAAGTGGACAATGAGATAAAATTAATAAAAATTGTATACTTTATTACCCATCCTTATAATTTCTCCTAAGCAAATTAAATTTTAGATAAAGAATAATAGTTTTTTCTCACTTTTCATCTTTTTTAACTTCTTAATTCACCGATAGGCATATATATATATATGAACTTTAGATGGAGGGAGGTTTGTTGACTTTTTTTTAATTGAGGGCCTAGATTGATTCTCAAGGGAATATTCTCATCATATGCTTCTTCTTAATGTTTATTAGTGGTTGTGGTGTATAACAGAGTTTTTTAGGTTGCATTTACTTTTAATAAATTTAAAAAATTATATTCGCTCGAGTGCCTCTGCACCCACCAACTTCCTAGGGATTTGAGATTATTTCAATTCTAATAAGTCCCTACATGTTGATATTATTCAAATTCTAATAAGTCCCTCATTATTATTTATAACATTCATTTATATATAAGAAAAATTTATTTAGCAAAATGGTCCATTACTTTTAATAAATTAAAAAAATTAGATTCGTGCCATGTGGCTCCCCACCCACCAGTTTCCTTTGGATTTGAGATTAATCCAATTCTAATAAGTTCCTCCATGCTGAGATTATTCCAATTCTAATAAGTTCCTCATTATTATTTACAACACTCATTTATATATAAGAAAGATTTATTTAGCAAAATGGTCCAATGCTTATAATAAATTTAAAAACTTAGATTCATGCCACATGGCTCCCACCCACCAATTTCCTAGGGATTTGAGATTATTCCAACTATAATAAGTTCTTCATTGTTGAGATTATTCCAATTATAATAAGTTTCTCATTATTATTTATAACATTCATTTATATATAAGCAAATTTTATTTAGCAGAATGATCCATTAATTTTAATAAATTAAAAAAAATACATTTGTGCCATGTGTATCCCCACTACCTATTTCCTAGGGATTTGAGATTATTCCAATTCTAATAAGTTCCTGCACGATAAGTTCCTCATTATTATTTATAACATTCATTTATATATAAGCATATTTATCCTAAGGTATTTTCATATGTCTTCACTATGGTGCAAATAAATTCCATTCAGTTTGGCGTGAAGATGTCCCTGAACATGTTCGGAGATCATATTGTCTACTCTAGTGCTAAAAGAGTCCGGGCTACAAGTTGTGAGTGCTATGTATTATTCGATTAATAACAAAGTTTTCCATACCATATATAACAAGGTATTTTCCTATAATCATGGCAACAACTTACGTCCCTGTCTTCTTTACCAATATCCCAACATACATATATTAGTACACTACCACAGGTGTATGTTAGTGGAAAATTTAATGTGGACAACCTCTATGAGAAGTTTGGACATTTCATATTGGATCACAAGGCCAAATTATGGGACCTTAACTCTCAAGAGGAATATGTGTTGCCGCACAAATGAGGAGTACAAGGTTGACCAACTTATGCCACAAATCTCCACGAGATCAATCACGTGTCCACTATAAATTTAGTAACTGAGTGTGGTTTAGATGTTAATGATTTGAAGGAGTGTTCTATGGAAGATTTATTTACTTTTCAAATACAAAAGTATAAAAGTATCTCAGCTATGAATTTGGACTATCCTAGGTTTTCAATGTAGGATTAGTGTAGAATTAGGTAAAGTAGCATGAATGAATTATTAGCAATCATTCAATAACAAATTTTCAAATTGCAAGCTCATCTTATTAGTTTTTGTAATTTAAATACTAGTGCTGATCTATTTTAATAACAAATCTAAGAAGTGTTTAGAGTGATATAATTTATTCTTGTGTAATTTTTTAAAAATGTACAAGAAAAAAAAATGTTTTCATCTCAAAGGTAAAATTCACAAAAAAATATAGCTCAAATAGAAATAAATAACATTACTTGAAATGCTTAAAAATGTTTTAACCATGCAAATTTATTTCTTTTCATTGTACATATTAGTTGACATTGAAATATTTTACTTAATATGACATTGAAATATTTTACTTATGAAGTACATTTTTTATATAAATAAGTTCCATGATAAGTTCCTCAATGATTAATAAATTATGAAATTTAGAAATTATGGTTGATGTTTTGAAATGTATTTTTATTTTTCAAATATGAAAAACATTATATTGTAAATTTATTATTAGTAAAATAGATGAATTCAAAATATAAAGTTGGGTTTTTGTTTTTATTTATTTAATTATCAATTTTTGAAATATATCACACATTAGAAATTTGTAAGTTTATAGATTTAAAATTCCATGAATAATGTTTCACATGATACATTTTTTAAAATTTAATATATTCAAATGAAATTATAGTAAATGAATTTGCAAATTCTTATTTCCTTTCACTTTATTTTGTATGAATTTATTTTTGAAAAAAAATCATTATATATTATTCATTTGTTTCTAAGATTTTGCACTATATTTTGATTTTTTCATTAAAAATATATATATAAATAATGTTTTATAGGGTTTATTCATCTAAGGCTTTATATTCCTAGGGTATAATATTATTCATAGGGGTTATAATATTAATATTTAGGTCAACCATGGTCCAACATCATTGTCATACAAATTTTCTTATATGAAAATCAACCAATGTCACATTGTGAGAAGCATTGTCTCAATATGAAAATCAAACATGGTCAACCATGTTCCAACGTCGCATTGTGACAAATGTTTTCTCAACCATGGTCACATTGTGATAAAGAGTCTCTTGGTCCAATGCCACATTGTCACAACCATGGTCATCCATGGTCAACCATGGTCCAACATCACATAGTGATAAATATTGTCTCAATATGGAGATCAACGACGGTCAATGATGGTGGGAAATTTTCGAACGTGGCATTGTCAAAAATGTTGTGTCAATATGAAATCAATTGTGGTCAACCATATTCCAACGTTGCATTGTGACAAATATTTATTTAAGGGTTTATAATATTTATCTTAGGTTTTATATACCTTGGGTTTATAATATTTATCCCTTGGATTTAATATTATTCCCTTGGGTTTATAATATTTATCTTAGGATTTATATACCTTGGGTTTATAATATTAATCCCTTGGGCTTAATGTTATTCCATTGGATTTATATTATCAATCCGTTGGGTTTTTAATCCCTTGCCTTTTTAGTATTAATCCCTTGGGTTTATTATTCCCTCTAGTTTATAATAGAAATCCCTTGGATTTATTTGGTTCACATTCCTAGGGTATAATATTATTCATAAGGTCTATAATATTAATTATATGGTTTAATATGAATCACTTGGGTTTACAATCATGGTTAGCCATGGTCAATGATGGTCCAATGTCACAACGTGCCAAAGGTTATCTAAAAATGAAAATGAACCATGGCCAACCATGGCCCAACATCACATTGTGACAAACATAATCTCAGTATGAAAATCAATGCCTGCAAATCATGGTCAAGCATGTTTATTTTATGGTTTATATTATTTATCCCCTAGGTTTAATATTATTCCTCTGAAATTTACAACTATGTCAAGAGCTAAATCAATCGTTGGTTTACATATCTCGTCATCCTTTTCTTTTCAACATTATACAAAAATGAAAAAAATACGAGAAGGGATTGGTTGGAAAGCATGAATGGTCATTATCATTATCTTGTTGATTTCAATTGTGGTAGCTTTTGTCACCGGTCTCGGTGTGTTTCGGAAGAGGCTAATGTTTAATAAGTGTGTTCTGGTAGAGTGTTTAAAGTTGAATTTCCTATCAACCACATTTAAATTGTTGTTCAATTTTTATTAAATGTTTATTTCATAACAATTTATTAAATCAGTATTAATATAATTTATTAAATGATTATTAATATAATTGTTGTTATTATTTTTACTTATTTATTATTATTAATTATTATTATTTAATGTAATAGTAATAATATAATATTAACTATTATTAATATGTTTTTTATATTTATATTAATATTATTGATAATAACATTAATTCTTAATATTATTGATAATTGGTATGTGTATCATTGTTTATCAACCACATTTATTAATGTGGTTTTGCTAGTTATATATTAAATAAGGCATGCATGAAATAAAAAAATAATATTTTAAATAAATAATTGTAATTTTTTCTCACTTTTCATCTTCCTAAAATTCTTAATTATATATTCAATAAATATGTTATGCACGAAATAACTTCTTAATTATATAGTCAATAAATATGTTACACATAGAATAATCTCATCTAGATAAAGCTAAGTTACAAAAATGAAACTTTCCCTTCTGCACGGAATCTTGTAAACTTGAATACCTTGTCCGAAATTTTTAAACTAACCAACTCTTCATAAGTTTTAACAAAGTCTTCATATATATTTCCTCAAACAACCTTACTCCTTTTGTATAACTAGATTAGAATTCTAGTAGCACCTATATCTTCAAAAAAGAAAACAAAAAGAGAATCAGAATAATCACTCTTCATTGACTAAGTGATAATAACTAGGTTTCACTCAAAATGTTGTAAGATATGCTCAACTATATTGTTCCTTTTATTATGAAAGTAATTTGGATGTGTAGTTTTACCTTATTTTGACACTTTTCTACCCATGGCTACTCTTTTTGGTTTTCTTTCTAGCTAAGCCCAACCTAAATAAGAGTCATCCCTAATACTGAATAGAAAAATGATTTTATCGCCTTATTTTAAAGTTTCCAAAATCATGGCTATTAATTTTGTCCTTTTTTCTAGCTAAGTGAAGGCTAAGTGGATGTCAACCTTAATGTTGAATAAAAAAATGGTTTTCCCACTTACAATATGCATTCACTACAAGTATGTGAGGGTTGATCAAGATTAGATGTCCCATAGGACAATTTTTATTCCCCACATGTGGCTCTCACCTTCGACTCGCTCCATCAAATTTGAACTAGTAACCTAATGATCACTAAACCACACACACACAACTCATCTAAATCCAAATGGTAGCTATCACTATTACTTTATTAACTTTGTTTTAAAAGATATCATAAAGAGACTTTCCACTCAATAGAATTTCTCATTTTTTTGAAATTTAGACATAGTTTTTAAAAAGAGACTTGAAAGAGAACATCTTATATATAAAATCCTACTATTTTAAGAGAAGATTGTTTTAAACTAGAAATGTATTTTTAATGATCTGAAATAACTAAAAATAAAATAAATATTTTTTAAAGCTTAGTCTAACTATAAGATTAAATATATTTTTTCACTAGAATTTGGAAAAATAATTTCAAGAACAAATATAATTTTTTGTTTTTTTTATTTTTTAGTTATTACTTTAATAACCCTATTATATATTATTAAATTCATATTTATAATAATGATATAGAATATAATATTATTATATAAGATTATCCCCTTAATCCCATAACATAATACTATCACCGATATTACCGATATTAGGAATAATATAAGTATAATAATTAATATAACATAATATATGTTACTAATCATACTATCCTAATAGCATTATAATAATATAATGGTATAAATATTAAATAATAATAATAATAATAAAATCCAAACAACAGACAAATCTATTTTATTTTCAATTGTAAACTCATAAATTGTAATAGAACTTTGAATTTTTAGAATACAAAACTATAACTTGAGAGTTGAAATTCACACTTTTGGAATGAAAAAGTGAATATTTTAGGGAATTATTCAATATTCAATAATTTTTTGAATGACATGTACACTTTTTAAAATTATAGGTTGTATATTTAAAAATACAATTATGTAAATTAAAAGGATTTGACACTTCTAAAATAAAAATTCACAATTCCACACTATATATGTTATCTTGTTGTTTCAAATTTAATAAAATTGTATTTTATAAACAATACTTCTTAATTCATCTAATGATCCATTAGGCTAAGGATGGTCAACGAAAATTAATAGAACAAAACTAATCAACCTAAAACAAAGAGTGAAAACCAAAATTTATAATTTTTTAGTTTAATTTTTTCTGTAACTTTCAAATTTAATGAAATTGGTTTTTATATAGGCTTTTTTTTGTTTTTTTAATTTACCTAATGGTCCACTAGTGAAAGGATTTAACTTTGAAAAACAATAAATAAATATATATAAAACATTAGGATATAGGGTATATTAGTATTATGAGGGGTATATAGGATATCCCCATATACCTATATCCCTAGGATATCCCTTATATATAGTATATATCCCTTAATATACTAATATGCCAGAGAGCCTAGTATAGGTATTATTAATATGATGCAATAATTTTATTTATATATATTTCTTTTCAACCTTGTGTTAAAATTTACTTTGTGGATTTTATATTTCGTTTCCATTCGTTGAAACTTCTAACGCATTTTCAACACAGTTCTACTTATTAGAAGCTCTATTGTATTGTTTAGAAAGCCCAACAACAAGATACTATTTTTGGTATTCTTTTATATCTTATCTTTTATTATTTTTAATTTTGGATTTTAGTATATATTAGTTTTTCTTTAACTAAAGATTTTTGCAACTTATCCATAATTTAACATTGGGCATTTAATTTTTGAATTCAGTCATTGAATAGGGAATATGAATAATAGTGAAACCAATATATGGTTATCCATTATATTATAATACCATGATACTATAAAGTAATAGTATCATAATTAATCCAAGGATATAGTACACTAATATAGTATATATAATATTATAGGATATATATTAATATATACATATATCCCCCACCCCACACACATATATATGGTATATATTTAATATAGTATTATTAGTATATAATACCTATAAGGGATACTATATATCCCTATATATTAATACCCTAGTATTCTTATATATTAGTATCCCTATATATAGGGTCTACTATAAGGGATATATTTCCTATATTATAGGTATACCCTATTACCTATAGTATATCTTATCGTAGGTATAATAATATACAATATTATAGGTATTTGTATATTATTCCTATATAATATCAATATAGGTACTATTAGTATATATATAATAATATACTAATATAATATATAGTATATTAATATCCTATTATATATCCACTATACTAATAAGTATATAGATAATATACTTAATTACTAGTGGTAAGGTATAATATAATATATACTAGTAATATTATCTTATTATTAACTATATACTAGGTAATACCTATTCTATACTAATATATAAGGATAGAATATAAGGTGAATAGGCGAGATATAGTGCTTTGACATTTAATCAACCTTCCACGATGTTTGCATTTTTCTATCCTAGTCATATGTAATTAGACTACCTTGTTTTAAGCTTCAGATGTAAAACACCATTTACACATGATAACAAAAAAACGTAGATGTATGCCTTGAGGATCATTTATTTCTGAACAACCTATGCTATAGTAGTGATGATAGGAAGGAAGGCAAAAGTTATCAGTAAAACCTAAATGAACACAACATTCAAGAAATGCCTTATGCGTGAGAAACAAGTGTGCTAGGTTAGACCCTTTGGAATTTAGGATATGAAATACATGTTGTCTTAGCATTCTTTGAATTAAGCATGATTATTAGGGGACCCTTTATTATTACTTATATTAATAACATTAATTATTATTATATTAATTAATAGTTAATATACTTAGTCTAAGATATATATTATAGCATAATATATTATTGAGATAATATATAGGTGATATAGTATTAATAATCTCCTAAGGATACTATAATATATTAGGGGTATATATTATAGGGGATACCCTAGGGTAACATACATATATATATAAATATAAATAGTATTACTATTAATATAGGGGTATATAGATCACTAATATATTATATCCTATATAAATCACTAATAAAGGGGATCCTATTATATACTTATATATTATAGTAGGGGTATATAGGGATTATATATATATATATATATATATATATATATATATATATATATATATATATATATATATATATATGGTACTTATAGTATATATTAATATATTAATATTAATATATATTATATTATACTATACCCCTATATCCCTATTAGGGTATATTTTATATATATCCCTATAGCATATGTTATACACTATTATTATTAATATATAGTGTATATATTATCCTAATATTAGGGAAATATATACTATTATCTTATTATAGGGATAATAGGATCCTAGGTATTATTATATATACTAAAATTAGTATATATTATAATAGAATATATAGATATATAATATAATAATATATCCCTAATAGAATCTAATATTATTATAGGATAATATTATAAATATAATTAGATATCTAATAGTATATCAAGAGTACTCAATTTTTCTGGATAAATCCGTTTTTCATGTTTTTTGCTGCTTTTTGTATTTTGGCTTGTGTGAGTGCTGTCTATTTGGTTTCAGTGTATGCCTGCTATCGTTTTGATGTATGTTAGCTTGTAGAAAAATTGTTTCAGTTTTCCTTTTCATCTCACTATTGTTGCATGCATGACACTATTTCTACACTAACAGTCATTGTTGTGGTGACTCACTTCACACACATGCTCGCTTTCCTACTTTCTGAATCTTGCATTCACTTTTTGCATGCATGATCATTCACTATTTCTTACAGTCAATCTTGGCATGCATTGAAACCTTCTTATGTTTTCGGTCACTCATTGGCAAGTCTGGGCTACCTTCACCCGGACATTGCCTTGCCCAGCCAACAATGTGCATCCCTGATAATGAAGGCTTTGCCTTCCTCACAGAAAATGTGCCAAAGTAGCCGTCACTGACCCCAAGGCTTACTCTGCACAATTTTTGGAGGCATAGCCGAGCTGGCCCCAGAAACTACGCAATGCAGTTTGCTGGGTTTACATGCCCTTGTTGAATGAAACCACACATTACAACGTTTTTGTTTTCAGTAAGCCAGGTTGGACTATGCATTACGCATCTCTAGCAATTAGTCAGCCTCCTGACAACTTGGACTGTGCCATACGCAGTTTTGGCAGTAAGTCTCCTAGCCTCCCTGTGGAAATTGTGCAATCTTGGAGGTAAAGATTAATGCAATCATTCAATTACTCGTCATTATATATTAATTCATCTAGTGAAGAACATGCATCCACTGGGAAATTCTTGTATGGATTGTTTACTTTGGGATTTGGCTTCACATGAAGTGTTATATGTGATAATCATCTCACCACTTTATCGAGACCGGGTGCATATTCCAGAAATGAATTTTGTATCCTGAACTTTGAAAATGAATGAAGCCTCCTAAAATTTGTTTGTATTTATTTATTCGATGTCAGATTCATAGTTTCACATGCCATGGATATGTCCATTGTGATAACTATGATGTAGAGAATTATTAGATATGGGGTTGTGGCATTTTAGTGTTTAATTGATATTTTTTATATTATTTTTGTTATAGAAAAAAGAGGTTTTGAACTTTAGTTTTTCAAGTTTCAATAATTTCACATTTTTAGAATTAATCAATTGAGCTGCCTCGGGACAATATGGGAGTAACTTTATTTTCTATTATCCAGTTATATAATTAATTAGTTATAACATATTTTATATTTTCAATTTCCAAGTTTAACATTTCCTTCTATTTTAATTTTTAAGATTTCTCTTACTTACAAAATATTCACCAAATTCACAAGGATTAGATGTTTAACATTTGGCCTCTTTAATTCCAAAGGATCTTAGTAAGACCAAGTATTATGTTAGTTTTTTCAAACTTTTCTCTTATAAGTGATTATTAGCCTCTTATTCATATACAAACATGAAGCCCTAGTATACCACTTTAATGTATTTCACATCTTGGGATATAGATTTTATCCTAAAATTGTTTGTAAATAATTCTAGTTTTTATCCTAAATTTTTTTCTAAATAATTCTACTTTATCTATTTCTGAAGTGTCAAGGTGAAAGCAATTGAAGTGATTTGAAAATTATATTACATATTTGTCTCATTGGAAAATGAATACATAATGTGGGAATAAAGATGAATACATAATGTGAGAATAGAGATTTTTGGTTGAGGCCTTTAACACCAACCTTCTTGTCTTTATTGATTTTGTCTATTGGTATATGTTAACTTCAGATGGGTTCGTTAATTAAAATATTTTAAGATCAGATGTGTGAGGGAGGTAAAATTTGTATTGGGGATTCAAGTTGAGCATAGTGTTAGAGCGCCTCAAGATTCTTGATGAAGAGAAGTACATTCTCAGTTTCAAAGTGTCAGAGAGGAGGTGATGAATTTCTATATGTAAGAAATTTATGAAAAACATATTAAAACCAATTCCGTGTTTATTGTACATCATTGTATGCATATTTGTATTGTGATGATGGTCTCTTTCTATGTGAATTATGAATTGAGTAATTGAATAAGTAGTTACTTTGGAAATTGCATGCCATTGTTATTACATAATATGCATGCGGGAATTTCGATGAATGGAATCACTATTTTGAAGATTGAAATCAATATGGGTGTTTATGAATTGAATGTATTTGTGTTATAATTGTTGGATCAAATCCTAATATGGATTTGATTTTTGTAAGGTTAGGTTTTTTTGATAATTGCATTGATGCATCTATTAAGTATTATTTATAATGGATAACTATATATTAGATAATAGTAATAATATAATATATTTATTGTTATATATAATACATAATATTATATTAATATTAATACTATTATATTAGCTAAAATAATAATAATAGCCTAATATAATTATTAGGGGCCTGTGTCCATAATTGTTTACAGGCCTCAAGACACTCCGTGGGATGGCAGTGTGTATTTCCCCAAAATAAGACTCCTTGTCTACCACTTCTAGGCATGTTCAAGCTAACATTCGAGTTCAAGGAGGATTACCCTAACACACCTCCAAGGATAAGGTTTGTGTTGAACATGTTTGACATGAATGGTAATTTCTTACTTTTCAGTAAATGCAAATTGATTATTCATTGTGTTTATTTAATGGTAGGAACAATGAAATCAACCCTTTTTCTTCTCAAACTCTTAACGGGCATATCAAATCCTGGGTTTAAAGAGGTCATTGCTAATCATCAACGAAGTGATCTTTGGTTCGTCTTGTGCAGTTTATAATCATGGTGATAATTTCTACGATGTCGCTACGAGTGGAGCTCAGCCTACGATGTTGTAGTAGTTCTCACTTTAATTCAAGTACCTTTTTGGTTTTGAGGTGTTCTTCATGAAGTATAATGTGGTATTCTAAAAGAAGGGAAATCTAAGCTACAATTGCTTTTAGCTACAATATTATTGATTCTCAATACTTATTTTTATATCATGTGGGTGCAGTCATTATTGTCTAACCCAAATCCAAATTAATCGATACCAGGAGATTATAATATTATGATAATAAATACACTAATATTACTATTGCTAGTAATACTAGTATCTAATGTTATATTATATAATGATATAACATAAGAGAGATACTAATACTATAATTGTAATAATATTATATTATAACACTGGGATATAGTATGTAATAATAGTAATAATTATATCTAGTCCTTTTAATATCTGGTAAGAATCGCTAGATATTGTAATCTCTTCTCACTTAAAAAAACAAAAATTCACTTGATGAAATCTACACCTACACAATTTGCCAATGTTGACAAATATGTTTCATTGGGAATTACTATTTTAAATGTAGGTATTTATGCTATTTAATTGGTAAACCTTGTCATATGGTTATTGTGCAGGTTATAATATATGTTTCCTTAGGAATGATTGTTTTAAATGTCTCTATTTATTCTATTTAATAGGTAAATCTTGTCATATGGTTATTGTGTAGGTTATAATGTATGTTTTTTTTATTAGGAAAAAAACAACTATAACTTTCTATTCAAATAAATAAATGTTTACATAATGATGTAAATATCATATGTATCAGAATAACCCCAAATAACATATGAATGATATCAATATATTGGGCACACAATCCCCTCAAATAAATATTGTATGGAACACCAGATATAGTCTAAACAATGTGAATCCACTCATCAATCTCGTAGCACTCGAAGGTACTATGATTGAAAAGAACATAATATTGTTAGAAGATAGTTTAACTAGAAGGAAAATCTTGGAGATGCTTTAACAAGCTTGAAAAAAAACGAGAACACATGCCTACATAAAAGAACCCTTAGAAAGCCCCAAGAGTGCATCTATCAAAAGCCAAAAAGAAAGCATAAAAAAAATGGAACAAGGCCACCAATAGAGCTGTTGTGGAAGCATAAACTATAGCAGATCTGATAAGAAATAAAACAAAACACAAAGACTAGGAATAATAGTCCAAAAGCCATGTGCCACACCAGAGACTACTCTCATAAACCTGATATGGGTCACAGAAGCCTCAATTCAACAACATTGAATGTGATATAAAACCATAGGTTTAACGTTTATTAATTTAAAATTTAAACATTTTAAGCAGTAATAGTTGTTATAGCTTGGAATTAGGATTCAATCCAATGAGGATTAAAATCATGGATGCATCCATTTAGACTAGACTCTATATATAGTGCCTCCTACAAACCAATCGCATAAGTAACCTTGGTTCTTCTACTCTGCCACTCGCACTAAGAACTATTTTTAGAGGCAAAAAATATGCAACCCTCGAATTTGGAAATAAATTTGGAAATACTATGTATGAGTATTGATGTGAAAGGTAAATGTTTAGCCATATTTGTTTGTTCATGTCATTTTATTAATTTCCACTCTATGGTGGGAAACATGTGCTCATGTGATGATTTGTTTGTTTAAAATCTTTGCTCCATGCTCTAGACCTTTTTGGGTATCTAACATATAAGATGCACTCCATCATTTTTGGAAGTTGAGTTTTATGCAAATTGGTCAATTCCATGTTATCAAATCCCACTTGAATTTGATGTACTTTAAAATATCAATTATTATAGAGTAACATTGGACACTTTAATCAACCTGGTGGATCTCCTACCTAGAGTACATTGATTAATTAGATAAATTGTTTTATAGAAAAGCTGCACTATGCATTGGGATTCTAGAGTAATCCTTTGCTTAGTTTTCTTTTCTACATTTTGGCATCAAAATTATTACTTCTTGGGGAAAATCAAAAGCAATGAGGAAGGGTTCCTATTGAATAGAAAGGGGAGGAGGATTGTTCCTGGTCAGTATCAAAGAGAGGAGAGGGTTTTGATTCATAGGAGATGTTGTTGGTTTGTAGGAAAATTAATAGATGCATACGATGTATGGAGGAGATTGTGATGTTTTGGTGTTAAATAAAATGTGACGAAATATGGATTTGTTTATGTCATCATCTAGTCTATTATTCGTTCAAATGTTTCTTCCCTAGCTACCTACCAATTCACATTTGCAAACCCAAAACATTCATTCTTCCTCCGAGGGTTTGTCCCTTGCATCGGTGAGTTTCATAAACATAGTACTATTTTGTTGGAAAGGAAAAGGAGGAAAGGCACAAAATACCATAAATTTCACACACACAATAACACAAGTTGCTACTCTTCTATTGATCACACAAAAAATTGATGATTACAATGAACCCGGTGAGGGGTATTTAACCTTTTTTACTAGCGTCACAGTCAAGAAAACTTTGACATGCAACCACACAATAAATTCTACTTTACCCAAAATAAGACTTCACTTGAATTGACTCAGTTCATTGACTCTCTAAATTTAGCCAACTTTTCATGCGAGAGTAATTAGCTATCTTTAACACTCCCCCTTAATTATGACCATTAAACTAAGACATGACTCATGACAACTTAAACATGTCTGTTGGTCTAAGTCTTATCTAGGTTGACAACACCCAAGTTTCCTCTGTGAAACTCAAATATATCTTTTGCTAATGACTTAGTGAATATATCAGCCAGTTGATCACTTGATTTACAAGGCTTCAAGTAGACTTCTCCATTGCTCACAAGTTATCTAATGAAATGATATCTTGTATCAATATGATTTCTCTTTTGATAAAACACATTATTATTGGATAGTGCAATGACTGAGGTGTTGTCATAATATATTGTTGTTGATCCTTGTTTTTTGTGTTTGATTCCATCCAAAACTCTCCTTAACAATACTACTCGACATGTTGTTGATGTCATTGCTATATATTCTGCTTCTGCTGATGAAAGTGTCACAATAGGATGTTCCATAGATGCCCATGAAATCACAATTGAACCAAGATGGAATGCATAACTAGAAGTGTTTTTCCTATCATCCAAATTGTTTGCAAAATCATTGTCTGTGTACCCAATCAAATTCTTCTTTTTTGTTGTTGCATACATTATGCCACAATCTGTAGTTATTGATGTGTATCTTAGAATTCCTTTTCCTACTCTCCAATGTGGGTCTTTTGGAGACTCCATAAATCTATAAGTCAAGCTAACTCATTGCATAATCTTTGGTCTCGTAGTAAGATACATGAGGTTGCCAACCAATATTTTGAATAGAGATGGATTGACATATGATCCTTCATCATCCTTACTTAACTTGGTACCTGTTGCAATTGTTATAGGGGCGGATTTATAATTTTCTATCATGAATACTTTCAACAAATCTTTAGCATATTTATTTTGATAAGTAAAAATCCCCTTCTCGGATTACTCAACTTCTATGCCAAGAAAATATTTCATAAGACCAAGATTTGTCATCTTAAATTCTTTCTTCATGGCTGTTTTAAATTCATCTAACTCAAGATCACCAGTATAAATCATCTAGATATAAACAAACAATAAAAAATTTTCCATGCTCATTTACCTTTGTGTACAAGGTAGACTCAATATTACTTCTGCAAAATCCATTTTTGATGTAGCTGTAAATTCTACTATACCAAGCTCTAGGTATTCGGTTGAGTCCAAAGAGTGCTTTCTTCAACCTGTAAACTTTATCATCTTTTCATTCAACTTCATATCTTGGAGGTTGTTGCACATAGATTTCTTCTTTAAGAATTCCATTCAAGAAGGTTGATTTCACATCCATTTGATATAATTTCCATTTGTGTTGAGATTTTGTGGCTAAGACTTCTCTTATAGTATTCAATTTGGATACCATGGAAAACGTTTCTCCAAAGTCTATTCTCAGTTGCTGTGAGAATCCTTTTGCTACAAGTCTTTGTTTAAATCTGTCAATTTCTACTTTCTCATTCAAATTTTTCTTGTACACCCATTTCACACCAATGAGGTCTTTGTCCTTTTGCAAATCAACGAAATCCCATGTATCATTCTTTTCAATAGCTTCAATTTCTCCATCCCCAATTTGCACCCAATTTTCATCTTTGGTAATTTCTTCAAACAAAGAAGGTTGTAATAACAACAGTGCAAAATTTGAACTAACAACCAAATCATCATAAATATCTTTTAGACTTCTGATTTTCCTCTTACCATTACTTGATTCATCACCTAATTGATTGCAGGGAAAATTTCAATTTGTTGATTTGCTTGAAGATCCACGATTTCCATAAATTCTTGGAGTCCTTTCTTGCATGACTCTTTTTGGTGTCTTCTCTTATGATTCTTGTTTCCCCTTTTATGCTACATCCTCTTCTTCCATCAATGGCACTCTTGCATCAATTGTCTTGTCTAGACTCCCATTCCATGACTCTTATTCTTTGAACAAAACATCTTCGTCAATTATGGTCTTCTTGGTAACAAGGTTATACAATTTGAAAGTTTTTGATTACTCATTATAACTAGTAAATATGCATTTTTCACTTTTATTATCCAAATTTCCTCTTAGCTCTTGAGGCACGTGAACATATGCTACACATCTCAACATTCTAAGAAGAGACACATTGCAAGACATACCTGACCATGCTTCTTCTGGTACTCTATTCATCACACACTTTGTAGGAGATTTGTTTATCACATAAACAACACATGCAACTATTTCTGCTCAATACTCATTAGACAAGTTTATTCCTTTCAACATGCTCCCTTCCATGTTCATAATTCTCCCATTCTTTCTCTCTACCACACCATTATGCTACGATGTGTATCTAGTTGTAAATTTCATTCTAATTCCATGGTGTTTGCAATAAGCATGGAATGCTTTCGAATCATATTCTCTGCCATGATTTGATCTCAATACCTTGATATGACATTCACTCTAGTTCTCTACTAAGGCTTTGAATTATTTGAACTTCGTAAAATTTCAGACTTCTGCTTCATGAAATAAACACAAGTATTTATGCTGAAATCATTAATAAAAGTGAGGAAGTAACAACTTCCACCAATCAACTCTATCCTCATAGGTCCACACAAGTTTGTATGAACCAACTCTAGTGGTTTCTTTCCTCTATATGCAACTCCCTTTGGAAAAATTTCACGATGTTACTTTCCCAAGATCAACACTCATAAGTACTATAAGGTTCTTTGATGGGAGGTAATCCTCTAACCATTTGCTTCTACTGCAACAATCTGAAATGAGAGAAATGCAATCGTCTAAACTGAAAGTGCCATAACCATTAATCATTAGAGCATGAAACTATAAAAGAACTGACTTGATCACTATAATTCATGATTAGAGGAAAGAGTGTGTTCCTCGCCATTTGCACCTTTTCTATGAGTTTCTTGCTTGGGGACTTGTCACATATAACACACTCTTGTCCTTGAAAATAAACTTTGTATCCCTTCTGCATCAATTAACCAACAATTATCAAATTATGTTTAAGACTAGGGATATAATATACCTCTGAGATTGTCTTTGACTCCCCCTTGCTTGGTCAGAATGTTGACTACTCCTTGTCCATCTACATCCACAATCTTGTTAGTGCCCAACTTTACCTTTGTTTTCACAAATTGATCCAAGTGTGCAACGAAATTCTTGTTGCTTTTCATGTGGTTACTACAACCACTGTCTAATAGACAGACATTATTAGAAGGTTCATGCATGGTATGGCAATCTAGGAACATGGAGTCATTACTATTCTTTTTTGTTACATTGGCTCTCTACTTTCCTTCATCAACTATCTTCTTCCCGCAATCACTGGCATAGTTACCAAATTTACTGCAATAATAACATATCACCTTTGATTTGTTGAATCTTTGTTTGTTGTTAGAGATTCTACTATTTCTTCCACTTTCATGTTCTTGCTCTTCTCTACCATCTCTTTTAGCACCATGTCTTCTGCTTCGTTATTTGCCTCTTGATCTACCTCTATCCCTTGAAATAGAAACCTGACTTTTAAAATCAGTTTCCAAGGTGGAATCCTTATTTTTGTCTATCCTTGCCTCATGGGATAGAAGTGATCCCATCAACTGTCAACATTTCCAAATCCTTGGCTTCTTCTATGGATGCTACTATAACATCAAATATGGTAGACAAAGATATGAGGACCTTCTCAACCACTATTTGATCTTTAATATCATCACCATAAATTTTTAACTTATTTAAGACAATCAAGGTTCAATTCATGAATGAATTGATGTACTTTGTTTCCTTCATCTACAAACATTCAAAATATTTTGTAGTCCTAGATCTAATCCTGATGATGAACCAAAAAGGTTGGCTCGAAACTTAGATTCCAATCAAACATGAATGTGATGACTCCGGAAGACAGTACTACAAAGAATATAGATCACATAAGCATCAAATCAATAATCTTTTCTAGTATTCTACAACTTAACAATATTGACTTTTTCAATAACTTTATAGATTGTGGCCAAAGTATCTCATGGTGTCTTTGCTGAAGACATGATCATAATATTCTAGAACAATGCTCGGTCCACTCCTTGCTAGATAAGTTGCAACGCTTGCACATTCTTCTTTTTGTCTTTCTTCCATTTTTCTTTCTCTGCATTAGTGAGGGCTCATTTCATTGCTTCATCTTTAGGTTCTGGAAATTTATCATGACATATTTCAAACATCATGCACCTTTAATGTGGTATCCATCTTAATGACCCACATATCATAATCTTTATATAAACAGTGAAAACTATGACTAAAAACTAAATAAAACCATCTTTTAAAAAATATTATCTTTAAATTTTATAAAAACCTTTTCAAAATAACTTGATAACTCTCTTTTATTAACTTTTATAAAAAAAACTTTATAAAATACTCTTTATAGGAAAACCCTTGAAAGGAAAAGTTCCACCTCACTTTATAAATAACCCCTTTTAAAAAACTTGAATAAATATTTTATAGATTTAATATAAAAATCATATATGATGACAAAGCACTTTATGAAACAAGATGTTTGTCACTTATTAAAAGGACCGCTTAATATTATTTTAAAAACCCACGTGACTTATTACATAAACAACTTTTCGTGTCATTTTGAAAAGTGCTTTTCAAGGAACAATGAATTTTTTTTCCTTTTATTTACTCACCAGGTTTGCGCAGGCTTCGAAGTTGGGAAAATGTGACAGCCACCGAAGCTTTTCCGAATTGTAAGTTTGACCCAAAGTGTCGCACTTTTTGCATGGACAATGTGTGAATTTTGCACCTAACTTTTGCACTTTCAATTCCTTAAGGTTGTGACAATTCTGCAACGCACTTTTTTTTAATTCTCAGTTTTTTTTACTCGTTTTGCAGGCTTCATGGATCTTGTAATTTTTTCTCGAATATAATACTAATTTTTTGAAAAGGAAAAGGAGGAAAGGCATAAAATACCATAAATTTCACATACACAATAACACTAGTTGTGGCTCTTTTATTGATCATACAAAAACTTGATGATTACAATGAACCCAATGAGGGGTATTTAACCTTTTTGACTAATGACCCACTCAAAATAACTTTGACATGCAACCACAAATTATATTCAACTTTATCCAAAATAAGACTTAACTCGACCTAACTCAATTAATTGAGTCTCTAAATTTAGTCAACTCTTCATGCAGGAATAATTAGCTATCTTTAACCTATTTTTTAGTAAAAGCAGGGTTGCATATATATGCAATAATTTAATATTTTTCTTTTAAAATGTAAGGCTTGCTTGTCTTTTTGTTTTATAATTGGGGTGTATGGAACACACCCTAGAATATTTGAAGGTACGTAGCATGGGATATGTTTTTGGAGACTGTAATGCAGCCCAACGAGATTCGTGAAGTGAAGCAGCTCGAGAGTGTTTGCAGTTGAAGAACAAGGAGCAGTGTTCATATGGATGGGGCTATGGAGAGGACCAAGATGCTACTAATCAAGGTGCGATGGGATTTAGTAGAGATGATAAATGTAGTAGGCTAATAGTCGGCTATAATTGAGATAGAAGAAGGCAATTATTTTAGTCTTTTGGCCATATTTTTTGGAAGATCCTTGGAAGGCAGTGAAACATTCCATGAAACCTTAGGCCTACAATGTGACTGAGTAAGGATTAATCAATGACCTTGATAGTCCCTACATTAATGACACTCAAAACTTTGGATAGAACATCGACACTCACAACTTTGGGTGAAACGTAAAATGAAGGGCATGAAAAATGTGAAAACATCATGAAATTTTCATTTGACAGGCAAAAAGGGATTTGAAATTCCAGACCTAGGTACAAGATAAACCCAACAAAATGTCTAACACGAGAGAAGTAAGAATATGAAGTGCATGTAAAGTAATTTAAACCCAACAAAATGTCTAACATGAGGCTATAAATTTTATGGGCATGTCAAGCAAATTATTTTATGAAAACATGTTATTTTATTTTATTATTTTTATTTATTTATTTATTTAGTTTCTGGGATAATGTAAGTCGTGGGTTTCTTTGTAATTTATTTACTTATTTTAGTTTAACTAAATAAAATATGTTTCAACTTGTGTTGCATCGACTTTGGGGACAAGGGATGAGTTTCCAAGACAACTAGAGTGCATCCCCAAGTTTTTAGGGGGCTGCAGGTTGGGGATGACAATTTTGTATATTTCAAAATTTAAAAAATAATAAATATTAAAAAAAAAAATCACGATATGCATATTCCATAAACACTAATGATATGTAGAACACATTGAAATGCACACTAATTAGTTAATAAATCTAAAATTCATCTTAGTAATTATAAAACCAAAAACTCAATTGAATTATCTAATAACTTAAAATGTTAAGACTATATATTTGAAGGAAAATCATGGATGATAGTCCAAAATAAGTTTTATACATATTGTGAGTTTCAAATGGAAAATGTATCATAATAACACAAAATGTATTCCTTGACTCAATGGCCATACTATCATGAATGATAGAGCTACTCATAAATTTAGATCCTTTGTAGTAATGCTATCCAAAAATGCTCGAACCTCACTTCCTTCTTTGTTGTCATCATCAATGCCCTACAATTGCAACCCAATTCCATCTAATGGTACAAATACCAATCCTTCTTGGAGAGATGGATCATCCACCTCATCATCAATATGGGAAGGATCCTTAGGATCCACATCCCACCATGTTGCTAGCCCTAGTAAATACTCTGGTGCTTTCTTTGTAAGAAGGCAAAGACTGTTATGCACATAAACTAGTTTTTCAGCTCTCTTAGAGGTAAGCCTTTTCCTCCTAATAGAGTGGATAAAACTATATGTGGACCAGTTCCTTTCTGAAGCTTAGGAACTGGTAACCTGAGATACTAAATGCATAGCTAGAGTCCATATTTCTAGAGATTTGTCCACATACATCCTCAACCATCTAATAGGACTTCTATGTGCCATACCCATCAAATATTTCTCTATAGCATTAGAGAAACTAGGGTTATTGAGCATTGCAAAGTCAATAATTTTTTCTCGAATTATCGTTGCTTTCTCCTCTATATATAACTTTTGTATGGCATCAATAAACCTTTGTTTCACAGCAGGGTCATCTATTGGTGCAACTCACCCTTCCCTTTCCATATACCACTTTAGATTAAGTTCATAAGCAACCATATAAAGTGGTGTGTTCAACCTATTGCATCTCTTTTCTGTCTAGTTTTGGATTTCATTAAAAGATTCCAAAGAGGTGTCCCTCTGATGCATAATGGAATTGAAATTTCCAGTCATGTTGTCAATCGACTCATATATTTCCCCAAGGTCAGGGGAATCTAAATCTGCATACCTTATTAACTCCATTATTGGAGAGATGAAAGAGAACATCTTTCACATTAAACCACCATTCATTATTCATAAGCATTTGCCTTATCTTATTTCACTGATTTGTTTTTTAATTCCCCCATGTCGACTACTCAGAATTGATAACAATGGCCTTTAAGGCTTGTTGCACCTCTAGAATACAATCAAGAAGAACACAATAGGTAACATACCTTATATCTATTGGTTTTATTTTTTTTTTCATAAATCCTATAATAAGCTAGAGAGACATGGTGGTTGAAATGAACATTCTTGCCTTTCCTACATCCAAAATTATGTGAGTGATCCAAGATTTTTTTCCAGTATATTTGAGTGCATTATTCAAAGCATGCACACAACAAGTAGTCCAAAATTGGTGCTTGTACCTACTTTGAATCATTAACCTCACAAACCTATGAATTGGTGCAACATCTATGATATCTTGAACTACATTTGTAGGACCAATCTCTTCGATTGCATCCTTCAATACCTTAAATTGGAAAGTTGCTTCCTTCATATTCTCAGTACAATCAATTTCCATTAATAAATAAGGCCTACTTGGAGAGGTGACAATGATGTTCAACAAAGGCCTTTGTTGAATATTTATCCAACCTTACATGACGATTAAACATCCATAACGAACCCGTGATTTTTAAGGCCTTCCATCAACCCTTGCATCTTTGAGACCCCTCGATATAATAAGTTTGTACTCGTTTTATTATAACTAGGAGGTTGAAATGATGGGTCAACAACAATTATTTTCCTCATTATCTCTTTGTAGAGAGAAGAAAGGGTGGCATTAAATGATATTCAATTAGCAAAGAAAAATTCAGCCACTAGATCATCTGCCTCATCCTTGTGTTGTGTATTAAAATCTCTATGACAATAAATTTCCTACTTGGCGTAGTGTTACAAGAACCCTAAATTGAATCAATTTTATCATTTTCATTGACTTCTCCTTGAGGGGACTCCATAGAACCAAGAACTCTTGGTTTTTTAAGAATGGAAAACCTTTACTCCTCTATCTCTTGAACAATAGTCCTACTTATGGCAATCATGTGCATTTTTTTCATTTCAACTCTTTTCTCTAGTGAGAAAGTGCATAGTTTTACTCCATCCCTATAATAGCCAATAAATGATGGTAAACTCTAGTGTATTTTCCATTAAATAAATGATTGCAAAGCTTGCATAATCACTATTTTGAACCACCACTACTTTTCTTCTTGTTTTGGGCGGCCTTCTTGACATATTGCAACAAGGGTTTCTTCATATTAATTGCACTATACACTGGGTTTTCAATTGGCTCGGGAATTATATTTGGAGATGGCCTCATGTCAGATTGGGGAGATGGAGAAGAAAATACATCCATATGAAAAAAATTGTAAGATATGTTGTTTCCTCAACATTGTCTACTAGTTTAGTAAAAAAAATTATAATCTTAGTGAAAAAATAAAATTAAAAACATGTTTTTTACACTACAAGGCACAAAATACCATAATACTGGATTGTATGGAATGGGGAGAACAAATGTTTATCGAGAAATTGTAGTTGTATTGTTACTTAATTTTCCTAACATAAGATGCATTGTATTGAGATTCATTTTTCTCATACACATTTTGATGTTGGTGATGTATCAAAGAATAGGTTAATGTCCCCTTGAATGATTGGAAGGGGCCCTCTTACACTAAACAAGAGTTTCCTAGTGTTGTTGTGTAAAGGAATAGTGAAAGTATGGTTGAACGACGATACAAACTGATTTGCGGTGTAAATCCTAAGAATGATATTCGTAGAGTTATGGCTGAATTTGGAAATGGAGCAATTCTGAGAAGTATGGTTTGGAAAGCTTGCTAAATGTACTCCAATAACATAGAATAAGTATACATGATTCTATACGGAAAAGCTTTTGTTATTTCTAGGGTTTCCCATTCTATTAATACTGGCCAATGGAAGCCTTCAATTCCTCACCCGTGAAGGTCACGTTATGTGTCGGCCTTGCATTCAGTAAGATTTTGGCAATGGAATGTGCCATGTGAAAAAAGGACATGAATATGAATATCAATGCTCGCCATAACATATGTCAACCAAAACACAATCTGTTGAAAATATCCTCACATTATCTGATACGAATAATTCAGATCGAGTCCAAATGTTGTTGAACTTTAAATGTAACCTAAATTTGTGATCCTGAATACAATTTAATAATTAATAACCCTCATTATTGTAATAACTTAAAATGAAAATGACAGTATGATGGCTCGTGGAATTGTACTTGTAACGTGACTTGAAATAAAAATGGGTCATGATTGTATGATGGCTTGTGGATGTATACCAACGTGTGACTTTGAATAGTTGCGTGATGCGAACTGGTAGTAGAATGAAAATATAAGGAGAATTCTAATATGGTAGCCATTGCAATAAAACCACAGTGAGAAACAAGGAGTACTGCACAATTCAAAGTGGTAACAAAAGGATATGAGTACCTTTTTTCTTTTAAATGAATAATTAAAAAAAGATCACGTTCACATAATTGTGATGTAGTAGTTGTGGTTCAAGTTAACACTTAACAGTGTTGACTTTGTTGAGTTGTTGAACCAACGGGAGCAGCCTAGGAGCAAGCACACCATCGACAAGCCAGGGAGCATGCAGAGTAAAACATAGATGTTGTGACATGGGTGAGGAAATCTAAGAATCTATAAAAAAAAAACTCGGCGACAGAGTAAATAGAGATGCCACATAGGGTTTAGATGTTTGTAAATGTTTAGAAAAACAGAGATGTCACGTAGGATTAAGAATCTATAAAAAAAAAACTCGGCGACAGAGTAAATAGAGATGCCACATAGGGTTTAGATGTTTGTAAATGTTTAGAAAAACAGAGATGTCACGTAGGATTTATATACTGAAAATTTATTACTAATGTTTTATTCCTTGTTCTCGTGGGTCAAACGTACCCGATTTTTTCAGGGATGGAAAAAAATAAAGTATAAACATCCCCAATTTCAGTGAGGGACGAATTAGGAATGACTTAAACGTTGTCAAGTCCCTGATGGTGTCCCTTGTCATTCTGGAACATTTCATGTTTGTTTTAAATTCCCCGGAATGTAGAGACATTGGGGACAAGGGATTTTTGGAGGGGGTGGGGGCGGCGGTGAGGGGCACATCCCCATGTAACATAGGTTTCAACCAAATAATATCAAGATCCATATGTTTTACATTTTTTTTTTTTTAAATATCAAGGAGATGCAACCATATTTATTCTACTTCCAAAGTACCCAATTATTTGGTACAATTATAGATAGTCATTATTTATGTAATTTCAAAGATTTTAAAAATTATGTTAAATCTTTATTGAAATTTTTTCAAGTGGCTTGGTCAAACTAATTTAACTATATTAATGTATTTTGAAGATACTATTACCAAAGAATTCAAACCTTGTCATTTTGGTTCCTATTCTCTAAATTAAATTATATACAATGGATTATCTTTCATTTAAAAATGGTTCATGTAAAAATGACTCCCAAGGAGCGAACATGACAATATCAGTGGGACTAGAACCCGTGGGGAGTATAATAGTAACTCCTCCCTAGCGCCCAAGCTACACCGACTTGACATTTCATTTAATTTCAAGCAATGATAATATGCAAATCATGCATTTTGAAAAAACTCATAATATTCTAACAATGGAGAAGAATAGAGCTCTCTCGTAGACAATCTAATGCATAAAAGGCCCAAACCTAATCTCGTAATATTCTAACAATGGAGAAGAATAGAGCTCTCTTGTAGACAGTCTAACACATAAAAGGGCCAAACCTAATTGTGTTTAGGTTTAAGTATGAATACATCTAAGGCATCATAACCTTGGTAACCACACATTTGAGATTTCCATATCCAACCAAAAAATATATATATTTTTTTCTAATCAAACTAATAAATAGACTCATTTTATAAAAAATGAGATCTACCACAAGTGTGCCAACACTAAATAAGCTACATAAAACTCTCAAAATAAAATGAAAGACCGTTATGTCACCCAGATAAACAACAAAAGCCACTTAATATTTTATATAGAATACGAATGGCCCATGGATGTGGACATATAGTTTGAGTCTTAACCTTAAGATCCACGCTTCAATGTTCATGCTTTAGGCTTAAGTGTGTAGAACAAAGGATTGCATGGTGTGAGTGAAGACAAAGACAAGCTCATGAGTGGGGCACTTTGTGTTTGCCTTGAAGTCTCATATTAAAGTCTTAGTATTGTGGGTTTTGCATAGTGCAATACTGATCTTGGTTTCTCAACTAGCATGATCGCTAACTTCTTTTTTTCCAAAATTTTATTTAGAATTGCTTGTGTATGTGTGTGTACATGTAAATTTTTAAGTCAACCATCAAATTGATAGTTTGTAAAATCAAGCACACATTGTCAGGGATGTGCATATTTTAAAATAGTCAATATTTTATGGTTAAATAACGAAGATATGGGTAAATACCTATCAAATTTAACCCATATGGAGTGTAGATAAGGTAGAAGCTAAACCTTACAAATTTCTAAGATGAAAGAAACAATAAAGTCTTGTTTCTCATGCCTAATCAACCTTAGTCATTTTTCGATTTTTATATTACACTACCTTTTTTTTTTCTTCTTTTCCTTTCTTATGTCTAGGCTGAACTTAGGCCATGGGAAAACTCATTTATTGGATGGAAGAAGAATAATTAACGGCTAGGGAAAACTCATTTATTGGATGGAAGAAGAATACTCAACCCACAATGAGATATTATTACGAGGATTGTGCGTACAAGGCTTAGTTGAGGTTGGATGCCCCTTGGGATAGTTTAATTTCCCAAAGTGGCTTCCATCCTCAACCCTTCCCCATGAGGTCTGAACCCAAGTCCGAACAAGGACTAAAACCCACTCAGACCAAATGGTCTACACCTTATGGATAAATTACATTATTGAAATATGTAACTAGGTAAAGATTAAGGCAATCATTCAATTACTAGTCATTATATATTAATTCATCTAGTAAAGAACAAACATCCACTGTAAAATTATTGTATGGATTGTTTACTCCGAGATTTGGTTTCACATGAAGTTTTATATGTGATAATCATCTCACTGATTTATCGAGAGCACGTGCATATTCCAGAAATGAATTATGTATCCTAAACTTTGAAAATGAATGAAGCCTCCTAAAATTTGTTAGTATTTATTTATCTGATGTCAGATTCATAGATTCACATGCCATGGATATGTCCATTGTGATAACTATCGTGTAGAGAACAATTAGATATCAGGTTGCGGCGTTTTAGTGTTTAATTGATTTTTTTTATTTTTTTATTTTTAGTTTGGTTATAGAAAAAAGAGGATTTGAATTTTAGTTTTTCAAATTTCAATAATTTCACATTTTTAGGATTAATTAATTCAGTTGCCCCAGGATAATATGGGAGTAAATTTATTTTCTATTAACCATATATATAATTAAATGATTATCACATATTTTATGTTTCCAATTTCCAAGTTTAATGTTTCCTTCTATTTTATTTTTTAAGATTTTTCATATTTACAAAATATTCACCAAATTCACAAGGATTGGGTGTTTAATATTTGATCTCTTTAATTCAAAAGGATCTTAGTGAGACGAAGTATCATTTTATTTTTTTCAAACTTTTCACTTATAAGTGATTTGTAGCTTCTTATCCATATACAATCATGAAGCCCTAATATACTACTTTTATGTATTTCACATTTTGGGATATACTTTTTATCTTAAAATTGTTTCTAAATAATTTTAGCTTTTATGCTAAATTTTTTTATAAATAATTCTACTTTATCTATTCATGAAATGTCAATATGAAAGCAATTGAAGTGGTTTGATAATTATATTACATATTTGTATCATTGGAAAATTAATACATAATGTGAAAAATAAAGATGAATACATAATGTGAGAATAGAGATTTTTGGTTGAGGTTTTTTCCACCAACTTTCTTGTCTTTCTTGATTTAGTCATTTAGTATATGTTATCATCAGATGGGTTTGTCAATTAAAATATTTTAAGATCAGATGTGTGAGGAAGTTAAAATTCGTATTGGGGATACCAGTTAAACATATTGTTAGAGCGCTTCAAGATTCTTGATGAAGAGAAGAACATTCTCAGTTTCAGAGTGTGAGAGAGGAGGTGATGAATTTCTGTATGTAAGAAATTTATTATGAAAAACATATTAAAAATGCTTTTGCATTTATCGTACATAGCTGTTTGCATATTTTTATTATGATGATGGTCTCTGTTTCTATGTGAATTATGAAATGAATAATTGAATAAGTAGTTACTTCAGAAATTGAATGCCAATGTTATTACACAATATGCATGTAGGAATTTTGATGAATGGAATCACTCTTTTGAATATTGAAATCAATATGAGTGTTTATGAATCAATTTTTTTGTGTTATAACTGTTGGATTGAATTCTAATATGGATTTGATTTCTATAAGGTTAGGTTTTTTTTTTCGATAATCACATTGATGCACCTATTAAGTGTTATTTATAATGGATAATTATATATTAGATAATAGTAATAATATAATATATTTATTATTATATATAATACATAGTATTATATTAATATTAATACTAGTATATTAGCTAATATACTAATAATGGCCTAATATAATTATTAGGGACCTGTGTCCATAATTGTTTGTATTCCTCAAGGCACTCCATGGGATGACAATGAGTATTTCCCAAAATAAGAACTCTTGTCTACTTCTTGTAGGGATGTTCAAGCTAACACTCGAGTTCAGGGAGGATTACCCAAACACACCTGCAAGGATAAGGTTTTCATCGAACATGTTTCACATGAATGGTAATTTCTTAATTTTCAGTAAATACAAATTGATTATTCATTATTTATATTTAATGGTAGGAACAATGAAATCTTCCATTGTTATTCTCAAGCTCTTAATGGGCATATCGTATCCTAGGTTTAAAGAGGTCTTTGGTAATCATCAACGAAGTGATCTTTGGTTCATCCTCTACAGTTTATAATCATGGTGATATTTGCTACGATGTCGCCACTAATGGAGCTCAGCCTATGATGTCACAGTAGTTCTCACTTCAATTCAAGTACCTTTTTGGTTGTGAGGTGTTCTTCATGAAGTATAATGTGGCATTCTAAAATAAGGGAAATCTAAGCTGCAAATGCTTTTAGCTACAATATTATTGATTCTCAATACTTATTTTTGTATCATGTGGGTGCAATCATTATTGTCTTACCCAAATCCAAATTAATCGATACTAGTGGATTATAATATTATGATAATAAATACACTAGTACTAATATTACTAGTAACACTTATATCTAATGTTATATTATATAATGATATAATATAAGATAGATACTAATACTATAATTGTAAGAATATTATATTATAGTATGGTAAAAGCATGTTAATGTGTATCACGTTTTCCCTTTTTGTGGCAAAGAAGTTTAATAAAAATAAATGGAGTTGGAAAGTTTACTCTTAAATTTACAAAATCATAAAAAATTAGGTGGTGGTAAAAGAAGACAAAACATGTCAATTTAAATTCAATTTCATGTCATATTTTTTTCTAAAATTTAGTATATATATTTTTATCTAATTTATTCATTTTCTTTAAAAGATATCATTAATATTTTAAATAAATTTTTAAGCAGTGACAAAACTACGACCCCCCATTTCTCTATTGATTTATGTTTTTCAATTCCAATTTCTTTAAGAGATGTGTTGTAAACATTCTAAAGATTGCTAAACAAATTTAAAAATAAAAAGTAAGCATATTTTTTAATTATTATTAAAATACTAGTAAAAATGATCATCTTTTCGTATATATAAAACCGCGACCCAAGAAACTACCCTTTCAAGTTTATAAAATCAATTTTTTTTAATAGAAATTTGAAAATAACATATAACAAAATGTTAAAATTATTTTTTGAAATTTATTAAAATATATTTTAAATTTTTTATAATAAAATTTTTAATTATGATTATAATAACATATTTTATATTATTCAAAAAATATTATTTGTTTAGAAATTCTAATTCTATATATATATATATATATATATATATATATATATATATATATATATATTAAAGAGTTTTAGCATTTCATTTAACTTTACATAAAGTTATTTATATTTTGTGAGTGATTAACCATAGTTTTTACCAATATTTACTATGAGTTGACTTATTTGCAAATTTATTATTTACTTTTTATAACATTATTTATATTTTCTAAACCCATTAAATAGGTTCACTATATCTTTTACCAAAATTTATTGTGAGTTAGCTTTGTTACAAATTTAGCATTTATTTTTTATAATTAACAAGTATGAAACTCAACTCATTTAATTGATATTTTTATATTAATTTTTTTGTGTCTTTTTTCATTTGAGTACTTTATCTAGTCATTTTAATATCTAGTCAGAATCACTAGATATTGTATTATCTTCCCAATTAAAAAAAACAAAAATTCACCTGATGAAATCTACACCTACACAATTTTCCAATGTTGACAAATATGTTTCATTGGGAATGATTTTTTTAAATGTAGGTATTTATGCTATTTAATAGGTAAACCTTGTCGTCTAGTTGTGCAGGTTATAATATATGTTTCCTTAGGAATGATTGTTTTAAATGTAGGTATTTATTCTATTTAATAGGTAAACTTTGTCATATGGTTATTGTGCAGGTTATAATGTATGTTTCTTTTATTAGGAAAAAAACTAACAATAACTTTCTATTAGAATAAATAAATTTTTACATATTCATGTGTATATCATATGCATCAGAATAACTCCAAATGACATATGACTGATATCAAGATACTGGGCACACAAGCCACTCAAATAAACCTCGTAGGAAACACCAGATATAGTTTAAACAATGGGAATCCACTCATCAATCTCGCAGTGCTAGAAGGTACTATGACTAAAAATAAAATAATATTTTCAGAAGATAGTTTGACTGGCAGGAAAATCCTGGAGATGCTCTAACAAGCTTGAAAAGAAACCAAGCACACATGTCTACATAAAAGAACCCTTAGAAAGCCCTAAGAGTGCATCTATCAAAAGCCAAAAATCAAGCATAAAAAATGACAATACAGGTAAAAACCCCGACATAAAAAATTGAAGACAATGGAACAAGGCCACCAATAGAGCTGCCATGGAATCATAACCTAGAGAAAATATGATAAGAAATGAAACAAAACATAGATACTGGGTACAACAATCTGGAAGCCATGTGCTACACACTAGAGAAGGAAACACCCACTGAACCATAACGACTAAGACACTTGCATAGAAAAAAGGCTGAGGAAATGAGTACATGGAGCCTATATTAGGGTCACCTAGGGTAATAATAGGTATTAGGGTAATAATATACTAATATAACTATAATATAATAGGGTATAGGGTATATATAATATATAGGCTATCCCTATATTTTATATATGATACGATAATATATAGGATTAATAATATTATAATTATATAGTAATCCATTATGCTATAATTGTTTTAAGGTAATTGATTAATATCGTTGAACACATTGTTGGGTAACTTTAAATTGGTGGTAATTTTTTTTTTATAAATTTTGATTGTCACGATTTATAAATTACAATTTCTGGTTAAGCTCGTGATTAAATCTACAAGAAAATTCTCAAATTCAGATTTATTGGGCCACTAAATACATTTATCAAGTGAATATTTTGTAATGTGTAATATTTGGCTAAATTGTTGTATTTTTAGATTTAGATTTCCTAGCTATCAAGTAGCCTCCTTGTTTTTATATTCTCTAAATATCCAACCTTGTTCTTAACTTTTCATCATCATTTTTTTAAATTTGCCTTCTGTTTTAAAAACAACATTGATTCCAAGATTAAATGTATGTCAAATGAACACTACCTAACCTTAATATGCATTCACAACAATCTATCAATGTGACTTGCTACTACTTTAAAGAGTGTACAAGTTTGCCTTGAAAACCAAGCACACTATTGTTTATTTCTTATTTACTTACTGAGCACCTTTAGCCAATTAGTGATTGTGTTCTTATAATTTCTATGATATGCAAAAAATAGCAATAGAATCTCAACACGAATCAAAATGGAAGCAATTGGGGGAGCTTGGCACCCACCTTATATTAAATGTGACTCAATTTAAATAATATTTTTCTTTGCTTCTCACCTAATTGTTTCTACAAATCCCCACTAATATTTCAAGGGAAATAATATCAGTAACCACACCATACTAAGATATATTTAATGATGGATACAAAATATTTCATGCGTTGAAGTGGGATTTTAGTGATACAATATACTTTGACTAGAACAAGATATTTAATCATTTGTAAGCATAGATGGTTCAAAATTGAATTAATCTACTTCAAATGTTGTTAGTTATGTTTTGCATTTCACTATTGCATCTTCAATATGCCTTTGAATTAATCTATTTAAAATGTTGTTTGTTTTGTTTTGCATTTCAGTGATGCATCTTCAATATGCCTTTCTTTCCCTATTTTTGTTAAGTGAATGGTTTGGTCTATATGGTTGGTATTCTTACTTTCAATGTATTGTATTAATCTGCCCAAAGTGTAGAAGATAACACTTAATATTTAGGCAACATATTCTTTAGTATCAACTCGTGCTACTATTATAGGTGGGTTTAGAGTATATTTTGGTGAGAATTGAGACGATCACAAGGTGGAAATTTATTGGCTTGGGTATTCTGGTGAATGTGAAAGGTTAATGGACACCTATGGCTAGTTTTCATTAGGAAGACAATGACATAGTGAGGGACTCAAAGACCGTCAAGATGAATGACTACTTTGAAAATGTTGACAACATGATATATCAACTGCTAAACTCTGCACAACAACATGGTGAGGAAGTATATTAATTTGAGACTAAGATGCAATAGATGACTTGAACATTCAATTAGGTTGTAACAAAAGTTCAGGGTTCTATGAATATTATTGCGTAGTTGGCGAAATAGAATGTCGAATATTGGTTGAAACATGCATAGAGTGAGTTGGTGATCACCCAACAAAATTTGTATGATCAAGAAGGTATGATCTCCTTGTTGAAGAATGTTGTTTGGCAAGCATTATTAATCCATAATATATCTTATATCTGATAAATATAAGATCTTGGGTATCAATATCCTTCTATTAGCTAATATATATATTATCCTATAGGGTAATATAATTATATTACTATATCCCTATATTATAATATATAGTGAGATAATATACTATATCTATTATATATTAGTATATTCTTTGTTATTAATAAATTATCTTAGTAATATGATATTTTGAAGCTAACTTGATACCATATTTTATAAATGTTGATTAGTCAAATGTGCTAGTTTGACTTGTTGTGACTAATGCACGAAAACTACACGAAGCAAGTGTTTGGCAACAATAGAAAGACACTAGAAGAATGCAGTGGAAGAACATGCATTTATTCAAATATAATGAACATGAGGAATCATAGTTAAATGACGGGAAACATAACCCTTACTTACTCAAATAGTAGTAGTGTATATCAAGTTATGATATTAATTATGGTAAACAAAGTTGAGTTTTTGCATGTGAAATCTCTCACAAAATTGATTGAAACAAATGTTACAGGTAACAAAGTACAAAGAAGTGAGGTATATGGTATGTGGGTTGCTATAGTGCACAAATCCTCTCTTCTTTCTCTCTCCCTATACACTCTCGGCTACATTCTCAACCATGGAACAAAATGAATTGGAATATATCATAACTCATTTTCCTCTTAGTGACCCAATTATAACATAGTTTGATAACCTACTAGTGGTTAGGTCTGACTCCATCTTTTAACTAGAGTTACCATATTGACTTTTCTAGAGTCTTCTTCATCATGAACATGTGGCTATCCCCTTTTCCATGAATAATTGAGGTTGGCATGCCATCCTCTTGAATGATGGTGGTCAATATAGGAAGGTCAAATTTTGAGCGGCACAACTTTTGCATATGGACTCTAGTTGGGGAAATTCTTGCATTGTTATAAATGTCTCTATGTGTATAATAACACATGAAAACACATGTTTTATTCATAAATATTTAACCCAAAAATTGTATTTTAATGCCTCAAAATTCTTGTAGAAGGTTTCATACCCCAATTTTAAAGAATGGGCACTACTAGTAAAAATGACCCTATCAATTGATTCCTCCTCTATTTCCACTCTAAAAGCATAAAGATTGACATGATTAACATATTATTATATATTATTATATTACTATAGTATATCCATATAGTATATAATAATCCATAAATAATACTAATACAATTTATATTACATATATAAGCATATACCATATATATATGATACTAATATTCTTATATATATATATATATATATATATATATATATATATATATATATATATATAGATATATTATACCCCTATAATATATATCCATATTATATATTAATAATACTTAAATATATATACTATCCCCATATTATGCTATATGATATCTACTATAGTTATATTAGGTTGGGTATATAATATAAGGGGTTAGTATGGGCTATAGGGTGTATATAATGGTATATTATCATGGATAATATTATATAATGGTTGGTACAATAAATATTTGTATATAAGGGAATATTAGATGAACCACATTGGTAGTTCTCTGAAGGCGAGATGGTATGTGTCCTATCCAATTATGCCCATCAATGAAACCGATGGTCAAAAAATTATGCAAACTCATAATCACATAGATCCCTTGACCATGAAACTCTTCCTTTATCTTTTTGCTCCAGATCCAGAGAATTTGTACATTCCACAAAACATAGTCCTACACAGAAAATAAAGAACAATAATGTTATTAGAATTGAATGCTAATAGTCCACCTATGGACATGGATTAAATTTTCTGGAGTAGGGAGAACAATAAATTATATTTATTATGATTATTAATCAATATTGTATCATTATATTTTTTTCATCCATATCGATTATTTTAGAGTGGAAAAGGTGGAGGAATTATCTGACATGACCATTTTTATCAGTTGGACCCAACATGGAAAATTAGGGTATGAAAATTTCCAAGAGAATCTTGAGACATCAAATGAAATTTATCATGGGTAAAAATTTGTTTCATTAGTGAAACACTTTTGTTCTTATTCTACACATAGAGATATTTCCAATGATGTAATAATTGTGTCAATCAATGCCTGTATGCAAAATTTATGCCACTCATAAGTTAACCTTTCTATTTTCACTACCATAATTCGAGAGGACACACACATTTTCCCCACTATTCATGCAAAAGGGGATAACATGTGATTAGGATGAAGAAATATATAGAAGATTACATATTGTAACTTTTTTTGGGAGTCAAGGTAGTAAAACCTAACCACTAGTAATCTATGGGGCTATGTTATAACCACGCCACTTGAAGAAAACGAGGCTGCATTATTTCAAGTGCATTTTATCAATACATGAGCAAAAATAAATACTAATATCCCTATACTAAGGTGTATATATATATATATATATATATATTCCTTTTTAGTATATATTATTTCATAGCAAACAATTTTATTGTAACCCACATTTAAAAAAAATTAAAATAATAATAAATTAGCAAGCTTATTTTCACCAAGTGAAAGGAAGCTTTTGTTTTTTACCTAATTTTCTGACGCCATTCCAATTTACTTATCTTTTATATTTCCATTACATAGTAATACAATTGTAGATACATATAGAGATATTGATATGAGATAATAAATATGATGATGATGATGATGATGGTTAACGTCCACTCAGACCAAATTGGTCTATCGGACCTACAATTTTCTTAATTTTTACTTGTCTGGCTCCTCGTCTTTGTTGGCGAGATTGGTGTTGTAGCTTTCTTTCTTTTCTCTACGGTCTTCCAACTTCCTTTGTCTTGCATCTCCTTCATCTCTTCTGGTTCTTGGGACATTGGTGTCTTAGCTTCGCGATCTATTGTGTTCGTTCTTTTGAAAATAGTCGGAGAAGAAGTTTGGTTTAGGAGATCTGCTTTGCTGTTAGATGAAGATTTATTTTCTGCGGTATTCAAATCCTCATAACTGTTGATTTGTTGGGGAGGGCTTTCTCCTTGCTTGTTTTGAGAGTTGCTTCCTTCTTCCTTGATTTCTTGTGACTCATTTTCTCTAGAATATTCTTCTTCTTTGATGACAATGTAGTGTTCTTTTTGTGCTCCTTCCCACCATGTAGATCTGTGGTGGTTTTTTCTAGCAAAATTTTTCTCAGAGGCTTTTGGGCAATTTTTGGCTAGATGCCCCGTCTCAAAGCACGATCGACATCTGAAGAGGACACTTTCATAATCAAGCTTTTGGTTCCACACATAGTCTTTACTTGTTAGGTTTATTTCAGCTGGGAATCCGGCGCTGAAATCCATTTCCACATAGATGCGTGCATAGGTGGTTCTGGCATATTCTTCTGTTTCTGGGCACCTGCAGTAAAATTTCCCAATTGCATTTCCGATGGCTTTTAGCAAGGAGAGATTCCAGAGATGCAAGGGTAGGCTTGGCAATCTCACCAAACTGGTGCTGAGGTTATCACTGCTGTAGAGGGATCGAATGATGGGTTCCATGGCTTCATGAATAGGCCTGATTTTTCCCAAAACCAAGGGCCGGAGTCTAGAATACATTGTCTACTTTCAGGATTTTCAAAATCTACTCTAAAGAAACCTCTAGCACAGGGGTAGATATTAATTTCATCAGAAATGATAGGCTTCCATACCTCCGAGATCCAATTGTGGAGTGCTATCAACCGCGGCCAAAAACCATTGAACCGGCAAATTAGGGCACTTTCGGAGAACTTCAAAGCTTCATCCAGTGAGTCCTAGACCACTTGGATAGTGGGAGCTGGGGCTTCACTCACGATATGGGAAGGAGATTGCCCTTCAGAGGCGGATGAGCCACTAGTTATTTTTGCGAAGCTCGGAGCCATATTTTACTTGCTCAGGAGAACCGAGACTTCTCAAGAGAGGAGAAAAGGAGCGCTGCTGGAGAGGAGTCATGAATATATACCTGTCTCAAATGCCGAGATCTGAGCCACCGAGACTTCTGAGATCCGCAGAAGAGGAAGAGGAGAACCGAGACTTCTGAGTTCTGAGCCATCGAAGACTTCTAAGATCTGATCCGCATAAGAGGAGAACCGAGACTTCTGGGACTTCTGAGATCTGATCCGCGGATCTGAGATCTGAGATCTGACTTCAAGATGACTGCAAGATGAATCACGTAAATCTTTTTTATCTCCGCGGAACCGAGACTTCTGAGATCCGCAGAAGTCAGATCTCAGAGCGGGAGGAAATTATATGCATATGTACCGCAGCCATATTTTACTTGCTCAGGAGAACCGAGACTTCTCAAGAGAGGAGAAAAGGAGCGCTGCTGGAGAGGAGTCAGGAATATATACCTGTCTCAAATGCCGAGATCTGAGCCACCGAGACTTCTGAGATCCGCAGAAGAGGAAGAGGAGAACCGAGACTTCTGAGATCTGAGCCACCGAAGACTTCTGAGATCTGATCCGCATAATGGGGTATAATAGTCTAATAGTCTATGATAGTCCATTATAATCAATAGTACACCCACTTTAATTATAATCATTAATATTATGGATATAGTATTATATATAATATAATATATATTATTGATATATACCAATAATATTATATAGGGATATAATAGTATAAGTGAGATATATATTATTATATTATATATTAGTATATATCAGTTACCAAGGTGATAATCACAACAACCAAGATATGATTGTCCCCTTAAAAAGTCCCAATGTCAAGCAATAAAGACCAAAGAAAACAAAATTTACCCAAATGCCCATAAAGAATGGAAATATCTATAGCCAAAATAGAAGGGTCCCCATGATTTTGTGAAAAATCTAGGTGGCAGGATGTGTTTTTCCACAACAATGGCGACGTACTGGGAGAACTAGTTATCTTTGTAAAATTGATGATAAAATTCAAAGGAAAAAGTAATAGAAGTTAAATTAAATCAAATTGCTAGCATTCATACTTTTCTTTGGAACTCTTAAGTGAAACCAAAGTACTATCATTTTGTGTATCTCATAAATATTAACTATAACAATGATAGTTGACAACTTTTAAATTGATGACAACTTAAAGTTAAAGCAAAAAAGCATGTTGTTTTGTTTAGTTATAAAGATGAACTCTTATAATCATAGGTAGAGCCGCTGTTGCTAGTAGGCATGCATAGCCTCTGTAGGGTTACTTCTTAGCCTAAGATGTCAGTATTCCAATCTACAATACATGATACTATATTATAAGGGTAATAGATTATCATTATACCACTATTAATATGATATACTATATATATTACTATATAATCAATATATAGTTAGTAATTGTGAGGCCAGGCAGTAACTCCTCAACCAAAAATTGATTCGTGTTTATTCCTTCAGGTAGGTCTTCATTATATATATGAGGGAGAGACTGTTCACTTCATCTCCCGATGACTATTCATATTACTTATTTATATATTTACATTATATTCACCCAATCATGAGGATTAGGTGTCAACATTTCCCCCCCTTAATCTAAAGGAATGTTGGTGAGTCCAAGCATCATTCTGAATCGTTCAAGTTTTTCACTTCCAAGCGCTTTGGTGAAGATGTCTGCAATTTGCTCATTTGTGGAACAATGACGGAGATGGATTGTTTTGGCCTCAACATGATGTTGAATCAAATGATATTTAATATTGATGTGCTTTGTTCGATCATGGAACTTTGGGTTCTTGGCCAACTTTATTGTAGAGGTATTGTCAATCATGAGTGGAGTTGATTGTACTTGTTTTACCTGCAAATCTTCTGCCATGTATTCTAATTCTGTTGTGGAATCTGCTAGAACTGATTGTTTGCATGATCTCGAGGAGACAACTCCTGATCCAAGACTCATAGCATATCCTAAAGTAGATACCCCAGTTTCTTTGTCTCCATCGAAGTCTGAATCAGAGTATCCAATCAAGCTGAAGTCGTCCACCTGTGTATACTTGATTCCAAAGTCTTGAGTTCCCTTCAAGTACCTTAGAACTCTTTTTGTAGTAAACCAATGTCCCTCACAAGGCTTTTGCATAAACCTAGAGAGGATTCCAACATCAAACGAAATGTCTGATCTAGTAGTAGTTAGGTAGTTGAGACTTCCTACAAGTTGTCTATACTTTGTTGCATCCTCAAATTCTTTTCCTTCAATAGATGTGAGCTTTACGTTTTGTTCCATTGGAGTATGTTGAAAAGTGTGCAACAAGAAATGCTTGTTCATAATGCAACAATATGATGGATCTTAGTGGAAAGGAGTCGCCTTCACTAACTGGGCCCGTAGGCAAATTATGGCGCAAGTTCTATTTTTGATCACAGTATGAGTGATCACAGTGTGGGTGACCACAGTATGAGTGATCACAGTGTGGATGATCACAGTGTGGGTGATCAGAGTATGAGTGATCACAGTGTGGGTGACCATAGTGTGAGTGATCACAGTGTGAGTGATCAAATTCTATTTTTAGACTGGCTGTCAAAAATAGAAAAGTCAAATATTATTGTCTCATAATAATATTTGGACTATAAACTTGATCTTATTCTCTTGGAGCACTTCAGGATGAGCTACGGATGTGGTACATGTAGATCCCAGAGGGAAATACGTGGTTATCTATGGAATGACTAATATTTGCATGCAGGACTTCAGTTAGAACTCAAGTGAGTTGAGTTTAGTGGACTGGAGGTGCAGTTGATGGAGTTTTGTTCAGTTTAGCTTTGTTAAACTAGTTGTATTTAGTCTAACTGATCAATAGACTAGAGATGAGTTGGGTGAATTAGTTATTAATTAATTCACAAGTTATTAACTCATAATGCAACTATAGAATACATCAATTAACTTAGTTGCATGTCAGTGCATGTTCAGTTCAGCAGGGACAGGTGTTAGAGGATCAGATTGCTATCAGTTGTGACTATAGTTGTGCATGATGATTTGCACAATTAGAGGGATTGAGTATGCCAATGAATTGGCCAATACCATGAATTGTAGCCTGTGCTCACATCCAATAGAGTGTGAGTGATTATTTGCAAGTCAAATACGAGTTTGGTAAGCCATTCCCATCAATTCTTGAGCAGGTATTGTGCAGTGGAGGCAGGCAAGTAGCGGGGGAGATTTGGAGATCAGATCTGAGTTGTATTGTGTGTAACAGGTGGAGCTGGCACTAGATTGCTTGTGATAAGCATTGTACTTTGTAATGTTACATGATTCAATCAATATAATATACAAATAGTTGGGGTTTTTAGAGAGATGCTTTCCCCGGGATACATATTGTATTAATGAGTTTGATTGATGCTTCTATGTGCGCTTGTGAATGTTTCTACTTCTGTAAATTGATAATCAACGTAGAGGAGGTTATGTATTATGCATGTTCCGCTTATAAGTGTATAATCAGGATAATCTCTGTGAATATGTGTCATATTATTCAAAATTTCTACATGGTATCAGAGCTGGCGAATTTGTAGAAAAATTTCTATATGGTATTAGAGCGAGCTAGATAATTGCAGAAAAAATTTCTACATGGTATTGGAGCGAGCTGATTTATAGAAGAATTTCTACATGATATCAGTGTTGTATTGATCATTAGATCTATTATTTAGGAAGTGTTTACATTTTATTTCTTCAGGCAGAGTCTGTAATCGGGCCAGGTAGCCTCTGGATTCATCCTTCTTTTGGAAGGTGAGATATCTGGTGAATGCCCATACAGTCGATCTTTGTACAAGAAATAATTTGTTCTCACGAATTCTAGATCGGAAGCAGTTGAGTTTTGTGCTGGTGAAATTCGAATTTAATTCCAAAGCAAGAGATAAAACTCAAAAACATTAAGTGTGAGAATGGAGACAGTATGCCCCAGTATCTCACGAAGTTCACCCAATGCCGGAATGAGCTGGGAAGTGTGGGGGTGACTGTTGGATGAGGATCGTGAGTCTAGCACTCCTTGACCTTCCTAAGAGTTGGCATAGCTACCAGGACTCGGTGAATGGAAGGGAGAAACTGCCAAATTGGGAATGACTATGGTTAGATTTGATGCAAGAGGAGATTAGACGGAGCACAAGAGACAGTTCTTCATACATGCAGGATGAGGAGAACTGTGCCTTAGCGAGTAAGGTGAAGAAGGGGAAGGAGAAGGTTTCTCTTTCTGAATCTTGTTCTTCCAATGATGGAAAGAAGGTTGACAAATCGAAAGTGCGATTCCTTTGTTGTCATGATGGAGACTTGGTGGTTGAGAGGGAGCATACATTACCTCTCAACATGCAGAGTCAGAAGAAGTCTCAGACGATTGTGGAGGAGCCACAATTGTAACAGCTTCAGGAGGTTGTGGAGGAGCCACAACAGGGGAAGCTGAGAGGAGATCGAGTAGAGACATCTACTGATCCAGAGACCTCCAGTAGGGGGAAACTTCGAGCCAGGTGGGCTGAGGGATCACATGCAGCCATACCTCCAGGTAGGAGGTGGGATGATGTGGATTCATCATCCCAAGGAGGAGGGGCAGGATCCTTGAGGTACCCAACCTCTTGGATGAGACCTTGCTACGGGAGCCCCATATGTGTAGTAGCAGGAACTGACTGATTGGGTAGAGACAGATGCGGATGGAGCGGTACAGAGAGCGATAGTGCAGGGAATCCCAGGACAGCACATAGCTAGTAGGTTGCAGCAATGCGAGAGGCACAAGTGTTTTGCACAGTGCTAGGTGGCACAGAGAGGTGTGCAATGGTGCGAGATGCATGGAGATGTTGCAGTAGCGCAGATGTCAGAGAGGGAGCACTTGTTAGCAGAAGGTAGAGCTTTAGCATCAGAGGGTGTTTCTATCCCAACAGGGAGGTCAGTTGGGAGGTGCAGCGCAGATGCAATGCTGGGAGATAGAACTAGCAGCAGCACAGATGCAGTCAGAGATCAAAGTGACAGAGGCTAGAGCAGTCAGATACTGAAGAGCACAAAGATGCAGAGTTTTCAGTCGACACAGGCAATAGCAGTCAAAGACTTTGATGACAGAGCAAGTGGACCGGCCAGATGTGTTGCATGGAGAACATTCCAGAGTTACAGGATCGGGTTTGAGAGGAAGCCTTTCTTGTTGAGAGGGAGTGTTGAAAAGTGTGCAACAAGAAATGCTTGTTGAGAATACAACAAGATGATGGAGCTTAGTGGAAAGGAGTCGTCTTCACTAAGTGGGCCCGCAGGCAAATTATGGTGCGAGTTCTATTTTTTATCACAATATGAGTGATCATAGTGTGGGTGACCACAGTATGAGTGATCACAATGTCGATGATCACAGTGTGGGTGATCACAGTATGAGTGATCACAGTGTGGGTGACCACAGTGTGAGTGATCACAGTGTGAGTGATCAAAGTCTATTTTTAGACTGGCTATCAAAAATAGAAAAGTCAAATATTATTGTCTCATAATAATATTTGGACTATAAACTTGATCTTATTCTCTTGGAGCACTTCAGGATGAGCTACGGATGTGGTACATGCAGATCCCAGAGGGAAATACGTGGTTACCTATGGGATGACTAATATTTGCATGCAGGACTTCAGTTAGAACTCAAGTGAGTTGAGTTTAGTGGACTGGAGGTGCAGTTGATGGAGTTGTGTTGAGTTTAGCTTTGTTAAACTAGTTGTATTTAGTCTAACTGATCAATAGACTAGAGATGAGTTGGGTGAATTAGTTATTAATTAATTCACAAGTTATTAACACATAATGCAACTATAGAATACATTCGTTAACTCAGTTGCATGTTAGTGCATGTTCAGTTCAGTAGGGATAGGTGTTAGAGGATCAGATTGCTATCAGTTGTGACTATAGTTGTGCATGATGATTTTCACAATCAGAGGGATTGAGTATGCCAATGAATTGGCTAATACCATGAATTGTAGCCTGTTCTCACGTACAACAGTGTGTGAGTGATTATTTGCAGGTCAAATACGAGTTTGGTAAGCCATTCTCATCAATTCTTGAGCAGGTATTGTGCAGTGGAGGCAGGCAAGCAGCGGGGGAGATTTGGAGATCAGATCTGAGCTGTATTGTGTGTAACAGGTGGAGCTGGTACTAGATTTCTTGTGATAAGCATTGTACTTTGTAATGTTACATGATTCAATCAATATAATATACAGATAGTTGGGGTTTTTAGCGAGATGATTTCCCCGGGATACATACTGTGCTAATGAGTTTGATTGATGCTTCTATGTGCGCCTGTGAATGTTTCTGCTTCTGTAAATTGATGATCAACGTAGAGGAGGTTATGTATTATGCATGTTCCGCTTATAAGTGTATAATCAAGATAATCTCTGTGAATATGTGTCATATTATTCAAAATTTCTACAGAGTAGTAAGAGGATTGCATTCTTTCATGCCAAACTTGTTCAACAAATCTCCAATGTATTTCTTTTGAGAAAGAAATATGGACTTCAGATGTTGGGTTACTTCAATGCCAAGATAGTAATGAACATAGCCGAAATCAGTCATTTGAAAACTTTTCCCCAATTCCTTCTTTATGGATGCAATGTAGCTTTCATTGTTCCCTGTCATCAAAAGATCATCTACATATACCATAGGATATGCAACTGTTTTTCCAACTTTCTTGACAAATAAAGTTGCATCATCAAGATCATAATGTTTTAAATTGAGTTTCAGAAGATGCTCAGTTAGTTTTTCATGCTAGGCTAGTGGTGCTTGTTTGAGGCCATACAAGGACTTCACAAGTTTGTATACTTTATGTTCATGTCCTTTCACAACAAATCCTTCAAGCTGAGACATAAAAACATTCTCTTTTAGATCTCCATTTAAGAAAGCAGTTTTTACATCCATTTGATGGACTTTCCAACCATTCTGAGCTACTAGTGCAAAGAGTGTCCAGATGGTAGCCCATTTTGCTGTGGGGGAAAAATTCTCCTCATAATCGACCCCTTCCTTCTGTGCAAAACCTTTTGCCACAAGCCTAGCTTTGTGCTTGTCAAGTGAGCCATCAACTTTATACTTGTTCTTATAGACCCACTTTCAGCCAATTGGTTTGGTTCCTAATGGAGGATCAACCAGCTTCCAAGTATCGTTCTTTATGAGGGCATCATACTCCTTTTGCATCATTTCTTTCCATTCATCATGAGAAGCAGCTTCTTTGAAGGAAGTTTGTTCAAAATCTGTAGACAAGTTAAATTCACAATCATAAGAAACATCTATATCAATAGGTGAATTAGAGTCATCCACATCACCTCCATTTTGTCGGTTTGAATTTCTAGTTCCTGTCTTTCCAACCTCATCAAGATGAACACTTTCAAGTGTCTTTGTCAACCACTTTGGGGGACCTTTCTCAGATGGTATAGGCTTCTCCGTTGATTGAGTTGGGACTGAACCAAGATTGAGTCTCCCAATTCTATCAATCACATCACTTAAAGCATCATCTGTTGTTGGAGTTTCATGCGGGGGAGAGTGTTCTTCAGAAGAGGATTCCACATGTTGATCTAGTATAGGAATTCCCCCTTCAAGATGTGGAATCTAATTATCAAATTCTTGAAATGATTTTTCTTTTGGGAATCTATCCAAGCGATCAAGTTTCTGCTCAATAACATTGTCAATTTTGGATGATTCAAGAAAAATTACACTCTAGATACAAAAAACTTTTTATTTACTTCACCATAGAGACGATATGCTTTGGAGGTGTTTGAATACCCCACGAAGATACACTTATGACTTCTAGCACCAAGTTTGTTTCTATGTACCTCTCGTATCAAGGCATAATAGGTGGAACTAAAGACCCTGAGATGCTTTACCGAAGGAACATGTCCATACCACATTTCATAATGAGTCTTGTTTCTAATAGCATTAGATGGACATCTATTATTTATATATGCAGCACATAGAACATCATCAACCCAAAACATTATCTTTACATTTTTGAAGAAGAGCATGGATCGTACCATATTTAAGATTGTCCTATTCATTCTTTCAACTACACTATTCTGTTGGGGATTATAAGGCACATTTGTTTGATGTTTGATCCCATGTTGGCGAAGATAGTTTTCAAATTCATTTGTTGTGTATTATTTTCCATTACCAGTGCGAATAGATAAGATTGTGAATCATTTTCAATCCATTTATGAAAATTCTTGAATGTTTGAAAAGCATCAGATTTGTTCTTCAATAAATAAACCCAACACATTTTGGTGTAGTCATCAATAAATGTCATCATATATTTATTTCCATTTGCAGAAGGAACAGGAATTGGACCACATAAATCTGAATGAATGAGTTCAAGTTTTCTAAGTACTCTTGAATGTGAATCATGAAAAGATTGTTTGTTATGCTTTCCTAGGATGCAAGCATCAAATTGCTTAAGTTTCCTAGGAATTGTAGGCAAACCAGCAACACCATTTTTCTTCAACACGTGGAGACTGTCATAGTTCAAATGTCCAAATCTAGCATGCCATAATAAACTTTATGGAAGTGTACCTTCTTCATGATGAGAATTGTATGAGAAACGTTGTGCACAAGCAGAGGTTCCTTGTAGCTTGAAAAGCCTTTCTTCTTCTATTCCCCTCATGACAAGTGAGTAGTCAGATGCTTTTCTTACCTCAAGCTTGCCATCAAACATATGAATGAAGTGACCTTGCTGGCGGATGTGGACCAAGGACAACAAGTTTCTCTTGAGTTGTGGGAGATATAGAACATGATGCAGAAGAAAGTCTGGAAGACCAGGCAGTTTAAGCCTGATTGTGCCAAGCGCTGATGGCTTGATTTTTGATTGGTCTACAAAGTATACTGCTCCATCAACATTGTCAATAAATTCTTCAAAAAAATCTTTTCTATGAGTTATGTGGCATGTTTCTCCTAAATCAAGCAACCAATCATTTTTCCAAGAAGCAAGTGAAGCATTAAATAAATCTTCATTTGCTCCAATATTACATTGTGCCACAACATAGTGAGCAGATTCAGGTGCTTTACCTTTGTCTATATCATCAGTTTTACCTTTACGTTGGATTCTTTTCTGCTCAATTTTGTCCCATGGTAGCTTCTTTTCTTTTGCAACAAATGGAGTGCAAATCTGCCTTTTCTCCTTGAGAATATCTGCCCCCCTGCCTCTGAAATATCTTGCTCTTCCTCTTTGACCACCTCTTCCTCTTGAAGAATCTTGAGTAGGATTCTTTTCTTTATGAGCAAGGTGCACAACCTCTTCAGAAGATTTAGGGGATGTCTTCTTTCCAATAGCTTTCTCTCTTTCAACAAACTTTTTCACAAGAGAGTATTGAAGGTGATATCTTTGAGATTTCTATTTGCTTGCAATGACTAAAGATAATTGGAGTAAGTAGGATAAATTTCCTTGAGAAAAGCGATAAGAGGAATATCCAATTCAACCTTAGTGGATTTGATATCATTCATTATAGACTTTACTTCAGATGCAAGAGCAAGAGGATCATTATTTTGCAGTTCAAGAGTGAAGAGTTGAATCATGAGTTGAATAACTTCAAGTGCAGAATGTGAGTCATAGAGTTCTTTCAGCGTTTGTAAGGCTTCAAAGGCAGTTGAAAATAACAAAATATGGCGACTCACCTCTTCATTTACAGATGTTGCGATTAATGCATAAGATTTGTTGTTCTTGTTGACGAGCTCTTTGTGTGAGGTAGGCTCCGTCTCCGACACACACTCCTTTCCATAACTCACTGAAAATGAGGGTGTGTTTTATCATCCAAGACCATTCAGGATAGTTCTCCTTGCCAGTGAGAACTATTCCCACCATGGATATGATTGAATGCATTCTGTAAAAAGATTACTTCTGCTGATAGAAAAATACTTCTGCCAATATATAGTAAAATTGTACTTCTGGTGGTATTTTTTTTTTTAAATTACAATTCAAAAGGGAATTCCCTCCATATAGGGCTTTGTACTGTTTTTGTCTTTAATGAAAATATAAAACATAGATCAGCTATGCATTCTCAAAAGATTTCAAATCTCTTCCTCATCATTTATTTCGCAATGTTCTTGAATTGTTTTACATGAAAAGGCAACAAAGTTATCTAAATTTGGTTTTCACCAATCTAATCTCAATGTATATACCATAAAACCTCAATACAATTCCATGTGTTAAACAACGTTAAGAGTACATTCAACAACGTTCAAAGTACATTGAACACGTGGCTATTAACACATTTTACATGCCAAAAAGTCTTCAACAAAAAACTTTCAAAGTATACGCCAACGTTATGTGAAAAAACTTCAACGTTTATGCCAAAAAAACTTCAACATATATACCATCATTCACGCAGCAGACTCAGGCACCTTTTCCATGTCAGGCTAGCATTAAAAAAAATACCAGGCCAGCGTTAAAAGCTTTCTAATACCTCGGTTTCTTGCAATAATCGGTGTGGAGTCTCACTTGAGTGCGAGCGGCTTCATTTACGAGCTATTGAGCAATAATCGTGACTGCATAGCTAGAGGAACATCATAATTTGTTTGGAGGGAGATCATTCTGTTCCCATATCATACATTATGGAGTACATTAGTCCATAGGGGCTACGTCTGGATGGGCATCAACCACTGGAAATGTGACAGTTACATGAACAGCTGGGAGTTGTTGACAAAGCTGATGGCTCTGCTATCTTTCAGATGGGGAACACAAAAGTCATCACAGCTGTATATGGACCTCATGAGGTTCAGAGCAAGAATGAAATTCAGCTCTTCAAAACACTAAGCACGTTAAATTCTTGAATTCTTTTCCATGATTAACAGAATAGATCCAAAGAATTCCTCAAACAAACAGTCATGTTCATTGACAATACAAAAAATGTGTTTTTTTTTTTTTTGGATATGGAGCAGCATCAATGCGTAGTAACGAGCAGCGTTGTAATGAGCAGCATCAACGCATACCAATGAAAGACCAACGTACAACACACAACATCGACAATGGAGGGGATAGAGAGTAGTAGGCATTGAACAGAGAGCAGTAGGCAGAGGACAGAGAGCAGTAGGTAGATTGGAGTTACAACTATTTTCGGAGCTGGCTCTGATACCATGTGAGGCCAGGCAGTAACTCAACCAAAAATTGATTCGTGTTTATTCCTTCAAGTAGGTCTTCATTATATACATGAGGGAAAGACTGTTCACATCATCTCCCGATGACTATTCATATTACTTGTTTATCTATTTACATTATATTCACCCAATCATGAGGATTAGTGTGTGGAATTTAAACTGATTCTTACAATTGGAAGGTGAATCATTCCTTTGTAACCAAATTGGTGGGAAATTATTGAGAGAAAAGATAGTAATGTGATTTATTACATGTTCTTATATTCATGTTTAGCATTTTGTTGGTAATAATACCAATTCTCATGGAATCGAGTTGTTATGTTTGACATTTTGTGTAATATTTGTTATGAATGTTGTTAGAAGAAAGAATGTAAGCATCTTGTTATTGTACTTAGCATTTTGGAACCAAAATATAAGATTCATTCAAAACTATAGATTGTGGGTAAAAGTCGGGCATGCGAAGGAATGAATGCAAATATCTACATTTGTAATTCTATCATTTAATTACTTGAGATAAATCATCCCCTAGCCAAGCCGTTGAGTGACATTACCTCCAAACTCTACCTCTAAAACCATAAATTTAACATTTATTTAACATGACACACAAAAACCCTATGACACGATATATAAATTTCCCACCTAGGCTTCAAAACACAGTGTAACCTACCATGTGATTGCAAATTGTACATAATTGTAGATAAATAATGCACACTCAATCATTCTAATGTATTAAAAATTCATATAATAAGATACCCTACAATATTATATATATAATAATATATCCTTAATATATAATGTATTATTACCCTTATCCTAATCATTATAGAGTGTATACCCTATATATACCCCTATTATAGTATAATAGTGATATATATATTATCCTATAGTATATGGGATATATATATATGTATTAGGGTATCTATACTAATATCCTCTAATACTAGGGTACCTTATATATATATATATATCTATATATATATATATATATATATATATATATATATATATATATGATAATCTAGGATATTATATGATAATATATACCCTAGGTATATAGGAATACTAATATGTAGGGTATAGTATAATTCCATGTAGGGGTATACCCTATCACTTATTATGTGCAGTGTTCCATAACCCATAGATCTAAAATTTAAATTAGGTTTACAAATATTATCAATGTAATAAACTAGATTAAAGAGACAAGTAAGATGAGATATGTGAAATATACCCTTATGTTATGATAATTATGGGAGGTGTTGGTAGCATAGTTTTCATCCATTTTGAGGAACCTTTTTGGAATTAAATTTAGCTATTCACCCAAGATTTCATAAGGACTTGCAAAGTCTCATTGTTGGGGAGACATTGCGCCTTCACTTCTATCAAGAGTGTAAGTTTTTCCCTTTCTACTCCCTCATATAGCCTATTATCATTCCTCTTTTGTCACAATCATTTGCATTAAGGCCATCAAATGCTGATAAGGTGTAGTGTTGTTAAATTCAATGATTAACAATACATTAGCTCTCTCAAATTCTACAAGGCCCAATATAGAAATGATTTATTCATTAATATTAGTAATCCAATATATTATTACTAACTATGGTTTAATATAATATTATAGGGGATTATTAGAATATAGTGTACTAGTACCATATATATAATATTAACATTCTAGTAATAGTAGAGAAAATTAATACTGGTGGGACTACTCGCAAATTGACATTGACATAATTTATTGGAGAAAAAAAATACTCACTACAAACTTTAGCAATCACTAACTCCACGACAATCTCTTTGTCTCCATATAACTCATTTTGTTTCAATTAGACCTCATGATTTAGAATTTTTGAAGTCGATGGATGCATGGACATGTGGAGTTTCAAATCTTGGGTTCTGATTTATTTCTTTTATATGAGTTTTCATAGGTTATATTTTCTCTCCAAACCTTGTGTTCTTATTTATTGCTTTTATATGGGTTTTCGTAGTTTGTATTTTCTTTTATATGTGTTTTCATAGTTTGTATACTAAATCTATACTACACAGCAAACACAATTTACATTTTCTGGAATTTTTGTTGTTTATTTCTATATCTAATTTTTTTTTTTGTGTAAATCAATTGTTGCCATTTTTGTAGTTCACACAATTGTCAAAATTTTCCCATTTTTCTTATTCGAAAAGTCCCTATGAATATAGGCCCATTAGCTTATAAGTTACAATATGATTCTAGTTGTATTTGTCGTGTGCATTCTTATGATGATGTTAGTCAGAGGGTAGAGTTTATTTTTGTTTGTTATAATAAGGCTAGTGAGGAGAAATAAACCAAAATAGACTTTACCCATTGGTATGTTTTTCCAAATACAAATGGGTATTATGGACAATAATGTAGGAAATGGAGGAAAATAAGTTCCTGAGACCATGTATAAAGGTTATTTGGCTTATTACCCATGAAGAATCCCCTACACTATCTCGTGGATCCTTTTAATGGATGTATTCCATTTAGGGGGATATGTGTGCGATTATGAGGTTTTGAGCACCATAGTTAGATCTCAAAGCCTTTAGTTTTCATATCAACACGATTGCGAAGTTTTGAAAACCATCTAGTACACTTAAGAAATTGATTATAGTTAGGAAAGATACCCAATCTCTCTTTTAATATTCACAATATCAAGTTTTGTGATCTAGTACTAAAATAACCACACATGAATTTTATAGGGTATACTTGAATTTTATTTCAATAAATGCAAAATTTACACAATAATAATGGGTGTTAGAGCCTACATATAAGTAAGGGGAGTAAATGAGGACAACATGAGGTAAATGAAGCTCATATAGCTCAAGCCCAATAAAAAAGACCCAGGGCCACCATGTTAACTGTCCAACTTTTGGGTTTGATATGGTGCAGATAGGAGGCTTTTCTTACCATAGTTAGGCTTTGTAGACTATGGATTTGAAATTCCAAAGAATTCACATAAGTTTGTCATTTTCAAGATAGGGAAAGTGTTACATAGCTTCAACTTTCTTGGAATTAACCCATACACCATCATAAAGTTTGTGTTGAAATTGAAGAGCCTCAAAAGTACATTTTGTGTGCTTCATGAATAACTTGGTTTCCCTCTACATTCACAAGGACCTATCAACATTCTTTGTGTGTGATTCCTATGCTTTAGTTATTGTCACTAAAATTTCCTAGAAAGAGTTTCGAAAGCTTATTCTAAAAAATCTAAAAATTAGATGGAAACTAATTACTATAACCTAATACCATTAAGTTATGTTATTAGTATCTATTATATATAATTAATATACCTATATTAACTATATATTAATTGTAATATAATATGATGCAATTATTAATATAATATATTAATATATAAATTAATATACTATATAAAATATTATAATATCTGTAACATATATCCTATCATTAATATATCTCCCTATTATATCTTTATATACTAATATAGTATATAAGGTATACTATGTTAAAACTTATAGAGTAGTAATAGGTATCCGTAATGGTATAAGTATATTAACCCTAGAAATAATTATCTTTTTGCAGTAATTAGATACTTAACAGTAATAATAACTTTAATCTAATAAAAAATAAATCCAATAATATAAATATAACCAATAAAAAGGAAAATGAAAAAGAAAGATGATCTTGGATTATTGAAAAAGGGTCCAATAAATCACCTAGTTTGTTCGTTGCACTACGCCTTTAAGAAAACAAAATCAGCTAAGTTTGTATATAAAAGTGGTGTTCACAGACGTAATTAATAAAATGTTTAAAATTATATATTTTTATTTGTTGAACCAAACTCGAGTCAAAGTCAAAGTAACGCTGGCATTCACACAGGAAAGAAAACCAATAAAATCTTAAAATTTTATTTGTTGAACCAAATTCGAGTCAAAGTCAAAGTCAAAATAACGCTGGCATTCACAGAGGAAAGAAAACCCTGAATATATATAGCGCGAAATACCAACGGACTTTTTGGACTTTTTATCTTAATCGTGAATGTGGTCAAGCGGAATCCCGTTATACCCGCTCCACACGCCAAAAATATCAAAAAAGTTCGTATCGGACTTGAATTGAATTTCATAATGAACTCATGGGTTATTTTTTTCCTTGGTGGACAATGTGCCTAAAATTCGAATCTTGTTATCATCCTTATATATAGAATATGCAAATCAATTATTCAAATCTATATATACAGAATTGCAGGAACAACGTTGGCATCCCCTGCAAATTCTCCTTTGTTCAGTGAGCACGAGAATTCTTCGTGATGGGGCAAATTATTAGGCTCTTCTACCTCGTCCTACTTTTCCAACGAAGGGATTCTTCGTGATGGGGCAAATTATTAGTTGAAATTTAATTGTAATTAAAGTCTAAATAATTTGAAATCGTATATGGATTTAGAGTATTGTTTTAATATTATTTTTCTTGTTTTAAGAGTTTTTTTTTGAGGTATTTAATATGAGTGGAAATTTGTCTCTTTTAAACCATCTCATTTTAGATGGACTAATTTATCTTAAATAATAATAATAAATCAACCTTCATTTATTAACAACTATAAATAATTATTCTCACCACAAAATACAATATAATAAATTAAAAGATAATATAATATGATGATGATGATAATGGTTAACGTCTACTTAGACCAGACTTTGGTCTCGGACCTAAAGAAACATATTATTTAGTTTGATTTAAGGTTTTATTCTTATGGTCAAAAAGTTTGGAGAGAAGTCTCCCAAGCTCACTATAATTTTGATATCATAAAAGGCTAGGAAGGTTAGTATTACAACAAAGATTATGAAACTGAGATCTAATGTGGTTGTACGCAGGACACTCTAAGAGGAAGTGGTTTTCATTCTCAATGTTCCTATTCTCACATAGATGACAGATCCTTTCCATCCATGGTGTTTTAGGAACTACCCAGTGACTTGTTTCACTATGGAGCTCATGGGAGTTCATTCTAATCTTCGATATATTAACTTTCTTCTTTGATCTAGCTAAAACAGAGAGATACTTTTGATCTTCTAGGGTGGGGTTGATGACCTTCTTCTAATAACTTCATTTTCTTTTAGCTGCTAAATCTTTCTCACACGACATTTTTCTTTGAATATAGAAGTAACAATATTTTTAATTTTATTAATGTTTTGCAATCCATCATTCTTGTTGATCTCCCAATGGTTTAACTAGGCCCTTTTGTCTTTATACCACCCCTGCTTGAGCCTTAGGTAGTTTTGCTGGAATTTAAAGCTATCTTAGGAAGTCTATGATCTCCTATGTTATTGAGGTTGTGCTTGTACAACAAAAGCCGCTTCTAGTCATAGTTAGGCTCTCAATAGGGAAAGACCTACTTCTATACGTTATAAAGCGCTTCTGGATTTGCTCAACCTTTCTCCAGGATTCTCTAGAGATGCTGCAACTCCAAACCTCACATCCATATAAGATAACGGGAGTGACTAAAGTTTCAAAGAGGAACTTCTTTTTATTCCACATTATGAGGTTTGCCATTTTACAGTTATTTTCAAGACCAAAGTAAGATTTCCATCCCCCATTAATCATTTTCTCAATGTTATAGTTCGAGTTGAGCTTGTGATGAATATTAATTCCTAGGTACTTGTAAGAATACACTTCCTCCAAATTATTATTGTCATAAATAAAATTAGTGTATGTGTCCTTCTTGGATTTGATAATCATAAACTTTTTTCTTTTGTCAGTGTTAATAGACATGTCCATGGTAGAGTAGAAATCCTTAAGAAGCCTAAGTTGCTTATCAATATCAGATAGACACCTTGCAAGGAGAACAATATCGTCAGCATAGAGAAGAAGGATGACGACTATCCTAGCTAATCGTGCTAGCACATCTTGCTTCCTCTAGATAACCTTCGAACTTGTCAATGTAAATGCCAAATCATAATCCATCCAAATCATCCATAAATGTCAAAATTAAACTACCTATAAAAGCATTCGCATACAACCCATAAACAACCCATAAAATAGTACATAATATTTATTTATTATTATTATTATTAAGAGTAATATGATGACTCATTTTTAGTAATATGATGGTTCAAATTGATAACTCATTTTTTCGTCCTCTAAGAATAGCTAAAAATAACAGAGAATATCGTCTATATAAATGAAAATCTAAACAAAGAAGTGAAACATGTTTGTTTGAAAGATAATTGAAGGGGAAAATTAACGGTGAAATGCTACTTGAAAAATAATAATCACGGAACTATTTATACTTGAGAAAAACACTAAATAATGGGAAATGTCCTCTCCATTGTAGGACACAGAGCAATCAAATGTTGAAATTGTTTATGGACAACTTTCCCTTGTTTCTTCAAATGTTGAATACTTACTACTAAGGGGTTTTATGGAATTAGGTAAGGGAGAATCGAATCCATTGGACCCTGCAAAAATGTGAAATCTCATCGTCCAAAAAGCCAAGAAGAAGCGCCCTCCTTCCCAACCCGCCTGGGTTGATTCGGCCAGCAAGCGAGTCCTCACCTCTTCTACCAGTCAATGGCTTCAAACAACATTCATCTTTACCTCACGCTCGAGTTTAAAGATTATGTTTATTTTGTCTATCCCCATGGGCAATCCGTCAATGAAGAAATAATGTGATAAGAGGATTGGGACGAATGCTGCCAAAAGAAATTATGTTCTCTTGAGTGCTGTAACTTGATTTTATGCAGAGTCAGTGAAGGTTATGGTCAAATATAAATTTCGAAAAACCGAAAATATTTTATTATTATTGTAATTTAATTACTAAAATTAGATAAAGTATACATATATCCAATATGCTATCCATTTAATTTACATATCAATTATTTTCAAGCATATTTTAACATAAATACCAAGAAAATTTTCCAATAAATGGAATAAGGTACATGCCTATATAATTGTTGCAATTTCATACTTCATTGATAACTTTTAAGTCAACTTATTGTTTTTAATAAAATTTTAATATGTATTACACATAAAATTTATTATGAAAATGATTTATTAATTAAAATTTAATATTAATATAAAAAAGTTTGAAGTAATGTAATATGATAAAGTCATTATTTTAAATATAATTTTAATATTGATAAAATATAAATTATATTATAATAACATTATTATTAATATAAAAAATAAAATTATTCTATTTTTAAAATATAAAAATTTAAATTTATAAATATATGTGTATGGATGGTTGTGGACGATGATAGAGAATGAGGATAAAGGTAAACTTGATAGCGCAACATAGGTTGTTACAATGTATAATAATAAAATACTTAAAAAGATAAATCAAAATGTTTATTATTAATTTCAAAAAATTATATAATGAATTTTTAAATAATAATAATGACAAATAAGTTGTTATGTATAATAATAAAATATTGAAAGAGAAATATAATAATAAAACACTGAAAAAGAAATGGAGGAGGAGGAGGATGAGCACAACAATATATTTTGAAGTTAAGTTTTCTTATCAAGATTAATGAATTATGTACCTATTCGTTATCAATCTAAGATATTAATTGATGACTTATCAAACAAAGGCTCTCTTTGTAGTGTATTCATTCACCCTCAATCCAAGAATGCACATATTGACCATCAATCCAATAAACTAATTCAGAATTTATCATAGGAAAGTCTCCCTCAATAATGCACCCATTCATCATCAATTCAAGAATTTAAATTGGTCGCCCATTCACCATCAATCCAAAACTCCATAAAATAATAAACAATATCCTTATTATTAAATTAATTGTACTAATCATTTAAAACAATATAATTTTGAACAAATTCTTCATATATATTTCCTCAAACAACCTTACTCCTTTTGTATAACTAGATTACCATTCTAGTAACACCTATAACTTCAAAAAGAAATCAACGAAAAGAGTACCAATCACTTTTCTCTTTGTAACTGCTAATCACTAGGGTTTACTCAAAAAGTTGAAAGATATGTTCAACTACCAAAGTAATTTGGATTTGGAGTTTTACCCTACTTTGACATTTTCATGACCATGACTATTATTTTTGTTTTTTTAGCTAAGATCAACCTAAATCCGGGCAACCCCTAATGTTGAATATAAAAATGAGTGACCATAATTAAACACTTTCTAATGAGCCGCTACATTTCTAAAAACTATCACAAAGAACCTTTTCAAGCAAAAATATGATTTCATAAACAAGGAGGACCAATTCCGATTCACACACTTTTGAAGGAAGATGCCAAAGGCCAAAATCCATTAAATCATAAAATAAACACAGGTCATGTATAATTTGCAGAATCCAAGTTTGCTACAAGATGATCCATTTCTCTACCTAATCTATAACACATGTTAGCCTTGAGAGATACTTGGGGTTCTAAGGTGAGATCCCTGACTTTAACCTATAAAACAACAAAACTAAGCTTCACATTTTACAAATGCATCCATGCCCATCATTACTAAAATATAATTGGAGGTTGATATATGTAATATAATATTTGTAGGTTGATTAACACAATGCACATATTGTTAAAGAAAAGAAAAGTGTTTTATTTTAGTATGGAATTTTAAAGATAAGGTTAGAGAATAGTGTTTCATTTTAAAGATAGTCATTAAGACAAAATGAATTATGTTATAAAAATTATTTATAGTTAATATTATTTAGAGAAGATTTATTTATATCAAAGATGGTTTAAAGTGTATCTATTTGTTATTGATCTAAGAAATAAATGAATTGTTGACTTATCAAATAAAAATTTCCTCAATAATTTTTCTATTCATAATCAATTTAAGAATTTAAACTACTCACCCATTCACCATCAACAAAGATTGCATAAAATAATAAACAATGTCCTTATTATTATATTAATTGTATTAATCATTTAAAATGATATAATTTTCAATCTATTAAAAAATAGAAAATAATTAAATAAATTTTTTCCCAAAATCATCAAATAAAAGAATAAAAGTGGACAATGAGATAAAATTAATAAAATTTGTATATTTTATTACCCATCCTTATAATTTCACCTAAACAAATTAAATTTTAGATAAATAATAATAGATTTTTCTCACTTCTCATATTTTTTAACTTCTTAATTCATATGAACTTTAGATGGAAGATTGATTCTCAAGGGAATATGCTCATCATATGCTTCTTAATGTTTCTCAAGGTTTGTAGTGTATTACAGAGTTTGTTAGGTTGCATTGACTTTTAACAAATTTAAAAAATTATACTTGCCAGTGCCTCCCCATCCACCAACTTCATAGGGATTTGAGATTATTCCAATTCTAATAAGTTCCTCCATGTTGATATTATTTAAATTCTAATAAGTTCCTGATTGTTATTTATAACATTCATTTATATATAAATAAATTTTATTTAGCAAAATAGTCCATTACTTTTAACAAATTAAAAAAATTAGATTCGTGCCATGTGGCTCCCCACCCATCAATTTCCTATGGATTTGAGATTAATCCAATTCTAATAGGTTACTCCATGTTGAGATTATTCCAATTCTAGCCCCCCACCCACCAATTTCCTAGTATTTGAGATTATTCCAATTCTAATAAGTTCCTCCATGTTGAGATTATTCCAATTCCAATAAGTTCCTCAATATTATGTATAACATTCATTTATATATAAGAAAATTTTATTTAGAAAAAAGGTCCATTGCTTTTAATAAATTTAAAAACTTATATTCATGCCACGTGGCTCCCACCCAACAATTTCATAGGGATTTGAGATTATTCCAATTATAATAAGTTCCTCCATGTTGAGATTATTCCAATTTTAATAAGTTCCTCGTTATTATTTATAACATTCATTTATATGTGATACAATTTTATTTAGAAAAATGGTCAATTACTTTTAATAAACTTAAAAACATATATTTGTGCCACATGGCTCCCCACCCACCAGTTTCCTAGGGATTTGAGATTATTCTAAATCTAATAAGTTCCCCCAGTTGATATTATTCCAATTCTAATAACTTCCTCATTATTATTTATAACATTCATTTCTATATAATTAAATTTTATTTAGAAAAATGGTCCATTACTTTTAATAAATTTCAAAAATTATATTCATGCCACATGGTTCCCCACCCACCAATTTCGTAGGAATATGAGATGATTCCAATTGTAACAAGTTCCTCCATGTTAAGATTATTCCAATTCTAATAAGTTCCTCCATGATAAGTTCCTCATTATTATTTATAACATTCATTTATATATAATCAAATATATCACAAGGTATTTTACTGTATCTTCACTATGGTGCAAATAAATTCCATCCACTCTGGCGTTAAGATGATGTCTCTCAACGTGTTTGAAGATCATATTGTGTACTCCAATGCTAGGAGAATGTGGGCTACAAGTTAATAATGTGGGATACAAGTTGTGAGTGCTACATCTTCCTCGATTAATATTAAAGTTTTCCATACCATATATAACAAGGTATTTTCCTATAATCGTGGCAACAACTTACTTCCTTGTCTGCTTTACCTATATTTGAACATACATATATTTGCATGCTTCCATAGGTGTATGATAGTGTCAAATTTAATGTGGACAACCTCTATGAGAAGTTTGGGCATTTCATATTGGATCACTAGGCCAACTTACGGGACCTTGACTCTCAAGTGGAATATGTGTCGCCGCACAAATGACGAGTACAAGGTTTGACCAACTTATGCCACGAATCTCCACGAGATCAATTATGTGTCCTCTGCAAATATAGTAACTGAGCCTGGTTTAGATGTTAATGATTTTAAGGAGTGTTCTATAGAATATTGCTTTATTTTTCAAATACAGATGCATAAAAGTAGCTCAATTATGAATTTGGTCTATCCTAGGTTTTCAATGTAGGATTAGTGTAAAATTGGGTAAAGTAGCATGAATGAATTATTAGTAATCATTTACTAACAAATTTTCAAATTGCAAGCTGATCTGATTAGTTTTTTTTTTATGTAAATATCAGTGTTGATCTATTTTAATCACAAATATAAGAAATGTTTAGAGATATAATTTCTTCTTGTGCAATTTTTTTATAATGTATAAAAAAAATATATTTGCATCTCAAAGATAAAATTGAAAAAAAATAATATAGCCCAAATATAAAATAATAACATTACTTGAAATGCTTAAAAATGCTTTAGCCATGCAAATTTATTTCTTTTTATTGTACATATTAGTTGCATTGAAATATTTTACTTATGAAGCACATTTTTATATATAAATAAGTTCCATGATGAGTTTCTCCATGATTAATAAATTATGAAATTTAGAAATTATGGTTGATGTTTTGAAATGTATTTTTATTTTTGAAATTTGAAACACGTTATATTCTAAATTGATTATAAGTAAAATAGATGAAGTAAAAATATAAAATTAGGTTTTTGTTTTTATTTATTTAATTGTCAATTTTTGAAATATATCATACATTAAAAAATTGTAAATTTATAGATTTAAAATTTCATCAATAATGTTTCATATGATACTTTTTTTTTTAAATTTAATATATTCACATGAAATTATAGTAAATGAATTTATGAATTTACAAATGTTTATTTCGTTTCATTTTATTTTGTATGAATTTATTTTTGAAAAAATCATTATACATTGTTCATTTGTTTTTAATATTTTGCACTGTATTTTGATTTATTTTCATGTAAAAAGTCTATAAATAATAATTTATAGGATTTATTGATCTAAGGCTTCATATTCCTAGGGTATAATATTAATCCTAGGGTTTATGATATTAATCTTTAGGTTTAATATAAATCCATTGGGTTTATAATCATGTTCAACCATGGTCTAAGATCACATTGTGATACAAATTTTCTTTATATGAAAATCAATTAATGTCATATTGTGACAAGCATTGTCTCACTATGAAAATAAACCATCGTCAACCATGTACCAACATTGCATTGTGACAAATGTTGTCTCAACCATGGTCAAACAAGGTCAATCATGGTCAACCATAGTCAATAACCATGGTCACATTGTTACAAAGAGTCTCTTGGTGCAACGTCACATTGTGATAAAGATTATCTTAATATGGAGATAAACCATGGTCAATGATAGTAAGAAATTTTCCAACGTGGCATTGTCACAAATGTTGTCTCAATATGAAAATCAATTGTGGTCCACCATATTCCAACATTGCATTGTTACAAATATTTTTTTAAGGGTTTATAATATTTAACTAAGGGTTTATATACCTTGGGTTTATAATATTTATCCCTTAGGTTTAAAATATTTATCTTAGGCTTTATATACCTTCGGTTTATAATGTTAATCCCTTGGGTTTAATATTATTCCCTTGAGTTTATATCATCAATCTATTGGGTTTTTAATCCCTTGGGTTTTTAGTATTAATCCCTTGGGTTTATAATATTCCTAGGGTATAATATTAATGATAATGTTTATAATATTAATCCTAGGGTTTAATATCAATTGCTTAGGTTTACAATCATGGTTATCCATGGTCAACCATGGTCCAATGTCAAAAGATGCTAAATATTGTGTCAATATGAAAATGAACCATGGTCCAACATCATATTGTGATAAACATCATCTCAATATGAAAATCAATGATGGAAAATCATGGTCAAGCATTTTTATTTTAGGGTTTATATTATTTATCCCCTGAGTTTAATATTATTCCTCTAACATTTACAACTATATCAAGATTTAAATCAATAGATGGCTTGCACATTTCACCGCCTTTTTCTTTTCAACAATATGCAAAAATGAAAAACAATGTGAGAATGGATTGGTTGGAAAGCATGAACGGTCATTATCATTATCTTGTTGATTTCAATTGGTGTAGCTTGTTTCATTGGTCTCAGTGTGTTTTTAGAAGAGGCTAGCATTTAATAAGTGTATGTTGGTATAGTGTTTAAAGTTAAATTTCCTATTAACCAAATTTAAATTGCTATTTGATTTTTATTAAAGATTTATTTTATAATTATTTATTAAATAAGTATTAATATAATTTATTGAATGATTATTAATATAATTTTTGTTATTATCCTTATTGATAATTAATATGTGTATTGGAGTTTATCAACCACATTTATTAATGTGGTTGTGCCAGTTATATATTAAATAAATAAGTTATGCACGAAATAAATAAATAAAATTTTAAATAAATAATAGTAATTTTTTTCTCACTTTTCATCTTCCTAAACTTCTTAATTATATATTCAATAAATATGTTACACACAAAATAACTTCTTAATTATATATTCAATAAATATGTTACACACGGAATAATTTCATCTAGATAAAGCTAAGTTACAGATATGAAACTTTCCCTTCTACATAGAGTCTTGTAAACTTGAATACCTTTTTCAAACTTTTTAAACTAACCAAATCTTCATAAGTTTGAACAAAGTCTTCATATATATTTCCTCAAACAACCTTACTCCTTTTTTATAACAAGATTACCATTATAGTAACACCTATATCCTTAAAAAAAATTTAAAAGAGAATCAGAACAATCACATTTTGTTGACTAAGTAATAATAACTAGGGTTTACTTAAAATGTTGTAAGATATGCTCAACTATATTGTTCCTTTCATTATGAAAATAATTTGAATGCATAGTTTTACCTTATTTTGACATTTTCATGACCATGGTTACTATTTTTGTTTTTCTGTTTTTTTCTAGCTAAGCCCAACCTAAATAAGAGTCATCCCTATTGCTGAATAGAAAAATGATTTTATCACCTTATTTTAAGGTTTTCAAAATCATGGCTATTACTTTTTTCCTTTCTTCTAGCTAAGTGAAGCCTAAGTGTAGGTCAACTTTAATGTTGAATAGAAAAATGATTTTCCCACTTACAAGATGCTATCACCACAAGTATGTGAGCATTGATCCAGACTAGATGTCCTGTAGGACAATTTTTATTCCGCACATGTAGTTCCCACCCTTGACTCCCCTCCATCAAATTTGAACTAGTAACCTAATGATTACTAAACCCCACACACATAACTCATCTATATCCCAATGGTAGGTATCACTATTACTTTATTAAGTTTGTTATAAAAGATATCATAAGGAGACTTTCCACTCAATAAAATTTCTCATTTTTTTGAAATTCAGACATAGTTTTTAAAAGAGAGACTCGAAAGGGAATATCTTATGTATAAAATTCTACTGTTTTCAGAGAAGATCGTTTTAAACTAGAAATGTATTTTTAATGACCTGAAATAACTAAAAGTAAAATAAATATTTTTTAAGACTTAGTCTAACTTATAGCTTAAATATATTTTTCCACTAAAATTTGGCAAAATAATTTCAACAAATAATGTAATTTTTTGTTTTCTTAAAATTATTAATTTAATAACCCTATTTTAAATTATTAAATTGATATTTATAACAATGATATAAAATATAATACTATTATATAAGATTATCCCTTAATCCCATAACATAATACTATCCCTAATATAGCTATAATAATTAGTATAGTATATATTAGTATAATATATTACTAATCATACTATCCTAATAGCAATATAATTATAAATTATAGTAATACTACTATAATATCATATAAATAATAGTATAGGGATAACCTACTATCATATATTATAATAATATACTAATATGAATATTAAGCTATACTAATATATTTATATAGGGTATCCTATTATATATTATATATATATATATATATATATATATATATATATTAATACTATATATTAATATTAATATATACCTAATAATAATATATATATATATATATATTTCTATAATGTTAAAAATGCTAATCCTATACATCCAAGCAATATACAATTTTACTTTACTTTCAATTGTAAACCTCATTCCATATCCATGAAATAAAATGGTATCCATGGAATAGAAATTTACAACTTTAAATTTGTAATAGAAACTTGAATTTTTAGAATAGAAAATCATACCTTTAGAATTCAAATTCACATTTTTGGAATGAAAAATGAATATTTTAGGTTGGAATTATTCAATATTCAATAATTTTTTTTAATGAAATATACATTTTTTTAGATTATAATTCATATATATAGAATACCATTATGTAAATTAGAAGAATTTGACCTTTCTAAGATAAAAATTCACAATTCCACACTATATATGTTATCTTATTGTTTCAAATTTAATAAAATTTTATTTTATAAACAATATTTCTACTTCATCTCATGGTCCACTAGGTTAAGGATGTTCGAGCAAAATTAATAGAACAAAATTGATCAATCTAAAATAAATAGTAGAAATCAAAATTTATAATTTATTAGTTTGTTTTGTTTTTTTCTAATCTTTCAAATTTAATGAAATTGGGTTTTATAAATAGTTTTTTTTGTTTTCACCTAATGCTCCATTAATGGAAAGATTTACCTTCTATAATAATATATATATATATATATATATATATAATATATATATATATATATATATATATATATATATATATATATATAAGAGATTAGGATATAGGGTATATTAGTATTATTAGGGTTATATATGATATTTCTATATAGCTATATCTTTAGGATATCCTTTATATATATTTTATATATCCTCTAATATACTTAGATGCCATCGAGCCTAATATAGGACATTATTAATGTTAGGATGTCAGAATCTTATTTATATATATTTCTTTTCAATTTTGGGTTATAATTTATTTTGTGGATTTTATACTTCATTGCCGCTCGTCGAAACCTCTAATTCATTTTCAACTCAGCTCTACTTATCAGAAATTCTATTTCATTTTTGAGAAAGCCTAACAACAATATAATATTTTTGGCAATCTCTTCTATCTCATCTTTTATTCTTTTAGTTTTGGATTTTAGTGTATATTAGTTTGTCTTTAACTAAATATTTTTTCAACTTATCCATAATTTAATATTGGGAATTTAATTTCTGAATCCACTCTTTTGTCATTCATATTGAATAGGGAATATGAATAATAGCAGAACTAATACATGGTTATCCATTATATTATAACACTATAATACTATATAGTAATAGTATCATAATTAATCCTAGGATATTGTATACTAATATATATATATAAGTTATATCTTTTTTATAGTATTATTAGTATATAATACCTATAAGGAGTACTATATATCCCTATATATTAATACCTTAGTATCTTGATACTACCCCTAATATATATCTATATAGATATATTATATAGGGTAACTATAGGGGATATATATCCTATATACTATATTTATAGGTATAGCCTCTTACCTATAGTATATCCTACTATATCCTACTGTAGGTATAGTAATATATAATATCTATATAGGAAATATTACTATAGTATTATATACTAATATAATATATAGTATATTAATATCCCATTATATATCCCCTATACTAATAAGTATATATAATATACTTAATTACTATCTATAAGGTATAATATAATATATAATAGTAGTATTATTTTAGTATTAATTATATACTAGGTAATACCTATTCTATACTAATATATTAGGATATAATATAATGTGAATAGGTGGGATATAGTGCCTTGACATTTAATCAACTTTTCCATATGCTCGCATTTTTCTATCCTAGTCACATGTAATTAGATTACCTTGTTTTAAGCTTGAGAGGTAATGCACCATTTGTACATGGTAGCAACAAAAAAATTGATGTATGCCATGAGCATCGTCTGTTTCTGAACAACCTAAGATATGATAGTGTTGATAGGAAGGAAGAAAAAAGCTATTAGTGGAACCTAAATGAACACAACATTCAAGAAGTTCCTTATGTGTGAGAAACAAGTGTCCTAAGGTAGACCCTTTGGAATTCAGGATATAAAATACATGTTGTCTTAGCATTCATTGAATTAAACTTGATTATTAGGGGACCCTTTATTATTATTTATATTAATAAAATTAATTATTATTATATTAATTAATAGTCAATATAGTTATGCTAAGATGTATATTATAACATAATATATTATTAAGATAATATATAGGGGATATAGTATTAATAATATTCTAGGGATACTAAAGATATTATAGGGGATACCCTAGGGTACCCTCAATATTATATATATATATATATATATATATATATATATATATATATATATATATATATATATATATATATATATATATGGGTATATAGATCACTAAATATAAAGGATCCCTATGATATCCCTATATATTATAGTAGGGGTATATAGGGATTATAATATATATATATATATAGATAGATAGATATAGAGTAGATATTATATATTATTATGATTAGTATATAGTATATATATTATCCTATTATAGGGATAATAGGATCCTAGGTATTATTATATATACTATTATATATTATAATAGCCTATATGGATATATAATATATTAATATATCCCTAATATTATCTGATATTATTATAGGATAATATTATAAATTTAATTAGAGATCTAATAATATATCACGAGTACTCAGCTTTTCTAGGAAGTCTGTTTTTCATGTGTTTTGCTGCTTTTCTGCCAAGTCCATTGTTCATGTCTTTTGTTGCTTTTTTGGTTCTTTTTGTATTTCGGCTTGTGTGAGTGATGTATGTTTGGTTTCAATGAATGCTTGCTATCTTTTTTATGTATGTTAGCTTGTAGAAGCATTGTTTTAGTTTTCCTTTGCATTTCACTACTGTCACATGCATGACACTTTTTTTGCACTCATGGTCATTGTTGTGGCGACTCTCTTCACACACATGCTCACTTTCCCAAATTTTGAATATTGCACTCACTTTTTGCATGCATGATCATTCACTCTTGCTTACAGTCATTCTCATCATGTATTCAAACCTTCTCATGTTTTTAGTTGCCTGTCGGTGGGTCTGGGCTGCCTTGGCCCAGACCTTGCTTTGTCGAACCAACAATCCATATCCTTGATAAAGAAGGCTTTTCCTTCCTCCCAGAGAATGTGAAAAACTAGCCAACACTGACCTTAGGCTTGCTTTGCGCAATTCTAGGAGGCAGTGCCCAACTGGCCCCAGAAACTGTGCATTGCACAATTTTATTCCTCAGTAAGCCAGGCTATACTGTACATTACGCAGTTCCAACAGTCAGTCAACCTCTTGACAACCCAGAATGTGCCTTGTGCAGTATTGGCAGTCATGCTCCTAGCTTCCCGATGGAAATTAAACAATCTTAGAGGTAAATATTAATACAATCATTTAATTACTAGTCATTATATATTAATTCATCTAGTGAAGAACATGCATCCACTAGAAAATTCTTGTATGGATTGTTTACTTCTAGATTTGGCTTCACATGAACTGTTATATGTGATAATCATCTCACCAATTTATTGAGAGCACGTGCATATTCTAGAAATGAGTTTTGTATCCTGAAGTTTAAAAATGAATGAAGCCTCCTAAAATTTGTTTGTATTTATTTATTCGATGTGAGATTCATAGATTCACATGCCATGGATATGTCCACTATGATAACTATCGTGTAGAGAACGATTAGATACGGGTTTGCAACATTTTAATGTTTAATTGATATTTTTTTATATTAGCTTTCATATAGAAAAAAGAGGTTTTCAACTTCAGTTTTTCAAGTTTCAATAATTTCACATTTTTAGGATTAACCAATTGAGCTACCCAGGGACAATATGGGAGTAACTTTATTTTCTATTAACCAGGTATATAATTAATTAATTATAACATATTTTGTGTTTTCATTTTCCAAGTTTAATGTTTTCTTCTATTTTAATGTTTAATATTTCTCATATTTACAAACTATTCACCAAATTCACAAGGATTAGGTGTTTAACATTTGACCTCTTTAATTCAAAAGTATCTTAGTGAGACCAAGTATCATTTTAATTTTTTCAAGATTTTCTCTTATAAGTGATTCTTAGCCTCTTATTCATATACAATCATGAAACCCTAATATACTACTTTTATGTATTTCACATTTTGGGATATAGTTTTTATCCTAAAATTGCTTCTAAATAATTCTAGTTTTTATCCTATATTTGTTTCTAAATAATTATACTTTATCTATTTGTGAAGTGTTAAGGTGAAAGAAAGTGAAGTGTTTTGATAATTATATTACACATTTGTATCATTGGAAAATGATTACATATTGTGAGAATAAAGATAAATACATAATGTAAGCATAGAGATTTTTGGTTGAGGCCTTTTACACCAACATTCTTGTCTTTCTTGCTTTTGTCAATTATTATATCTTAACATCATATGGGTTTGTCAATTAAATTTTTTTTAATATCAGATGTGTGAGTGAGGTAAAATTCATATTGGGGATTCTAGTTGAGCATAGTATTAGAGCACCTCAAGATTCTTGATGAAGAGAAGCACATTCTCAGTTTTAGAGTGTCAGAGAGGAGGTGATGAATTTCTGTATGTAAGAAATTTATTATGAGAAACCTGTTAAAAATGCTTATGCATTTATCGTACATCATAGTATGCATATTTGTATTGTGATGATGGTCAATGTTTCTATGTGAATTATGAAATGAATAATTGAATAAGTAGTTACTTTGGAAATTGCATGTCATTGTTACTACACAATATGCATGCAAGAATTATGATGAATGGAATTACTCTTTTGAAGATTGAAATCAATATGAGTGTTTATGAATCGAATGTCATTGAGTTATAATTGCTCGATCAAATCCTAATATGGATTTGATTTCTGTAAGGTTAGGATTTTTCTTCGATAATGGCATCGATGAACCTATTAAGTATTATTTATAATGGATAACTATATACTAGATAATAGTAATAATATAATATATTTATTATTATATATAATACATAATATTATATTACTATTAATACTAGTATATTAAGTAATTTACTAATAATATCCTAATACAATTATTAGGGACCTATGTCCATAATTGTTTGCAAGCCTTGAGACACTCTGTGCAATGGTAGTGAGTATTTCCCCAAAATAATACTTCTTGTCTACTTCTTGTAGGCATGTTCAAGCTAATTCTTGAGTTTAGGGAGGATTACCCTAACACACCTTGAAGGATAAGGTTTGTGTCGAACATCTCTGACGCGAATGATAATTTCTTACCTTTCAATAAATACAAATTGATTATTCATTATGTTATTTAATGGTGGGAACAATGAAATTTGCCCCTGTTCTTCTCAAACTCTAAATGGGCATATCAGAACCTAGTTTTAAAGAGGTCTTTGGTAATCATCAATGAAGTGATCTTTGGTTCATCTTGTGTAGTTTATAATCATGGTGATATTTGATACGATGTCGCTACCAGTGGAGTTGAGCCTACCATGTCATAGTTGTTCTCACTTCAATTCAAGTACCTTTTTGGTTGTGAGGTGTTCTTCATGAAGTATAATGTGGCATTATAAAAGAAGGGAAATCTAAGCTACAAATGCTTTTAGCTACAATATTATTGATTCTCAACGCTAAATTTTTTATCATGTGGGTGCATTCATTATTGTCTAACCTAAATCCAAATTAATTGATACCACGAGATTATAATATTATGATAATAAATACACTAGTATTAATATTACTAGTAATACTAATATCTAATATTATATTATAAAATGATATAATATAAGAGAGATACTAATACTATAATTGTAATACTATTATATTATAGTACTAGGATATAATATGTAATAATAATAATTATATCTAGTGATTTTAATATATGGTAAGAATCACAAGATATTGTAATCTCTTCCCACTTTAAAAAAATAAAAAATTCACCTGATGAAATCTACACCTACACAATTTCCCATTGTCGACAAATATGTTTCATTGGGAATGATTGTTTTAAATGTAGGTACTTATGCTATTTAATAGGTAAACCTTGTCGTCCATTTATTGTGTAGGTTATAATATATGTTTCTTTCAGAATGATTGTTTTAAATGTAGGTATTTATCCTATTTAATAGGTAAACCTTGTCATATGGTTATTGTGTAGGTTATAATGTATGTTTTCTTTATTAGGAAAAAACAACAATAACTTTCTATTAGAATTAATAAATGTTTACATAATCATTTATATATCATATGTGTAAGAATAACCCCAAATGACATATGACTGATATCAAGATACTGGGTGCACAAACCCCTCAAATAACCCCGTAGGGAACACCAGACATAGTCTAAACAATGGGAATCCACTCATCAATCTCACTACGTTTAAAGGTACTATGACTAGAAAGAACATAATATTGTTGGAAGATAGTTTGAATAGCAGGAAAATGCTGGAGATTCTCTGACAGGCTTGAGAAAAAACCAAGCACACATGCCTACATAAAAGAACCCTTAGAAAGCCCCAAGAGTACATCTATCAAAAGATAAAAAGAAAGCATAAAATAATTACAATACGAGTAAAAACCCTGTTATAAAAACTTGAAGAAAATGGAACAAGGCCACCAATAGAGCTACCATGGAAGCATAACCTAGAGCAGATTTGATAAGAAATAAAACAAAACACAGACATTGCGAACAACAGTCCGGAAGCCATATTCCACACACCAGAGAAGGAAACACCCATTGAACCATAACGACTAAGACACTTGCATAGAAAAGGGGTTGAGGAAACAAGTATAGGGAGCTTATATTAGGGATAACTAGGGTAATAATAGGTATTAGGGTAATAATATACTACGATATAATATGATAGGGTATAGGGTATATATAATATATAGGGTATCAGTATGTAGCATATATTGTAGGATAATATATAGGATTAATAATATTATAATTATATAATAATCTATTATCCTATAACTGTTTTAGGGTTATTGATGGATATCACTGAAGACATTGTTAGGTAACCTTAAATTGGTGGAATTTTTTTTTTATAAATCTTGATTATCATGATTTAAAATTTACAATTTCTAGTTAAGCTCATGTTAAATCTACAGGAAATTTCTCAAATACATATTTCTTGGGCCACTAAGTACATTTATCAAGTGAATATTCTGTAATGTGTAATCTTTAGTTAAGCTGTTGTGTTTTTATATTCAGATTTCCTAGCTATTAAGTAGCCCACTTGTTTTTGTATTCTGTAAATATCCAACCTTGTTCTCAACTTTTCATCATCAATTTTTTTGAAATTTTCCTTCTGTTTTAAAAACAACATTGATTCCAACAATAATGTATGTCAAATGGACACTACCTAACCTTAATATGCATTCACAACAATCTATCAATGTAACTTGCTACTACTTTAAAGGGTGTACAAGTTTCCCTTGAAAACCAAGCACATTATTGTTTATTGCTTATTTACTTACTAAGCACCTTTAGCTAGTTAGTTGTTGTGTTCTTATAATTAATATGATATGCATAAAATAGCAATAGAATCTCAAACGAATCAAAATGGAAGCAATTGGGGGAGCTTGGCACCCACCTTATATTAAATGCGACTCAATTTAAATAAGAAATTTTCTTTTCTTCCTACATACATCTTGTTTCTACAAATCCTCACTAATATTTCAAGGGAAATAATGTGGGTTACGACACCATACTAAGATATATCTAATGATGGATACAAAATATTTCATGTGTTGAAGTGAGATTTCAATGATACAATATACTTTGACTAGAAAAAGATATTTAATCACTTGTAAGCATAGATGCTTAAAAGTTGAATTAATCCACTTCAAATGTTGTTAGCTATGTTTTGCATTTCACTATTGCATCTTCTATATGCCTTTGAATTAATCTATTTCAAATGTTGTTAGTTTTGTTTTGCATTTCAGTAATGCATCTTCAATATGCATTTCTTTCCCTACTTTTTTTAAGTGAATGGTTTGGTCTATATGGTTGGTATTCTTACTTTCAATGTATGCTATTAAGCTACCGAGAGCCTAGAAGATAATACTTAATATTTAGCCAACATATTCTTTAGTATCAACTCGTGTTATTATTACAGGTGACAATTGAGATGATCACAAGGTGGAAATTTATTGGATTGGGTATTCTGGTGCATGTGATAGGTTCATGGAAACCTATGGCTAGTTTTCATTGGGGAGGCAATGACATAGTGAGTGACTTGAAGACCATCAAGATGAATGGCTATTTGGAAAATGTTGAGAACGTTTTATATCAACTGCTAAACTTTGCACAACAACATGATGGGGAAGTATATGAGTTCGAGACTAAGATGAAACAGATGATGTGAACATTCAATTAGGTTGTAACAAAATTTGAGGGTTCTATGAATATTATCATGCAGTTGGCGAAATATAATGTTGAATATTGGTTGAGAGATGCAAAGAGTGAGTTGGTGATCACTCAGCAAAATTTGTATGATCAAGAAGATATGATCTCCTTGTTGAAGAATGTTGTCATGAAAGCATTGTTAATTTGCAATATATCTTATATCCGATAAATATAAGATCCTAGGTATTGGTATCCCTCTATTAGCTAATATATATAATATCTTATAGGGTAATATAATTATATTACTATATCCCTATATTATAATATATAACAAGATAATATACTAGGTCTATGATATATTAGTCTATTCTTTGCTCTTAATAAATTATCTTAGTAATATGATATTTTGAAGCTAACCTGATGTCATCTTTTATACATGTTGATTAGTCAAATGTGCTAGTTTGACTTGTTGTGACTAATGCAGGGAAACTACAGGAAGCAAGTGTTCGGAAAGAACACAAAGGCATTGGAAGAATGCAGTGGAAGAACATGCATTTCTTCAAATATAATGAACATGAGGAATCATAGTTAAATGGAAGGAAACATAACCCATAGTTACTCAAATAGTAGTAGTGTACATCAAGTGAATATTAATTGTGGTAAACAAAGTTGAGTTTCTGCATGTGAAATCTCTCACAAAATTGATTGAAACAAATGTTACAAGTAACAAACTACAAATAAGTGAGGTCTATGGCACATGGGATGCTACAGTGCACAAATCCTCTCTTTTTTCTCTCTCCCTATCCACCCTCAGCTACTTTCTCAACCATGGAACAAAATGAATTGGAATAGAGCATAACTCATTTTCCTCTTAGTGACCCAATTATAACATAGTTTGATAGTCTACTAGTGGTTAGGTCTGACTCCTTCAACTTTTAACTAGAGCTACCATATTGGCTCTTGTAGAGTCTTCTTCATCATGCACATGTGGTTATCCCCTTTTCCATGAATAATTTAGGTTGGCATGCCATCCTCTTGAATTATTGTAGTCAATATAGGAAGGCAAAAATCTGAGTGGCACAACTTTTGCATATGGACCCTAGTTGAGGTAGTTCTTGCATTGTTATAAATGTCTCTATGTGTAGAATAACACAAGAAAATGCATGATTTGGTTAGAAATTTTTAACACAAAAAATGTATTTTAATGCCTCAAAATTCACTTACAATGTTTCATACTCCAATTTTCAAAAATGGGCCCTCCTAGTAAAAATAGCCTTGTCAATTGATTCCTCCTCTATTTCCACTCTAAAAGCATCACTATCGACAAGGTTAACATATTGTTATGTATTAGTATATTAATATAGTATGTCCATCTAGTATGTAATAGTCCATAAATAATAATAATATCATTTATATTATATATATTAGGATATACTGTATATATATGATACTAATATTCCTATAGTATAGGGTTCATATGCTTATATATATATATATATATATATATATATATCCCCATATTATGTTATATATGTATATATGTATATATATATATATATATATCCCCATATTATGTTATATGATATCCAATATAGTTATATTAGGATGGGTATATAATATAAGGGGCTAGTATGTGCTATAGGGTATATATAATGATATATTATCATGAATAATATTATGTTGGGTCCCTATAATACTAGTGATTACCCCATTACTATTGTAGTTATACCCCTTATTTATATTGTTGTGCCCCTATTACCCCCATATTGTTATTTCTGTGCCCCATAGAATCCCTCTATTGTTATTTTTGTGGCTTTATATTATTATTGTTAGGTCGGCTGGATTATATTGTGACTCCTTAGACTCCTATATATAGAAAGGAGGTTTTGTCATTTGTATCATCCAAGAATTGTTCATTTATGTAATGTAAAGGAGGTTTCCCCCTCGAAGAGGCTGAATTCTAAGGCGTTGATCTATCTTTTCTATCTTTTCTTGAGCTGGTTTCATAACATTTGGTATCAGAGCTTTGGATTCTAGGGTTTCGCTGCTCCAAACAGGTCATCGTGGCATTTTCGCTATAACTTTTTTTCTGTGACGTTTCAGAAGTCGCAAAAAAAACCCATTTGAGAAGAAATCGCGCTGAACCTTGGGTCCGAATTTCAGAGCTTTTCGCGCGATATTTGCGGAGATATGATCTGAGGAAGTTGGTCTTTTTGCAGACTCCTGAATTACATTCAAAACAGGTGACCTGGGGAAAATCGTCATAACTTTCTCTCTGGGGATCGGATTGAAATTTCGTAAGAAGGTACAGAAAGAGGACGGACTGTAGTTTCTTGTATATGTTTTCAGATCCAAAGGTTGAAACAGTGACTCGTGGCACGTCGTACAAGTTCGCTCTACTGAACTAGTCTATAATCAAGTCACTGTGGGAGATTTCACATAACTCTTCCTTGGAGAATCCAATTTGGTCAGACTTGTGGCATTGGAAAGAGGACACAGAGGCTACTACAGGTCACAATTTCAGAACTAGATGATTGGAAATTACAGAGATACATCAGATTCAATATCGAGCTCCTACAAAGTGAAAAAAGGTGTGTAGTTTTTTTTAAATTTTTGCTTAAGCTTGGTTTGAAAATTTATTTTGAAGGAATTCAAAGGGCATAGTAAAGCATTATTATCGGTAACTGATGCCCCGAGGAAAGAAAATGCAAACACCTAGTAAGGAACCTGAAAGCTCTAGCATGACTCATGAAGAAGAGGAAGAAATGCTACATGATATATCAAAATTACAAGAACAAGTGCAACAAATGTCACTCTCACAAAAGCTAACAGAAGCTAAGATAAATGGCGTGGAATCTAAGATAAATGGCATGGAAGCTAAGATGGAAGATTTGAAGATAGATTTGAAGACAAATTTGAAGACAGGCATGGCAGATTTGAAGACAATTTGACAAATTTTCTACAAGAAATACTTACTAATGGTGAAAAGGTAGTAAAGGAAACTCATGATGAGAACAAAAGAAATGTTAATCATGATTCCATAGACTCTAATGTTGGATCGAAGATCACCATATTCCAAAAATCGATATGAGGAAGTTTGATGGCAAGGATCCCGCCACATGGATATTACAGATGGAGCAATTCTTCGATCTCAATAATGTGCAAAACACACAAAAGGTACGTATGGCAACTTTATATTTGGAACCAAATCAGTTTGTATGGTATCAATGGCTTTGTTCTCGTAAACAATTTATCACTTGGGCAATTTTTACGGAAGAATTGATAGCACATTATGAGGATACAAAAAGCAACACTTTTTTTAGCCAATTGATAAGTCTCAAACAAAAGGGTTCAATAATGGAGCACATTGAGGAGTTCCAAAAATTGAACATAAGGGTAAAAGATATTCCAGAGGAGCATAGGATTGATGTGTTCATAGGGTCTTTAAAGGATAATATCCAACATGATGTTCGCCTTTGGGAACCTGATTCATTAGAGAAGGCATTCAGGTTAGCAAGAAAAATGGAAAGCAAAATTATGGCAACTAGGAAGCATACCACTCACAACTATAAAGACGGAAGTGTTGTTGCCCCTAGTCTTCCACAACCTATAAGGTTGACACCACAACAATTGGAAGAAAAAAGAGCAAAAGGGCTTTGTTACAGTTGTGATAGCAAATACACAAAAGGTCATAAGTGTGCTGAGAAGAAATTATTCTACATAGATTGTGAAGAGGAAGAAGAAAAGGAGCAAGAAAGGTCAAAAGAAGAGGATATACTCCAGGAACAAAGCCTAGATGAAGAACAAATAAATCCGACCATATCTTGTAATGCATTGGCGGGAATTACCACTCCTCAAACCATCAAGATAGAAGGACAAATCAAGAAGAAAAAGGTAATAGTGTTGATTGATTCAGGAAGCACCCACAATTTTATTCATTGTAGGGTAGCAAAAGAATTGAATTGCTTCCTATATCCAGCACCAGAGTGTCAAGTGATGATTGCAAATGGAGGAACAATAAATTGCTCTGGAAAGTGCCATAATATCAAGCTATCCATGGGAGAATATGTATTGACTAGCCCAATGCTTTCCATTCCAATGGGAGGTGCTGATGTTGTACTAGGAGTCCAATGGCTACAATCCTTGGGTACAATAGCTTTTAATTTTCAAGAACTTTTCATGAAATTTTCTGTGGAAGGAAAGGAAGTTGAATTAAGGGGTATTGCAGGGAAACCAGGAAAGATAATCAGCTCTAATGGTATGACAAAGCTTCTAAAAAAGGAGCAAAGAGGTGTAATTGCACAATTATGTTCGCTAGATGTTTCCACATTGGAATCATCTATTTCTCCAGATCTCCAAAAAGTCCTGGACAATCATTCCAAGGTATTTGAGACTCCCAAAGGTCTCCCACCTATGCGTGATCATGATCATGCTATTCATCTGATTCCAGGAAGTGTTCCTCCAAACATCAGGCCGTACAGATATCCCTATGTCCAAAAAAGTGAAATTGAACGTATGGTTGCAGAAATGCTAGAGGCTGGTATAATTCAACCGAGTCAAAGTTCTTTCTCAGCTCCAGTAGTATTGGTGCACAAGAAGGATGGATCATGGCGCATGTGTCCAGATTATAGGGAGCTCAACAAGCTCACTATTAAAGATAAGTTCCCCATTCCTGTCATTGATGAATTACTGGATGAATTGCATGGATCAATTTACTTCACCAAGTTGGATCTTCGTTCGGGATATCATCAAATCAGAATGAAGATTGAAGACATTCCGAAAACGGCATTTAGAACTCATGAGGGTCATTATGAATTTTTGGTCATGCCTTTTGGCCTTACCAATGCACCTTCAACATTTCAAGGTTTGATGAATTCAATTTTCAAACCATTCCTTAGAAAATTTGTGTTAGTATTTTTTGATGATATACTAATCTACAGCAAGTCTTGGAAGGATCATGTTGAACATGTTGACAGGGTGCTACAACTATTGGAGGAGAAACAATTATATGCAAAAAGATCCAAATGTTTCTTTGGAGTCCAGGAGGTGGAATATTTGGGTCATATTGTATCTCATGAAGGAGTTAAGGTAGACCCTAGCAAAATTAAAGCCATTAAGGAATGGAAAATCCCCACATCCATAAAGCATCTGCGAGGATTTCTTGGGTTGACAGGGTATTATCGCAAGTTTGTTAAGAATTATGGGAGAATAGCAGCACCTCTAACAACATTATTGAAGAAAGATTCATTTTCATGGACTCCGGAAGCAACAAAGGCCTTTGAACATCTTAAAGAGGCAATGTGCCAAGCACCGGTCTTAGCTACACCGGACTTCACAAAAACCTTTATTGTGGAATGTGATGCTTCAGGAAATGGAATTGGTGCTGTTCTAATGCAAGATGAAAGACCCATTGCTTTTGAAAGTCGTCCAATCAAGGGAAAGTTTTTAAGCAAAGCTATTTATGAGAAGGAAATGTTGGCAATACTCCATGCACTTAAGAAATGGCGACCCTACCTAATGGGAAGACACTTCAAGGTAAAAACGGATCATGATAGCCTTAAATACTTTTTAGAACAAAGATTATCCTCTGAAGAGCAACAAAAGTGGGTCACAAAGATGTTGGGTTATGACTTTGAAATCATCTACAAAAAAGGGAAGCAAAATGTGGTGGCAGATGCACTCTCAAGAAAGGATGAGGATGTGGAAGCATTGTTGTGTGCCATTTCTATTATCCAACCAGATTGGATAAACGAAGCAAGGGAGGAATGGAAGAATGACGAAGAAGTGTGGGCACTTATTCGAAAGCTACAACAAGATTCCAGTACTTCTGATACATTTAGCTGGCAAAATGATTCGTTATGGTACAAAGATCGCTTATACCTCTGTAAGAATTCCCAGCTAAAACAAAAGATTCTTATGGAATTGCACACTTCTCCCTTAGGAGGGCACTCAGGATTTTTAAAAACTTACCACAGGGTTAAGAAGGAATTTTTTTGGGATGGCCTTAAATCAGATATTCAAAAGTTTGTGGCGGAATGTTTGGTTTGCCAACAAAATAAAGTTGAAACAATTAAGACACCGGGTCTATTACAACCTTTATCCATTCCAAGCCAACGTTGGGAGGAGGTTTCAATGGATTTTATCACAGGTTTACCCAAGTCTGAGGGAAAGAGTGTCATCATGGTGGTAGTTGACAGACTTACCAAGTATGCACACTTTTGTGCATTATCACATCCATTTAAAGCCAGTACAGTTTCTACTGCATTTATGGAAACAGTTCAAAAGCTACATGGAAACCCAAAGATTATTGTAAGTGACAGAGATCCCATTTTCACTGGAAATTTTTGGACAGAATTATTTTCTTGTCTTGGTACTCAGTTAGCTCATAGCTCATCTTATCATCCTCAATCTGATGGGCAAACTGAGATAGTAAACAAATGTTTGGAAGGATATCTTCGTTGCTTTGTATCTGATAAACAGACACAATGGGTCAAATGGTTGCCTCTGGCTGAATGGTGGTATAACACTTCCTTCCATACAGCAACAAAAATGACCCCATTTATGGCACTTTATGGGTATCAACCACCATCCATCACATCATATTTAAGAGAAAATTCTAAGGTTCAGGCAGTGGAACATCACATCGAACATCAACAACAAGTCCTCCAACTCTTAAAGGATAACCTCGTGTTGGCACAAAATAGAATGAAACAACAGGCAGATCAACATCGCAGTGAAAGAAGTTTTGATGTAGGTGATTGGGTATTCCTACGGCTACAACCATATAAGCAAATGTCCCTAAAGCAAGCTAAGAAGGATAATAAATTATCACCAAAGTATTATGGTCCGTACAAGGTGTTGCAAAAGATTGGTACTATGGCATACAAATTGGAGCTTCCTGCAGCTTCTCGATTGCACCCAGTTTTCCATGTTTCATGTTTAAAGAAGGTTATAGGCGACAAGCTCCCAGTTCAAACAATATTGCCAGAACTTGACGAGGAAGGAAAAATTATATTGGAACCGGAAGCAGTCACAGAAACAAGAACTCGACAGCTACGAAATCGATCAATTTCAGAGTATCTTATCAAGTGGAAGAACTTATCCGCTGAAGATTCCACATGGGAGGATGAGAATTTTATGCAGAAGTATCCAGAACTACTCAAGCGTTGAGGACAACACTTTTTTGAAGGAGAGGGGCATGTTGGGTCCCTATAATACTAGTGATTACCCCATTACTATTGTAGTTATACCCCTTATTTATATTGTTGTGCCCCTATTACCCCCATATTGTTATTTCTGTGCCCCATAGAATCCCTCTATTGTTATTTTTGTGGCTTTATATTATTATTGTTAGGTCGGCTGGATTATATTGTGACTCCTTAGACTCCTATATATAGAAAGGAGGTTTTGTCATTTGTATCATCCAAGAATTGTTCATTTATGTAATGTAAAGGAGGTTGCCCCCTCGAAGAGGCTGAATTCTAAGGCGTTGATCTATCTTTTCTATCTTTTCTTGAGCTGGTTTCATAACATATTATATATTAGTTAGCACAATAAATATTTACATATAAGGGAATACTAGATAAACCAGATTTGTAGCTCTTTGAAGGTGAGGTGGTATGTCTCCTATCCAATTCTGCCCATCAATGAAACTCGTGGTAAAAAACGGTGCAACCTCCTGATCGCTTAGATCCCTTGACCATGAAACTCTTCCCTTATCTTTTTCTCCTGATCTAGAGCATTTTTACATCCCATAGAACATAGTCCTACACAGAAAATAAAGAACAATAATGTTATCAGAATTGAACGCTAACAATTCACCTATGAACATGCGTTAAATTTTCTAGAGTTGGGAGAATAGTAGCTTATATTTATTATGATTATTAACCCATATTGGATCATTATATTTTTTTTCATTCATCTCAATTATTTTAGAGTGGCATAGTTGGAGGAATTATTTGACATGACCATTTTGACTGGTTGGATCCAACATGAAAAATTAGGATATGAAACTTTACAAAAGAATCTTGAGACATGAAATGATATTTATCAGGGATAAAAATTTGTTTCTTTAGTGAAGTAGTATTTTTCATATTCTACACACAAGGATATTTCCAATGATGTAAGAATTGCACCAATAAGTGTCTGTATGCAAAGTTTATGCCACTAAGAGGTTAACCTACCTATTTTCACTACCATAATTCAAGAGGACACCACATTTTCCCCATTATTCATGCAAAAGAGGATAACCACGTGATTAGGAAGAAGAAATATCTACAAGATGACATATTGTAACTCTATTTGAGAGTTGAGGTAGTCAAACCTAACCACTATTAAGCTATGGGGCTATGTTATAACCACGCCAGTTGAAAGAAATGAAATTACATTATTTCAAGTGAATTTGATCAATACATGAGCAAAAATAAATACTAATATCCCTATACTAAGGTGTATATATATATATATATATATATATATATATATATATATATATATATATATATATATATATATATATATATATATATATATATATATATATATATATATATATATATATATATATATATATATATATATATATATATATATATATAATTTTATTATAATCAACACTTTCTTAAAAATAAAAATAATAATAAATTCAACAAGCTTATTTTCACCAAGTAAAAGGAAGCTTTTTCTTCTATCTAATTTTCTTATGCTATTCCTATTTACTTATCTTTTATATTTACATTACATAGTAATATAATGGTAGATGCATATAGAGATATTGATACAAGATAAGTAAATATATTATACTAATATGGCGTATAAGAGTCTAATAGTCAATTATTGTTAATAGTATACCCACTTTAATTATAATATTTTTTTGCTAAGGCAAGAGCGGATCCTTCTTATTCAATTAAAAAGATAAATAGTGTACAATCAGCAACCTCGACGGTGGGGCTCACCATAAGGACAGGCCCACCCCAATCCCCAATTGGTAAACGATAAAATGAACCCAAGGACGTGGCCAAACAAACCAGCAATCCAAAAAATGACAATTGGATCTTAAGCTAAAGATCTAGTAGATGAAAGCCATATCGGGTGGCCAAAATGCTCACCTCTTAACCAACACATCATACCCGATGCATCCTATAAACCATAATTTATAATCATATCGAATCCATTTTTAGCATAACCAGTGATCACTTTTACCACACGAAATCCACAATTTACGTGCAATTCCCATGAGTTCATGCAAATAGCTCGAAACATAATTGATGTATCCGTCCCACGAACATGCACATTCAATCCTGGCCATTGAATGCTCTCGCTTGATCCAATGGTTCAGGATCATATCACGTAGACTAAAAGCACCGATAGTTAGCGCGCGATGAGGGTGGTATTTTCTCCCCACCCAAAACCACATGTCGTGTGGTGAGTGGAATTGCTCCTAATTGGGAAAAACCACTTTTGGCCTAAAGAGCTTGTGATAACGCGGAAATCGCCCAAAGGGTAGTAAAGCAATCACTGGAAAACAAATAGGGGTTTTGCACCTGCCGAGAAAGTCTAGATTTCAGAACAAGGGCCAAAGGAAGATGAGGATCCCTCCTTCCGGCCATCCCTCTGAGACTGCTGGTTTGCTATTACCTGGGTTAAGGAGATCGACATAGACCTGCATTCGAAAAAGGACCTCACATATGTCATAGCATTTCATAATGAATCCAGATCGATGAGACCCCTTACGTGTGGCTCTGCTTCGGAAATTCTGTCTCTTGATTTTTCCTGATGCTACTGTCGGTCGCTGATGGCCCTGGATGAGCATCCCTCCTTCAACCTGTCATCTGTAATCTCCGTCCACCAGCAGCACAAGTCGGTATTCTTGTTTCGTACTCCCTCATTTGCAAGCCAGTCCGCAACTTTGTTGGCTTCCTTGCGAACATGCACCAACCTATGAGTTCTCAGCCTTCGTAGGTGCACTTGGATTCTTTGGTAGACTTGCAGAAGCTACCAGTGTTCTGAGATTTTCTCAGGAGTAGCGCCAACTTTTATCCTCTTTACTGAGTTGATGACTAATTCTGAGTTAGCTTCAATGATGACATTGTGAATGTTGTGCTTGAGCAGTATTTCCAGGCATGATTCCATCGCCATGAGCTCAGCCATATTGCTGGTTGCTTCTCCTAGATAACTATGGAAGATGATTTGTATGTTTCCTTCTTCATCTCTCAAGACCCCTCCATAACTAGCTTCTCCCGAATTCCCTTTTGAAGCCCCGTCTATGTTGAATTTTTAAAAGCCATGAGAAGGGGGTTGCCAAGAAGACTTGTCTGTTAAGGTCTTCTTGTTAATCTGTATAGAACCCTGATGGGGATGAACCTTGAGCTCTAACTTCTCCAAACTTTTGGCCACTCTTTGATTGATGGGTTTTCCAGTAGCAACATCTCCCATGATATGAACAGTCTCTTTTATTCTATTAAGGATTAGCTTTAGGATGCTACTCACCGGACTCATTTTCTCCTTGAAAATCCTGTTGCTGTGCTCCTTCTAGACATTCCAGACTATGAATCCTGGGATCAGCATCCAGGCGGAGTTCATGATCTCATTGTCCGAAATATTTTTCCACCAAATCTTCAACGTAGTAGTGATATCATTAACATTTCTGTCTGTCTGCTCAAATACTTCTCCAACCCAATTCCAAAGTATTGTGGTAAAAGTGCATCTATTCAGTAGATGATTTGTAGTTTCTTCTTATTGTCTGCATAAATGACATTTGGGGGGCCATAACAAAATCTTCTTTTCTTATGTTATCCATGTCAGAATCTTGTTCCCTGTTGAATGCCAGCCACTCTGAACCATTTCACTTTCATCCCAATTAGGATTTTTGTAATTGTCCTTCCTTTAGCCTATTTGTCTTATCATGTGTTAGGAAGGTTTAGCCTTGCAATCTATTTTTTTGGATTCCATGAAGGTTTGAATATCACTTGTCTGAATGTTCTTGGTCACCGATCTGTTAGTTGATCCTTCAAGGTATTAAGGCTTATGAAAGGTTCTTGTTGAGTGCCTTTAAGGACTTTCTTAAATCTTTGAGAATTCCACTACCAGAATCTAGGATGTCCATAGTTTCCACTATCTTCCAACAAGCTTTGTAAAAGGTCCACATTAAAGCCATTCGGGCCTAGTGCTTTCCCATTTTGACTTCTCTTTCACAGCTTCCTCAATTTCTTCCACTGTTACTGGTCTATTGAGATTGAAACTATATTCTCTGGTGACCAATTTAGGGATGTACTGAGTGATTTTTTCCATAAAATGGTATCTATTTTTCGAGGTTTCCTCAACAATTTTATAAAAATGCTGTAGTAGAACCTTCTCCATCTCTTCATGAGTGTCTCTCTCTATACCATGCTGATCTGTATGTTTCACAATTCTATTGTTGTTTCTGTGAGCTATGGTGGATCTGTGAAAGAATTTGGTGTTTCTCTCCCCTTCTTTAATCCATTGTACTCTGGATTTCTATCTCAAGAGTATTTCCTCTTGAAGGCATATGTTGTCCCACTCCTGCTGGAGTGACTCTGCCATCTCTTTCATTTCATTTGTGCAGCCTTCTGTTATAAGGATCTGGTTTATTTCCTTTAGTTTCTTTTCCACCTCTCCTTTAGCTTTGAAGATATTACCAAATTCCTTTTTGTTCCACTCTTTGAGTCTGCCTTTAATGTGTTTGAGCCTACAGTGAAGTAGGAACATATTTTTTCCTTGAAGACGAAGATCTTCCTTCCACCATTGTTCAATATTTGTGAGGAAATCTGAGTGTGTGAGCCAAGAATTCTCAAAGCTGAAGGGGGTGTTCCATGGTTTGCCAAAAAGGGAAGCTTCCAATTGGATATGCCAGTGATCTGAACCCCTAAAAGGTAGTATGAGTGTAGTAATGATGCTTCCCCTGAGAAGAAGTTCCTCTCAAACCATAAATCTATCCAATTTTGAGGTCACTTGGGTAGGAACTCTTCTTTTGTTATTCCAAGTAAACATTCCATTGCTTGTTTCCATATCAACCAATTTCATATTGGTGATCAAGTGCTGGAAGGAAATTGAATCCCTCCCAAGTGTACTAGTTCCTCCTTTCTTCTCCATGAGTAATTTTGTTATGTTAAAATCACCTCCAAGAATCCATGGTAAAGTTGGGTATCTCTTTTTCATATTCTCTATTGTTGTGAGGAGTCGACATTTGTCCTCCATTGGTTGTGGACCATAGACATTGGTGATCATGTAACATTGCATGTCACCCTCCGGTTAGAAAATCAGAGAAAGGTGATGTCTGGATGCCTCTACATCAATCACACCAAATTCCTGTGGATCCTAGAGAGTGAGAATTCCACCAGCAGATTTATTTGCCTTAAATTCAAGGTATTCATATCTATTTACCCATTTGCTATGTTTTTCGCGGATCCTCTCCACTGAGCATTTTGTTTCCTATATGAATACTATGTCATTTTTTTCCTCTCTAATCCTTTTACCAAGATTCCTCTGTTTTCTTTTACTACCTAGTCCTCTAATGTTCCAGGTTTTGATCTTCATTGAGGTGGGGTTATAAAGGAGTAACTAGAAAGGCCTTTCATCCTTCCTGGATCAATCATGAGCTTGCCACACTCCAATAGTAATTCTTTCTATCTTTTTCTTCCCCTCCTTTTGGCTGGATTCTTTGATAATTTTCCTCTTATTAATCCTATTGAGGATGTTCCTTTGTTTTCCTGGTTGTCATGTCCTCTTTTGACTCCTGCAGCTGTTTGATGTTCCTTGTTAAAGAATATTTGTTGGACTTTGTCCAAGTCCTCCTGAGAGATGGAGTTTATTCCCAGGTTGTCACTCTGTTCTAGAAACTTTTCCAACTCTGGGTTCTCCCTTTCGAGGATCTCCTGTAAATCTTGATCCTCTGTAGCACTTTCACTTTGAGTCATTTCCTAGTCTTTTTATACTTCCATGGTACTCAAAGGGTCCATTGTGTGTTCATTCTGTTCCTGAATGTACTCCATGCTGGTCTCTTTTTCTTTCCCCCTTGCTGTTTGATTCTCTGTACTCTCTTTATCCCCTCCCTCAGCTTCTTTTTCTCCTAAGATATCAAAACTGTTGTAACTTTTTGTTTTATCATTCACACTAGGGTTCTTTTGTGTCTTCCTTCCTCCTCCTTTTCCTTTTCCTCCTACTTTGGTGAAACCTATCTGGTCTTTTCCTTTGTTGGTATTTAGGTTTTCCTCCCTTCGATTGAGAGGACAGTCTCTAGATAAATGCCCATGCTCATGACATTTGTGACATCTGAATGGGATATGTTCATAGTCAGCTGCTTGAACCCATTCCTCATCATAGACTTCTAGAATCACCTGATCTGGAAGGGCTCCTCATAGGTCCATCTCCACACATATATGGGCATAGGATGTATATTTTCCCCTTAGGGTTGCCTCTGAAATTTTTAAGAAATGACCTAATTTATTACCTATAGCTTTTAAAGACTCTGGCATCCAGTAATCTAAAGGTAAGGAGTATAGTCGAATCCATACCGGTACCAAAGTGAAGGTTTCTCGTTCTGGCACAAAGTTCATCGTCCATTTCCTCATATAGAGTCAACCAACTGTAAATAAGTATGGCCCTCCTTTAAAGATTATGTCCCTGTCTTCCATGTTCGCAAACACCACAATGAAAAAACCTTTGGATCCAAGATGAATATTTAACTCCCCCTTTGGCTTCCAGTTGTATTTTATCTAGGTGAACAACACTTTCTTTGATGGTCAGATTCGCATAAATTTACATATGATGACATAGCTAGCCATGTGAATCCTGTGCGCTTGCAGAGCTAGATCGTTTAGAATAAGCTGAGGTTTAGTTGTGGTCTTGGGTTTATAGGGCCCCATCTTAGCTCTATTCTTTGACCCTTGACCTCTCTGTTCCTCTTTCTCATCCCGATAGTCTTTTTCGTGGGCCCCTTGGTTTGCATTGGTTTTGCTACCTCTTGCCTTCTGAGTTTCTGTGTCTTTTGTATTGAACTCCAAGGACTGTGGAGGTTTGTTCTTTTTCCCTCCTCTTCCTCTCTTTGCTACCATGTAACTGTAGGAGGGAGTGGAGCTACCTCCTCCCTGTGTCTCCATGGATGCTTGGTACTCTCTGCCACTAGTTTTGTTAAATCCTAGAACCAGAGCTGTTGCCTTCTGTCACTTCTTTCTATGAGAGAGTCATTTTCATGACTATCTGAATGGGTTAAAATTCCCCACATTAATTATAATCATTAATATTATGTATATAGTATTATATATACTATTATAGGTACTATAGGAATAATAACATAGTAATATATATAATATAATATATATACTAATAATATTATATAGGGATATAGAGTATTCTATTAGGTATATATACCTTACTATAGTATCCCCTTATATATATTAATATACCTTATTAGGGATATAATAGTATAAGTGATATATATATTATTATATTATATACTAGTATATATTAGTTACCAAGGTGATAGTCGCAACAACCAAGATATGATCCTCCCATTAAAAAGTTCCAAATTCAGGCAATAAAGACCAAAGAAATCAAAATTTACCCAAACATCCAAAAAGAATGGAGTTATCTAAACCCAAAATAGAAGGGTCCCTATGATTTTGTGAAAAATCTAGGTGAGGGGTTGTGTTTTACCACAAAAATGGTGACATACTATGAAGAACCAATTATCTTTGTAAAATTGATGATAAAATTCAAAGGAAAAATGAATAGAAGTTAAATTAAATCAAATTGCTAGGATTTAGACTTTTCTTTGGAACTCTTAACGAAATCAAAATACTCTCATTTTGTGTATCTCGTAAATATTGATTATAACAGTGATAATTGAAAAATACTTTTAAATTGATGACAATTTAAAGTTAAAGCACAAAATCATGTTGCTTTGTTTAATTATACAGATGACCTCTTATAATCATAGGTAGAGTCATTGCTACTAGGAGGCATCCATAGCCTCGGCAGGGTTACTTCTTAGCCCAAGATGTCAGTATCCCAATATGTAATATATGATACTATATTATATTGGTAATAGATTATCATTATATCACTATTAATATGATATCCTATATATTACTATATAATCAATATATAGTTAGTAATATCTAATGCTACACACACACACACATAGATATATATATATATATATATATATATATATATATATATATATATATATATATATATATATATAGACACGTACATATATATACATACATACACACACATATAGATGTGTGTGTGTGTGTGCATCTATACATGTATATACATGTACACACACACACACACACACACACACACACACACACACACACACACATATATATATTATCCATCCATATATATATATATATAAAAGGTGCTATATATTATAATATGATTAATAATATTAATGCATTTGTTACAATATTATGATTATGTAAAGGGATAGCCAAAGCATGGAATTTAAATTGATCCCTACAATTGGAAGGTGAATCATTCCTTTGCAACCAAATCAGTGGGAAATTATTGAGAGAAAAGATAATAATTTTATTTATTACATGTGCTTATATTCATGTTTAGCATTTTGTTGGTAATAATATCAATTCTCATTGAATCAAGTTGTTATGTCTGACGTTTTGTGTAATCTTTTTTCTGAATATTGATAGAAGAAAGAATGCAAGCGTCTTGTCATTGTACTTAGAATTTCAGAACCAAAATATAAGATTCATTCAACCCTATAGATTGTGGGTAAAAGTTGGGCATGTGAATTTCCCACACCATATAACACCATATATAAATTTCCCACCTAGGCTTTAAAACACAGTGTAATCTACCATGTGATTACAAAATTCATCACAGCTGTATATGGACCTCATGAGGTTCAGAGCAAGAATGAAATTCAGCTCTTCAAAACACTAAGCATGTTAAATTCTTGAATTCTTTTCCATGATTAACAGAATAGATCCAAAGAATTCCTCAAACAAACAGTCATGTTCATTGACAATACGAAAAAGGTTTTTTTTTTTGGATATGGAGCAGCATCATTGCGTAGTAACGAGCATCATTGTAATGAGCAGCATCAATGCATACCAATGTCAGACCAACGTACAACACACAACATCGACAATGGAGGGGACATAGAGCAGTAGGCAGTGAACAGAGACCAGTAGGCGAGGATAGAGAGCAGTAGACAGATGGGAGTTACAACTATTTTCGTAGTTGGCTCTGATACCATGTGAGGCCAGGCAGTAACTCAACCAAAAATTGATTCGTGTTTATTCCTTTAGGTAGGTCTTCATTATATACATGAGGGAAAGACTGTTCACTTCATCTCCCGATGATTGTTCATATTACTTATTTATCTATTTACATTATATTCACCCAATCATGAGGATTAGGTGTCAACAGTAATATATATATATATATATATATATATATATATATATATATATATATATATATATATATATATATATATATATATATATATATATATAATAATATGATTAATAATATTAGTGCATTTGTTATAATACTATGATTATTTAAAGGGATAGTCAAAGTGTGGAATTTAAACTGATTCTTACAATTGGAAGGTGAATCATTCCTTTGTAACCAAATTGGTGGGAAATTATTGAGAGAAAAGATAGTAATTTGATTTATTACATGTTCTTATATTCATGTTTAGCATTTTGTTGGTAATAATACCAATTCTCATGGAATCGAGTTGTTATGTTTGACATTTTGTGTAATATTTGTTATGAATGTTGTTAGAAGAAAGAATGTAAGCATCTTGTTATTGTACTTAGCATTTTGGAAATAAAATATAAGATTCATTCAAAACTATAGATTGTGGGTAAAAGTTGGGCATGCGAAGGAATGAACGCAGATATCTACATTTGTAATTCTATCATTTAATTACTTGAGATAAATCATCCCCTAGCCAAGCCGTTGAGTGACATTACCTCCAAACTCTACCTCTAAAACCATAAATTTAACATTTATTTAACATGACACACAAAAACCCTATGACATGATATATAAATTTCCCACCTAGGCTTCAAAACACAGTGTAACCTACCACATGATTGCAAATTGTACATAATTGTAGATAAATAATGCACACTCAATCATTACAATGTATTAAAAATTCGTATAATAGGATACCCTACAATATTATATATATAATAATATATCCTTAATATATAATGTATTATTACCCTTATCCTAATCATTATATAGTGTATACCCTATATATACCCCTAGTATAGTATAATAGGGATATATATATATATATATATATATATATATATATATATATATATATATATATATATATCTGTATTAGGGTATCTATACTAATATCCTCTAATACTAGGGTACCTTAATATATATATATATATATATATATATATATATATATATATATATATATATATATATATATATATATATATCTATATATATATATATATATATATATATATATATATATATATATATATATATATATATATATATGACGATATAATATATTATCCCCTAGGATATTATATGATAATATATACCCTAGGTATATAGGAATACTAATATGTAGGGTATAGTATAATTCCATGTAGGGGTATACCCTATCACTTATTATGTGTAGTGTTCCATAACCCATAGATCTAAAATTTAAATTAGGTTTACAAATATTATCAATGTAATAAACTAGATTAAAGAGACAAGTAAGATGAGATATGTGAAATATACCCTTATGTTATGATAATTATGGGAGGTGTTGGTAGCATAGTTTTCATCCATTTTGAGGAACCTTTTTGGAATTAAATTTAGCTATTCACCCAAGATTGCATAAGGACTTGCAAAGTCTCATTGTTGGGGAGACATTGGGCCTTCACTTCTATCAAGAGTGTAAGTTTTTCCCTTTCTACTCCCTCATATCGCCTATTATCATTCCTCTTTTCTCACAATCATTTGCATTAAGGCCATCAAATACTGATAAGGTGTAGTGTTGTTAAATTCAATGATTAACAATACATTATCTCTCAAAAATTCTACAAGGCCCAATATAGAAATGATTTATTCATTAATATTAGTAATCCAATATAATATTACTAACTATGGTTTAATATAATATTATAGGGGATTATTAGAATATAGTGTACTAGTACCATATATATAAAATTAACATTCTAGTAATAGTAGAGAAAATTAATACTCGTGGGACTACTCGCAAATTGACATTGATATAATTTATTAGAGAAAAAAACAATACTCACTACAAACTTTAGCAATCACTAACTCCACGACAATCTCTTTGTCTCCATATAACTCATTTTGTTTCAATTAGACCTCATGATTTAGAATTTTTGAAGTCGATGGATGCATGGACATGTGGAGTTTCAAATCTTGGGTTCTGATTTATTTCTTTTATATGAGTTTTCATAGTTTATATTTTCTCTCCAAACCTTGCGTTCTTATTTATTGCTTTTATATGGGTTTTTGTAGTTTGTATTTTCTTTAATATGTGTTTTCATAGTTTGTATACTAAATCTATACTACATAGCAAACACAATTTACATTTTCTGGAATTTTTATTGTTTATTTCTATATCTAAAAGTTTTTCTGTGTAAATCAGTTGTTGCCATTTTTGTAGTTCACACAATTGTCAAAATTTTCCCATTTTTCTTATTCCAAAAGTCCCTATGAATATAGTCCCATTAGCTTATGAGTTACAATATGATTCCAGTTGTAATTCTCATGTGCATTCTTATGATGAGGTTAGCCAGAGGGTAGAGTTTATTTTTTTTGTTATATTAAGGCTAGTGAGGGGAAATAAACCAAAATAGACTCTACCCATTGGTATGTTTTTCCAAATAAAAATGGGTATTATGGACAATAATGTAGCAAATGGAGGAAAATAAGTTCCTGAGACCATGTATAAAGGTTATTTGGATTATTACCCATGAAGAATCCCCTACACTATCTCGTGGATCCTTTTAATGGATGTATTCCATTTAGGGGGATATGTGTGTGATTATGAGGTTTTGAGCACAATAGTTAGATCTCAAAGCCTTTAGCTTTCATATCAACATGATTGGGAAGTTCTGAAAACCATCTAGTACACTTAAGCAATTGATTATAGTTATGAAAGATACCCCATCTCTCTTTTAATATTCACAATATCAAGTTTTGTGATCTAGTGCTAAAATAACCACACATGAATTTTATAGGGTATACTTGAATTTTAGTTCAATAAATGCAAAATTTACACAATAATAATGGGTGTTAGAGCCTACATATTAGTAAGGGGAGTAAATGAGGACAACATGAGGTAAATGAAGCTCGTATAGCTCAAGCCCAATAAAAAAGACCCAGGGCCACCATGTTAACTGTCCAACTTTTGGGTGTCATATGGTGCAGATAGGAGGCTTTTCTTACCATCGTTAGGCTTTGTAGACTATGGATTTGAAATTCCAAAGAATTCACATAAGTTTGTCATTTTCAAGATAGAGAAAGTGTTACATAGCTACAACTTTCTTGGAATTAACCCATACACCATCATAAAGTTTGTGTTGAAACTGAAGAGCCTCAAAAGTACATTTTGTGTGCTTCATGAATAACTTGGTTTCCCTCTACATTCACAAGGACCTATCAACATTCTTTATGTGTGATTCCTATGCTTTAGTTAATGTCACTAAAATTTCCTAGAAAGAGTTTCGAAAGCTTATTCTAAAAAATCTAAAAATTAGATGGAAACTAATTACTATAACCATTAAATTATGTTATTAGTATGTATTAGATATAATTAATATACCTATATTAACTATATATTATTGTAATATAATATGATGCAATTTTTAATATAATATATTAATATATAAATTAATATACTATATAAAATATTATAATATCTATAACATATATCCTATCATTAATATATCTCCCTATTATATCTTTATATACTAATATAGTATATAAGGTATACTATGTTAAAACTACTATACTATGTTAAAACTTATAGAGTAGTAATAGGTATCCGTAATGGTATAAGTATATTAACCGTAGAAATAATTATCTTTTTGCAGTAATTAGATACTTACCAGTAATAATAACTTTAATCTAATAAAAAATAAACCCAATAATATAAATATAACCCATAAAAAGGAAAATGAAAAAGAAAGATGATCTTGGATTATTGAAAAAGGGTCCAATAAATCACCTAGTTTATTTGTTGCACTACGCATTTACGAAAACAAAATCAGCTAAGTTTGTATACACAAGTGGTGTTCACAGACGTAATTAATAAAATGTTTAAAATTATAAAATTTTATTTGTTGAACCAAACTCGAGTCAAAGTCAAAGTAACGCTGGCATTCACACAAGAAAGAAAACCAATAAAATCTTAAAATTTTATTTGTTGAACCAAACTCGAGTCAAAGTCAAAGTCAAAATAACGCTGGCATTCACAGAGGAAAGAAAACCGTGAATATATATAGCGCGAAATACCAACGGACTTTTTGGACTTTTTATCTTCGGACAAATGTCTACTGGTGGATGGTATAATTATAATCATAGTAATATGTCCACCCCTATTAACCAATTTGTCAGGTGAAGCAGCGTCTGGATCTAAGTTATATGCTTCGGGAACAAGTACAGACTCCCTGTCTCGAAGGATTTACGGTGCGGTGCAGTGTACGAGAGATATATCGAGTATCCAATGCAAAACATGTCTCTTAAGCGCAATCAATTTTATTTTATCAAGAATTCCTGGAAGCGCAGGAGCTACGGTTTTGAGCAAAAGCTGCAATGCCCATTATGAAATGTATCCTTTCATTAACTCGATTTTGCCTCCATCTCCATCCACGGCAAAAGGGCCAGCTATTGCACCAACGAAGCAGCACACACACTCGCCAGCTGTTACACCGGGGGCTTATCCGCCAGGGAAGCAGATGAACGGGTCAAATAGAAAGAGTTCAAGCAAAATAATCATAATTTTAGGTGTGCTGGGCGGCTTGCTTCTCGTATAGGTGTGCTCTACTTTCCTCCAATTAATGGTGCGTATCGCCTTGTGGTTGGGATGATTGTGTGGTGCTGATGTGTGAGGTTAATGAGATGATCGCGACATGACTCTTTTTGGAGATCTGGTTGCTGTGTGGGTTTCATGGGGTGATCATGCACGGTTGTGTTGTTGTCGCATTAGTGGTCTGCTTACTCACCTTCTCCGTGTCGTAACTTAAAATTATTGAATTTTCTGCCTTTGTCTTTAATTCTCCATCCTTTCTTTATCTGGTAGGTCTCCTCAAAATATTTGTTTTATGCTGGGCTATGACAACTAATTTTACTAAATCCATTTTCATAAAAAAAAAAAAATCCATTTCCTATTTTCTTTCCCGTGTGCTTTTATTCCCCATCAAAATTTAAATGGAAGTTAAATTTGTGTTTTTGTTTTAAAATATTTATTTAAATAAAAATAAAATAGTTGAAATTTAATTGTAATTAAAGTCTAAATAATTTGAAATCGTATATGGATTTAGAGTATTGTTTTAATATTATTTTTCTTGTTTTAAGAGTTTTTTTTGAGGTATTTAATATGAGTGGAAATTTGTCTCTTTTAAACCATCTCATTTTAGATGGACTAATTTATCTTAAATAATAATAATAAATCAACCTTCATTTATCAACAACTATAAATAATTATTCTCCCACAAAATACAATATAATAAATATATAATAAATTAAAAGATAATATAATATGATGATGATGATAATGGTTAACGTCTACTTAGACCAGACTTTGGTCTATCGGACCTAAAGAAACATATTATTTAGTTTGATTTAAGGTTTTATTCCTATGGTCAAAAAGTTTGGAGAGAAGTCTCCCAAGCTCACTATAATTTTGACATCATAAAAGGCTAGGAAGGTTAGTATTACAACAAAGATTATGAAACTGAGATCTAATGTGGTTGTACGCAGGACACTCTAAGAGGAAGTGGTTTTCATTCTCAATGTTCCTATTCTCACAGAGATGGCAGATCCTTTCCATCCATGGTGTTTTAGGAACTACCCAGCGACTTGTTTCACTATGGAGCTCATGGGAGTTCGTTCTAATCTTCGATATATTAACTTTCTTCTTTGATCTAGCTAAAACAGAGAGATACTTTTGATCTTCTAGGGTGGGGTTGATGACCTTCTTATAATAACTTCATTTTCTTTTAGCTGCTAAATCTTTCTCACACGACATTTTTCTTTGAATATAAAAGTAACAATATTTTTAATTTTATTAATTTTTTGCAATCCATCATTCTGGTTGATCTCCCAATGGTTTAACCAGGCCCTTTTGTCTTTATACCACCCCTGCTTGAGCCTTAGGTATTTTTGCTGGAATTTAAAGCTATCTTAGGAAGTCTATGATCTCCTATGTTATTGAGCTTGTGCTTGTACAACAAAAGCCGCTTCTAGTCATAGTTAGGCTCTCGATAGGGAAAGACCTACTTCTATAAGGAGAATAGGGTAGGGTGTATTGCTTTTAATTTTCATGTTATACGTTATAAAGCGCTTCTGGATTTGCTCAACCTTTCTCCAGGATTCTCTAGAGATGCTGCAACTCCAAACCTCACATCCATATAAGATAACGGGAGTGACTAAAGTTTCAAAGAGGAACTTCTTTTTATCCCACATTATGAGGTTTGCCGTTTTACAATTATTTTCAAGACCAAAGTAAGCTTTCCATCCCCCATTAATCCTTTTCTCAATGTTATAGTTCCAGTTGAGCTTGTGATGAATATTAATTCCTAGGTACTTGTAAGAATACACTTCCTCCAAATTATTATTGTCATAAATAAAATTAGTGTATGTGTCCTTCTTGGATTTGATAATCATAAACTTTTTTTTTTGTCAGTGTTAATAGACATGTCCATGGTAGAGTAGAAATCCTTAAGAAGCCTAAGTTGCTTATCAATATCAGATGGACACCTTGCAAGGAGAACAATATCGTCAGCATAGAGAAGAAGGATGACGACTATCCTAGCTAATCGTGCTAGCACATCTTGCTTCCTCTAGATAACCTTCGAACTTGTCAATGTAAATGCCAAATCATAATCCATCCAAATCATCCATAAATGTCAAAATTAAACTACCTATAAAAGCATTCGCATACAACCCATAAACAACCCATAAAATAGTACATAATATTTATTTATTATTATTATTATTAAGAGTAATATGATGACTCATTTTTAGTAATATGATGGTTCAAATTGATGACTCATTTTTTCGTCCTCTAAGAATAGCTAAAAATAACAGAGAATATCGTCTATATAAATGAAAATCTAAACAAAGAAGTGAAACATGTTTGTTTGAAAGATAATTGAAGGGGATAATTAACGGTGAAATGCTACTTGAAAAATAATAATCACGAAACTATTTATACTTGAGAAAAACACTAAATAATGGGAAATGTCCTCTCCAGTGTAGGACACAGAGCAATCAAATGTTGAAATTGTTTATGGACAACTTTCCCTTGTTTCTTGAAATGTTGAATACTTACTACTAAGGGGTTTTATGGAATTAGGTAAGGGAGAATCGAATCCATTGGACCCTGCAAAAATGTGAAATCTCATCGTCCAAAAAGCCAAGAAGAAGCGCCCTCCTTCCCAACCCGCCTGGGTTGATTCGGCCAGCAAGCGAGTCCTCACCTCTTCTACCAATCAATGGCTTCAAACAACATTCATCTTTACCTCACGCTCGAGTTTAAAGATTATGTTTATTTTGTCTATCCCCATGGGCAATCCGTCAATGAAGAAATAATGTGATAAGAGGATTGGGACGAATGTTGCCAAAAGAAATTATGTTCTCTTGAGTGTTGTAACTTGATTTTATGCAGAGTCAGTGAAGGTTATGGTCAAATATAAATTTCGAAAAACCGAAAATATTTTATTATTATTGTAATTTAATTACTAAAATTAGATAAAGTATACATATATCCAATATGCTATCCATTTAATTTACATATCAATTATTTTCAAGCATATTTTAACATAAATACCAGGAAAATTTTCCAATAAATGGAATAAGGTACATGCCTATATAATTGTTGCAATTTCATACTTCATTGATAACTTTTAAGTCAACTTATTGTTTTTAATAAAATTTTAATATGTATTACACATAAAATTTATTATGAAAATGATTTATTAATTAAAATTTAATATTAATATAAAAAAGTTTGAAGTAATGTAATATGATAAAGTCATTATTTTAAATATAATTTTAATATTGATAAAATATAAATTATATTATAATAACATTATTATTAATATAAAAAATAAAATTATTCTATTTTTAAAATATAAAAATTTAAATTTATAAATATATGTGTATGGATGGTTGTGGACGATGATAGAGAATGAGGATAAAGGTAAACTTGATAGCGCAACATAGGTTGTTACAATGTATAATAATAAAATACTTAAAAAGATAAATCAAAATGTTTATTATTAATTTAAAAAAAATATATAATGAATTTTTAAATAATAATAATAACAAATAAGTTGTTATGTATAATAATAAAATATTGAAAGAGAAATATAATAATAAAATACTGAAAAAGAAATGGAGGAGGAGGAGGATGAGGACAACAATATATTTTGAAGTTAAGTTTTCTTATCAAGATTAATGAATTATGTACCTATTCGTTATCAATCTAAGATATTAATTGATGACTTATCAAACAAAGGCTCTCTTTCTAGTGTATTCATTCACCCTCAATCCAAGAATGCACATATTGACCATCAATCGAATAAACTAATTCGGAATTTATCATAGCAAAGTCTCCCTCAATAATGCACCCATTCATAATCAATTCAAGAATTTAAATTGGTCGCCCATTCACCATCAATCCAAAACTCCATAAAATAATAAACAATATCCTTATTATTAAATTAATTGTACTAATCATTTAAAACAATATAATTTTGAACAAATTCTTCATATATATTTCCTCAAACAACCTTACTCCTTTTGTGTAACTAGATTACCATTCTAGTAACACCTATAACTTCAAAAAAAAATCAACGAAAAGAGTACCAATCACTTTTCTCTTTGTAACTGCTAATGACTAGGGTTTACTCAAAAAGTTGAAAGATATGTTCAACTACCAAAGTAATTTGGATTTGGAGTTTTACCTTACTTTGACATTTTCATGACCATGACTATTATTTTTGTTTTTTTAGCTAAGATCAACCTAAATCCGGGCTATCCCTAATGTTGAATATAAAAATGAGCGACCATAATTAAACACTTTCTAATGAGCCGCTACATTTCTAAAAACTATCACAAAGAACCTTTTCAAGCAAAAATATGATTTCATAAACAAGGAGGACCAATTCCGATTCACACACTTTTGAAGGAAGATGCCAAAGGCCAAAATCCATTAAATCATAAAATAAACACAGATCATGTATAATTTGCAGAATCCAAGTTTTCTACAAGATGATCCATTTCTCTACCTAATCTATAACACATGTTAGCCTTGAGAGATACTTGGGGTTCTAAGGTGAGATCCCTGACTTTAACCTATAAAACAACAAAACTAAGCTTCACTACAAATGCATCCATGCCCATCATTACTAAAATATAATTGGAGGTTGATATATGTAATATAATATTTGTAGGTTGATTAACACAATGCACATATTGTTAAAGAAAAGAAAAGTGTTTTATTTTAGTATGGAATTTTAAAGATAAGGTTAGAGAATAGTGTTTCATTTTAAAGATAGTCATTAAGACAAAATGAATTATGTTATAAAAATTATTTATAGTTAATATTATTTAGAGAAGATTTATTTATATCAAAGACGGTTTAAAGTGTATCTATTTGTTATTGATCTAAGAAATAAATGAATTGTTGACTTATCAAATAAAAATTTCCTCAATAATATTTCTATTCATAATCAATTTAAGAATTTAAACTACTCACCCATTCACCATCAACAAAGATTGCATAAAATAATAAACAATATCCTTATTATTATATTAATTGTATTAATCATTTAAAATGATATAATTTTCAATCTATTAAAAAATAGAAAATAATTAAATAATTTTTTTCCCAAAATCATCAAAAAAGAATAAAAGTGGACAATGAGATAAAATTAATAAAATTTGTATATTTTATTACCCATCCTTATAATTTCACCTAAACAAATTAAATTTTAGATAAATAATAATAGATTTTTCTCACTTCTCATATTTTTTAACTTCTTAATTCATATGAACTTTAGATGGAAGATTGATTCTCAAGGGAATATGCTCATCATATGCTTCTTAATGTTTCTCAATGTTTGTAGTGTATTACAGAGTTTGTTAGGTTGCATTGACTTTTAACAAATTTAAAAAATTATACTTGCCAGTGCCTCCCCATCCACCAACTTCATAGGGATTTGAGATTATTCCAATTCTAATAAGTTCCTCCATGTTGATATTATTTAAATTCTAATAAGTTCCTGATTGTTATTTATAACATTCGTTTATATATAAATAAATTTTATTTAGCAAAATAGTCCATTACTTTTAATAAATTAAAAAAATTAGATTCGTGCCATGTGGCTCCCCACCCATCAATTTCCTATGGATTTGAGATTAATCCAATTCTAATAGGTTACTCCATGTTGAGATTATTCCAATTCTAGCCCCCCACCCACCAATTTCCTAGTATTTGAGATTATTCCAATTTTAATAAGTTCCTCCATGTTGAGATTATTCCAATTCCAATAAGTTCCTCAATATTATGTATAACATTCATTTATATATAAGAAAAAATTATTTAGAAAAATGGTCCATTGCTTTTAATAAATTTAAAAACTTATATTCATGCCACGTGGCTCCCACCCACCAATTTCATAGGGATTTGAGATTATTCCAATCATAATAAGTTCCTCCATGTTGAGATTATTCCAATTTTAATAAGTTCCTCGTTATTATTTATAACATTCATTTATATGTGATACAATTTTATTTAGAAAAATGGTCAATTACTTTTAATAAACTTAAAAACATATATTTGTGCCACATGGCTCCCCACCCACCAGTTTCCTAGGGATTTGAGATTATTCTAATTCTAATAAGTTCCCCCAGTTGATATTATTCCAATTCTAATAACTTCTTCATTATTATTTATAACATTCATTTCTATATAATTAAATTTTATTTAGAAAAATGGTCCATTACTTTTAATAAATTTCAAAAATTATATTCATGCCACGTGGTTCCCCACCCACCAATTTCGTAGGGATCTGAGATGATTCCAATTGTAACAAGTTCCCCCATGTTAAGATTATTCCAATTCTAATAAGTTCCTCCATGATAAGTTCCTCATTATTATTTATAACATTCATTTATATATAATCAAATATATCACAAGGTATTTTACTGTATCTTCACTATGGTGCAAATAAATTCCATCCACTCTAGCGTTAAGATGATGTCTCTGAACGTGTTTGAAGATCATATTGTCTACTCCAATGCTAGGAGAATGTGGGCTACAAGTTAATAATGTGGGATACAAGTTGTGAGTTCTACATCTTCCTCGATTAATATTAAAGTTTTCCATACCATATATAACAAGGTATTTTCCTATAATCGTGGCAACAACTTACTTCCTTGTCTGCTTTACCTATATTTGAACATACATATATTTGCATGCTTCCATAAGTGTATGATAGTGTCAAATTTAATGTGGACAACCTCTATGAGAAGTTTGGGCATTTCATATTGGATCACGAGGCCAACTTACGAGACCTTGACTCTCAAGTGGAATATGTGTCGCCGCACAAATGACGAGTACAAGGTTTGACCAACTTATGCCACGAATCTCCACGAGATCAATTATGTGTCCACTGCAAATATAGTAACTAAGCGTGGTTTAGATGTTAATGATTTTAAGGAGTGTTCTATAGAAGATTGCTTTACTTTTCAAATACAGATGCATAAAAGTAGCTCAATTATGAATTTGGTCTATCCTAGGTTTTCAATGTAGGATTAGTGTAGAATTGGGTAAAGTAGCATGAATGAATTATTAGTAATCATTTAATAACAAATTTTCAAATTGCAAGCTGATCTTATTAGTTTTTTTTATGTAAATATCAGTGTTGATCTATTTTAATCACAAATATAAGAAGTGTTTAGAGATATAATTTCTTCTGTGTAATTTTTTAAAAATGTATAAAAAAAATATTATTGCATCTCAAAGATAAAATTGAGAAAAAAGAATATAGCCCAAATATAAAATAATAACATTACTTGAAATGCTTAAAAATGCTTTAGCCATGCAAATTTATTTCTTTTCATTGTACATATTAGTTGCATTGAAATATTTTACTTATGAAGTACATTTTTTTATATAAATAAGTTCCATGATGAGTTTCTCCATGATTAATAAATTATGAAATTTAGAAATTATGGTTGATGTTTTGAAATGTATTTTTATTTTTGAAATTTGAAACACGTTATATTCTAAATTGATTATAAGTAAAATAGATGAAGTAAAAATATAAAATTAGGTTTTTGTTTTTATTTATTTAATTGTCAATTTTTGAAATATATCATACATTAAAAAATTGTAAATTTATAGATTTAAAATTTCATCAATAATGTTTCATATGATACTTTTTTTTAAATTTAATATATTCACATGAAATTATAGTAAATGAATTTATGAATTTACAAATGTTTATTTCGTTTCATTTTATTTTGTATGAATTTATTTTTGAAAAAATCATTATATATTGTTCATTTGTTTTTAATATTTTGCACTGTATTTTGATTTATTTTCATGTAAAAAGTCTATAAATAATAATTTATAGGATTTATTGATCTAAGGCTTCATATTCCTAGGGTATAATATTAATCCTAGGGTTTATGATATTAATCTTTAGGTTTAATATAAATCCATTGGGTTTATAATCATGTTCAACCATGATCTAAGATCACATTGTGATACAAATTTTCTTCATATGACAATCAATTAATGTCATATTGTGACAAGCATTGTCTCACTATGAAAATAAACCATCGTCAACCATGTACCAACGTTGCATTGTGACAAATGTTGTCTCAACCATGGTCAAACAAGGTCAATCATGGTCAACCATAGTCAATAACCATGGTCACATTGTTACAAAGAGTCTCTTGGTCCAACGTCACATTGTGATAAAGATTATCTTAATATGGAGATAAACCATGGTCAATGATAGTAAGAAATTTTCCAACGTGGCATTGTCACAAATGTTGTCTCAATATGAAAATCAATCGTGGTCCACCATATTCCAACATTGCATTGTTACAAATATTTTTTTAAGGGTTTATAATATTTAACTAAGGGTTTATATACCTTGGGTTTATAATATTTATCCCTTAGGTTTAATATTATTCCCTTGGGTTTATAATCCCTTGGGTTTATTATTCCCTTGGGTTTAAAATATTTCTCTTAGGCTTTATATACCTTCGGTTTATAATATTAATCCCTTGGGTTTAATATTATTCCCTTGAGTTTATATCATCAATCTGTTGGGTTTTTAATCCCTTGGGTTTTTAGTATTAATCCCTTGGGTTTATAATATCGATCCCTTTAGGGTTTATATACCTTGAATTTATATATTAATCCCTTGGGTTTATATACATTTGAGTTTTAGAATTAATCCCTTGGATTTTTTTGGTTCATATTCCTAGGGTATAATATTAATGATAATGTTTATAATATTAATCCTAGGGTTTAATATAAATTGCTTAGGTTTACAATCATGGTTATCCATGGTCAACCATGGTCCAATGTCAAAAGATGCTAAAGATTGTCTCAATATGAAAATGAACCATGGTCCAACATCATATTGTGATAAACATCATCTCAATATGAAAATCAATGATGGAAAATCATGGTCAAGCATTTTTATTTTAGGGTTTATATTATTTATCCCCTCAGTTTAATATTATTCCTCTAACATTTACAACTATATCAAGATTTAAATCAATGGATGGCTTGCACATTTCACCACCTTTTTCTTTTCAACAATATGCAAAAATGAAAAACAATGTGAGAATGGATTGGTTGGAAAGCATGAACGGTCGTTATCATTATCTTGTTGATTTCAATTGGTGTAGCTTGTTTCATTGGTCTCAGTGTGTTTTTAGAAGAGGCTAGCATTTAATAAGTGTATGTTGGTATAGTGTTTAAAGTTAAATTTCCTATCAACCACTTTTAAATTGCTATTTGATTTTTATTAAAGATTTATTTTATAATTATTTATTAAATAAGTATTAATATAATTTATTAAACGATTATTAATATAATTTTTGTTATTATCCTTATTTATTTATTATTATTATTACTATTAATTACTACTATTTAATATAATAGTAATAATATAATATTAATTTTTATTAATATGGTTTTTATATTCATATTAGTATTATTGATAATAACATTAATTCTTAATATTATTGATAATTAATATGTGTATTGGAGTTTATCAACCACATTTATTAATGTGGTTGTGCCAGTTATATATTAAATAAATAAGTTATGCACGAAATAAATAAATAAAATTTTAAATAAATAATAGTAATTTTTTTCTCACTTTTCATCTTCCTAAACTTCTTAATTATATATTCAATAAATATGTTACACACAAAATAACTTCTTAATTATATATTCAATAAATATGTTACACACGAAATAATTTCATCTAGATAAAGCTAAGTTACAGATATGAAACTTTCCCTTCTACATAGAGTCTTGTAAACTTGAATACCTTTTTCAAACTTTTTAAACTAACCAAATCTTCATAAGTTTGAACAAAGTCTTCATATATATTTCCTCAAACAACCTTACTCCTTTTTTATAACAAGATTACCATTATAGTAACACCTATATCCTTAAAAAAAATTTAAAAGAGAATCAGAACAATCACATTTTGTTGACTAAGTAATAATAACTAGGGTTCACTTAAAATGTTGTAAGATATGCTCAACTATATTGTTCCTTTTATTATGAAAATAATTTGAATGCATAGTTTTACCTTATTTTGACATTTTCATGACCATGGCTACTATTTTTGTTTTTTCTGTTTTTTTTCTAGCTAAGCCCGACCTAAATAAGAGTCATCCCTATTGCTGAATAGAAAAATGATTTTATCACCTTATTTTAAGGTTTTCAAAATCATGGCTATTACTTTTTTCCTTTTTTCTAGCTAAGTGAAGCCTAAGTGTAGGTAACTTTAATGTTGAATAGAAAAATGATTTTCCCACTTACAAGATGCTATCACCACAAGTATGTGAGCATTGACCCAGACTGGATGTCCTGTAGAACAATTTTTATTCCCCACATGTAGTTCCCACCCTTGACTCCGCTCCATCAAATTTGAACTAGTAACCTAATGATTACTAAACCCCACACACATAACTCATCTATATCCCAATGGTAGGTATCACTATTACTTTATTAAGTTTGTTATAAAAGATATCATAAGGAGACTTTCCACTCAATAAAATTTCTCATTTTTTTGAAATTCGGACATAGTTTTTAAAAGAGAGACTCGAAAGAGAATATCTTATGTATAAAATTCTACTCTTTTCAGAGAAGATCGTTTTAAACTAGAAATGTATTTTTAATGACCTGAAATAACTAAAAGTAAAATAAATATTTTTTAAGACTTAGTCTAACTTATAGCTTAAATATATTTTTCCACTAAAATTTGGCAAAATAATTTCAACAAATAATGTAATTTTTTGTTTTCTTAAAATTATTAATTTAATAACCCTATTTTAAATTATTAAATTGATATTTATAATAATGATATAAAATATAATACTATTATATAAGATTATCCCTTAATCCCATAACATAATACTATCCCTAATATAACTATAATAATTAGTATAGTATATATTAGTATAATATATTACTAATCATACTATCCTAATAGCAATATAATTATAAATTATAGTAATACTACTATAATATCATATAAATAATAGTATAGGGATAACCTACTATCATATATTATAATAATATACTAATATGAATATTAAGCTATACTAATATATTTATATAGGGTATCCTATTATATATTATCTATATATATTATAATACTATATATTAATATTAATATATACCTAATATATATATATATAAAAGTATATTTCTATAATGTTAAAAATGCTAATCCTATACATCGAAGCAATATACAATTTTACTTTACTTTCAATTGTAAACCTCATTCCACATCCATGAAATAAAATGGTATCCATGGAATGGAAATTTACAACTTTAAATTTGTAATAGAAACTTGAATTTTTAGAATACAAAATCATACCTTTAGAATTCAAATTCACATTTTTGGAATGAAAAATGAATATTTTAGGTTGGAATTATTCAATATTCAATAATTTTTTTTAATGAAATATACATTTTTTTAGATTATAATTCATATATATAGAATACCATTATGTAAATTAGAAGAATTTGACCTTTCTAAAATAAAAATTCACAATTCCACACTATATATGTTATCTTATTGTTTCAAATTTAATAAAATTTTATTTTATAAACAATATTTCTAATTCATCTCATGGTCCACTAGGTTAAGGATGTTCGAGGTCATGGTCCACTAGGTTAAGGATGTTCGAGGAAAATTAATAGAACAAAATTGATCAATCTAAAATAAATAGTGGAAATCAAAATTTATAATTTATTAGTTTGTTTTGCTTTTTTGTAATCTTTCAAATTTAATGAAATTGGGTTTTATAAATAGTTTTTTTTGTTTTCACCTAATGCTCTATTAATGGAAAGATTTACCTTCTATAATATATATAAAAGATTAGGATATAGGGTATATTAGTATTATTAGGGTTATATATGATATTTCTATATAGCTATATCTTTAGGATATCCCCTATATATATAGTATATATCCTCTAATATACTTAGATGCCAGAGAGCCTAATATAGGACATTATTAATGTTAGGATGTCAGAATCTTATTTATATATATTTCTTTTCAACTTTGGGTTAGAATTCATTTTGTGGATTTTATACTTCATTGCCGCTCGTCGAAACCTCTAATTCATTTTCAACTCAGCTCTACTTATCAGAAATTCTATTGCATTTTTGAGAAAGCCTAACAGCAATATAATATTTTTGGCAATCTCTTCTATCTCATCTTTTATTCTTTTAGTTTTGGATTTTAGTGTATATTAGTTTGTCTTTAACTAAATATTTTTTCAACTTATCCATAATTTAACATTGGGAATTTAATTTTTGAATTCACTCTTTTGTCATTCATATTGAATAGGGAATATGAATAATAGCGGAACTAATACATGGTTATCCATTATATTATAACACTATAATACTATATAGTAATAGTATCATAATTAATCCTAGGATATAGTATACTAATTAATATATATATATATATATAAGTTATATCTTTTTTATAGTATTATTAGTATATAATACCTATAAGGAGTACTATATATCCCTATATATTAATACCTTAGTATCTTGATACTACCCCTAATATATATATATATATAGATATATTATATAGGGTAACTATAGGGGATATATATCCTATATACTATATTTATAGGTATACCCTCTTACCTATAGTATATCCTACTATATCCTACTGTAGGTATAGTAATATATAATATCTATATAGGAAATATTACTATAGTATTATATACTAATATAATATATAGTATATTAATATCCCATTATATATCCCCTATACTAATAAGTATATATAATATACTTAATTACTATCTATAAGGTATAATATAATATATAATAGTAGTATTATTTTAGTATTAATTATATACTAGGTAATACCTATTCTATACTAATATATTAGGATAGAATATAATGTGAATAGGTGGGATATAGTGCCTTGACATTTAATCAACTTTTCCATATGCTCGCATTTTTCTATCCTAGTCACATGTAATTAGATTACCTTGTTTTAAGCTTGAGAGGTAATGCACCATTTGTACATGGTAGCAACAAAAAAATTGATGTATGCCATGAGCATCGTCTGTTTCCGAACAACCTAAGATATGATAGTGTTGATAGGAAGGAAGAAAAAAGCTATTAGTGGAACCTAAATGAACACAACATTCAAGAAGTTCCTTATGTGTGAGAAACAAGTGTCCTAAGGTAGACCCTTTGGAATTCAGGATATAAAATACATGTTGTCTTAGCATTCATTGAATTAAACTTGATTATTAGGGGACCATTTATTATTATTTATATTAATAAAATTAATTATTATTATATTAATTAATAGTCAATATAGTTATGCTAAGATGTATATTATAACATAATATATTATTAAGATAATATATAGGGGATATAGTATTAATAATATTCTAGGGATACTAAATATATTATAGGGGATACCCTAGGGTACCCTCAATATTATATATATATATATATATATATATATATATATATATATATATATGGGTATATATATATGGGTATATAGATCACTAATATATAAGGGATCCCTATGATATCCCTATATATTATAGTAGGGGTATATAGGGATTACTATATATATATATATATATATATCCCTATAGTAGATATTGTATATTATTATGATTAGTATATAGTATATATATTATCCTATTATAGGGATAATAGGATCCTAGGTATTATTATATATTATAATAGCCTATATGGATATATAATATATTAATATATCCCTAATACTATCTAATATTATTATAGGATAATATTATAAATATAATTAGAGATCTAATAATATATCACGAGTACTCAGCTTTTCTAGGAAAGTCTGTTTTTCATGTGTTTTGCTGCTTTTCTGGCCAAGTCCATTGTTCATGTCTTTTGTTGCTTTTTTGGTTCTTTTTGTATTTCGGCTTGTGTGAGTGATGTATGTTTGGTTTCAATGAATGCTTGCTATCTTTTTGACGTATGTTAGCTTGTAGAAGCATTGTTTTAGTTTTCCTTTGCATTTCACTACTGTCACATGCATGACACTATTTTTGTACTCATGGTCATTGTTGTGGCAACTCTCTTCACATACATGCTCACTTTCCCACTTTTTGAATATTGCACTCATTTTTTGCATGCATGATCATTCACTCTTTCTTACAGTTAGTCTCATCATGTATTCAAACCTTCTCATCAGTTGCTTGTCGGTGGGACTGGGCTGCCTTGGCCCAGACCTTGCTTTGCCGAACCAACAATCCATATCTTTGATAATGAAGGCTTTTCCTTCCTCCTAGAGAATGTGAAAAACTAGCCAGCACTAACCTTAGGCTTGCTTTGCGCAATTCTGGGAGGCAGTGCCCAACTGGCCAGAAACTGTGCTTTGCACAATTTTATTCCTCAGTAAGCCATGCTAGACTGTACATTACACAGTTTGAACAGTCAGTCAACCTCTTGACAACCCAGACTATGCCTTGTGCAGTATTGGCAGTCATGCTCCTAGCTTCCTGATGGAAATTAAACAATCTTAGAGGTAAAGATTAATGCAATCATTTAATTACTAGTCATTATATATTAATTCATCTAGTGAAGAACATGCATCCACTAGAAAATTCTTGTATGGATTGTTTACTTTGAGATTTGGCTTCACATGAACTGTTATATGTGATAATCATCTCACCAATTTATTGAGAGCACGTGCATATTCTAGAAATGAGTTTTGTATCCTGAAGTTTAAAAATGAATGAAGCCTCCTAAAATTTGTTTGTATTTATTTATTCGATGTGAGATTCATAGATTCACATGCTATGGATATGTCCACTATGATAACTATCGTGTAGAGAACGATTAGATATGGGTTTGCAACATTTTAATGTTTAATTGATATTTTTTTATATTAGCTTTCATATAGAAAAAAGAGGATTTCAACTTCAGTTTTTCAAGTTTCAATAATTTCACATTTTTAGGATTAACCAATTGAGCTACCCAGGGACAATATGGGAGTAACTTTATTTTCTATTAACCAGGTATATAATTAATTAATTATAACATATTTTGTGTTTTCATTTTCCAAGTTTAATGTTTTCTTCTATTTTAATGTTTAATATTTCTCATATTTACAAACTATTCACCAAATTCACAAGGATTAGGTGTTTAACATTTGACCTCTTTAATTCAAAAGTATCTTAGTGAGACCAAGTATCATTTTAATTTTTTCAAGATTTTCTCTTATAAGTGATTCTTAGCCTCTTATTCATATACAATCATGAAACCCTAATATACTACTTTTATGTATTTCACATTTTGGGATATAGTTTTTATCCTAAAATTGCTTCTAAATAATTCTAGTTTTTATCCTATATTTGTTTCTAAATAATTATACTTTATCTATTTGTGAAGTGTTAAGGTGAAAGAAAGTGAAGTGTTTTGATAATTATATTACATATTTGTATCATTGGAAAATGATTACATATTGTGAGAATAAAGATAAATACATAATGTAAGCATAGAGATTTTTGGTTGAGGCCTTTTACACCAACATTCTTGTCTTTCTTGCTTTTGTCAATTATTATATCTTAACATCAGATGGGTTTGTCAATTAATTTTTTTTAAGATCAGATGTGTGAGTGAGGTAAAATTCATATTGGGGATTCTAGTTGAGCATAGTATTAGAGCACCTCAAGATTCTTGATGAAGAGAAGCACATTCTCAGTTTCAGAGTGTCAGAGAGGAGGTGATGAATTTCTGTATGTAAGAAATTTATTATGAGAAACCTGTTAAAAATGCTTATGCATTTATCGTACATCATAGTATGCATATTTGTATTGTGATGATGGTCAATGTTTCTATGTGAATTATGAAATGAATAATTGAATAAGTAGTTACTTTGGAAATTGCATGTCATTGTTACTACACAATATGCATGCAAGAATTATGATGAATGGAATTACTCTTTTGAAGATTGAAATCAATATGAGTGTTTATGAATCGAATGTCATTGAGTTATAATTGCTCGATCAAATCCTAATATGGATTTGATTTCTGTAAGGTTAGGCTTTTTCTTCGATAATGGCATCGATGAACCTATTAAGTATTATTTATAATGGATAACTATATACTAGATAATAGTAATAATATAATATATTTATTATTATATATAATACATAATATTATATTACTATTAATACTAGTATATTAAGTAATTTACTAATAATATCCTAATACAATTATTAGGGACCTATGTCCATAATTGTTTGCAAGCCTTGAGACACTTTGTGCAATGGTAGTGAGTATTTCCCCAAAATAATACTTCTTGTCTACTTGTAGGCATGTTCAAGCTAATGCTTGAGTTCAGGGAGGATTACCCTAACACACCTTGAAGGATAAGGTTTGTGTCGAACATGTCTGACGTAAATGATAATTTCTTACCTTTCAATAAATACAAATTGATTATTCATTATGTTATTTAATGGTGGGAACAATGAAATTTGCCTCTGTTCTTCTCAAACTCTAAATGGGCATATCAGATCCTAGTTTTAAAGAGGTCTTTGGTAATCATCAATGAAGTGATCTTTGGTTCATCTTGTGTAGTTTATAATCATGGTGATATTTGATACGATGTCGCTACCAGTGGAGCTGAGCCTACCATGTCGTAGTTGTTCTCACTTCAATTCAAGTACCTTTTTGGTTGTGAGGTGTTCTTCATGAAGTATAATGTGGCATTATAAAAGAAGGGAAATCTAAGCTACAAATGCTTTTAGCTACAATATTATTGATTCTCAACGCTAAATTTTTTATCATGTGGGTGCAGTCATTATTGTCTAACCTAAATCCAAATTAATTGATACCACGAGATTATAATATTATGATAATAAATACACTAGTATTAATATTACTAGTAATACTAATATCTAATATTATATTATAAAATGATATAATATAAGAGAGATACTAATACTATAATTGTAATACTATTATATTATAGTACTAGGATATAATATGTAATAATAATAATTATATCTAGTCATTTTAATATCTGGTAAGAATCACAAGATATTGTAATCTCTTCCCACTTTAAAAAAATAAAAAATTCACCTGATGAAATCTACACCTACACAATTTCCCATTGTCGACAAATATGTTTCATTGGGAATGATTGTTTTAAATGTAGGTACTTATGCTATTTAATAGGTAAACCTTGTCGTCCATTTATTGTGCAGGTTATAATATATGTTTCTTTCGGAATGATTGTTTTAAATGTAGGTATTTATTCTATTTAATAGGTAAACCTTGTCATATGGTTATTGTGTAGGTTATAATGTATGTTTTCTTTATTAGGAAAAAACAACAATAACTTTCTATTAGAATTAATAAATGTTTACATAATCATGTATATATCATATGTGTAAGAATAACCCCAAATGACATATGACTGATATCAAGATACTGGGTGCACAAGCCCCTCAAATAACCCCGTAGGGAACACCAGACATAGTCTAAACAATGGGAATCCACTCATCAATCTCACTACGTTTAAAGGTACTATGACTAGAAAGAACATAATATTGTCGGAAGATAGTTTGAATAGCAGGAAAATCCTGGAGATTCTCTGACAGGCTTGAGAAAAAACCAAGCACACATGCCTACATAAAAGAACCCTTAGAAAGCCCCAAGAGCACATCTATCAAAAGCCAAAAAGCAAGCATAAAATAATTACAATACGAGTAAAAACCCCGTTATAAAAACTTGAAGAAAATGGAACAAGGCCACCAATAGAGCTACCATGGAAGCATAACCTAGAGCAGATTTGATAAGAAATAAAACAAAACACAGACATTGCGAACAACAGTCTGGAAGCCATGTTCCACACACCAGAGAAGGAAACACCCATTGAACCATAACGACTAAGACACTTGCATAGAAAAGGGGTTGAGGAAACAAGTATAGGGAGCTTATATTAGGGATAACTAGGGTAATAATAGGTATTAGGGTAATAATATACTACTATAGGTATAATATGATAGGGTATAGGGTATATATAATATATAGGGTATCCGTATGTAGCATATATTGTAGGATAATATATAGGATTAATAATATTATAATTATATAATAATCCATTATCCTATAACTGTTTTAGGGTTATTGATGGATATCACTGAAGACATTGTTAGGTAACCTTAAATTGGTGGTATTTTTTTTTTTTATAAATCTTGATTATCATGATTTACAATTTACAATTTCTGGTTAAGCTCATGTTAAATCTACAGGAAATTTCTCAAATACATATTTCTTGGGCCACTAAGTACATTTATCAAGTGAATATTCTGTAATGTGTAATCTTTAGTTAAGCTGTTGTGTTTTTATATTCAGATTTCCTAGCTATTAAGTAGCCAACTTGTTTTTGTATTCTGTAAATATCCAACCTTGTTCTCAACTTTTCATCATCAATTTTTTGAAATTTTCCTTCTGTTTTAAAAACAACATTGATTCCAACAATAATGTATGTCAAATGGACACTACCTAACCTTAATATGCATTCACAACAATCTATCAATGTAACTTGCTACTACTTTAAAGAGTGTACAAGTTTCCCTTGAAAACCAAGCACATTATTGTTTATTGCTTATTTACTTACTAAGCACCTTTAGCTAGTTAGTTGTTGTGTTCTTATAATTAATATGATATGCATAAAATAGCAATAGAATCTCAAACGAATCAAAATTGAAGCAATTGGGGGAGCTTGGCACCCACCTTATATTAAATGCGACTCAATTTAAATAAGAAATTTTCTTTTCTTCCTACATACATCTTGTTTCTACAAATCCTCACTAATATTTCAAGGGAAATAATGTGGGTTACGACACCATACTAAGATATATCTAATGATGGATACAAAATATTTCATGTGTTGAAGTGAGATTTCAATGATACAATATACTTTGACTAGAACAAGATATTTAATCACTTGTAAGCATAGATGCTTAAAAGTTGAATTAATCCACTTCAAATGTTGTTAGCTATGTTTTGCATTTCACTATTGCATCTTCTATATGCCTTTGAATTAATCTATTTCAAATGTTGTTAGTTTTGTTTTGCATTTCAGTAATGCATCTTCAATATGCATTTCTTTCCCTACTTTTTTTAAGTGAATGGTTTGGTCTATATGGTTGGTATTCTTACTTTCAATGTATGCTATTAAGCTACCGAGAGCCTAGAAGATAATACTTAATATTTAGCCAACATATTCTTTAGTATCAACTCGTGTTATTATTACAGGTGACAATTGAGATGATCACAAGGTGGAAATTTATTGGATTGGGTATTCTGGTGCATGTGATAGGTTCATGGAAACCTATGGCTAGTTTTCATTGGGGAGGCAATGACATAGTGAGGGACTTGAAGACCATCAAGATGAATGGCTATTTGGAAAATGTTGAGAACGTTTTATATCAACTGCTAAACTTTGCACAACAACATGATGGGGAAGTATATGAGTTCGACACTAAGATGAAACAGATGATGTGAACATTCAATTAGGTTGTAACAAAATTTGAGGGTTCTATGAATATTATCATGCAGTTGGCGAAATATAATGTTGAATATTGGTTGAGAGATGCAAAGAGTGAGTTGGTGATCACTCAGCAAAATTTGTATGATCAAGAAGATATGATCTCCTTGTTGAAGAATGTTGTCATGAAAGCATTGTTAATTTGCAATATATCTTATATCCGATAAATATAAGATCCTAGGTATTGGTATCCCTCTATTAGCTAATATATATAATATCCTATAGGGTAATATAATTATATTACTATATCCCTATATTATAATATATAACAAGATAATATACTAGGTCTATTATATATTAGTCTATTCTTTGCTCTTAATAAATTATCTTAGTAATATGATATTTTGAAGCTAACCTGATGTCATCTTTTATACATATTGATTAGTCAAATGTGCTAGTTTGACTTGTTGTGACTAATGCAGGGAAACTGCAGGAAGCAAGTGTTTGGAAAGAACACAAAGGCATTGGAAGAATGCAGTGGAAGAACATGCATTTCTTCAAATATAATGAACATGAGGAATCATAGTTAAATGGAAGGAAACATAACCCATAGTTACTCAAATAGTAGTAGTGTACATCAAGTTAATATTAATTGTGGTAAACAAAGTTGAGTTTCTGCATGTGAAATCTCTCACAAAATTGATTGAAACAAATGTTACAAGTAACAAACTACAAATAAGTGAGGTCTATGGCACATGGGATGCTACAGTGCACAAATCCTCTCTTTTTTCTCTCTCCCTATCCACCCTCAGCTACTTTCTCAACCATGGAACAAAATGAATTGGAATAGAGCATAACTCATTTTCCTCTTAGTGACCCAATTATAACATAGTTTGATAGTCTACTAGTGGTTAGGTCTGACTCCTTCAACTTTTAACTAGAGCTACCATATTGGCTCTTGTAGAGTCTTCTTCATCATGCACATGTGGTTATCCCCTTTTCCATGAATAATTGAGGTTGGCATGCCATCCTCTTGAATTATTGTAGTCAATATAGGAAGGCAAAAATCTGAGTGGCACAACTTTTGCATATGGACCCTAGTTGAGGTAGTTCTTGCATTGTTATAAATGTCTCTATGTGTAGAATAACACAAGAAAATGCATGATTTAGTTATAAATTTTTAACACAAAAAATGTATTTTAATGCCTCAAAATTCACTTACAATGTTTCATACTCCAATTTTCGAAAATGGGCCCTCCTAGTAAAAATGGCCTTGTCAATTGATTCCTCCTCTATTTCCACTCTAAAAGCATCACTATCGACAAGGTTAACATATTGTTATGTATTAGTATATTAATATAGTATGTCCATCTAGTATGTAATAGTCCATAAATAATAATAATATCATTTATATTATATATATTAGGATATACTGTATATATATGATACTAATATTCCTATAGTATAGGGTTCATATGCTATATATATATATATATATATATATATATATCCCCATATTATGTTATATGATATCCAATATAGTTATATTAGGATGGGTATATAATATAAGGGGATAGTATGTGCTATAGGGTATATATAATGATATATTATCATGAATAATATTATATATTAGTTAGCACAATAAATATTTATATATAAGGGAATACTAGATAAACCAGATTCGTAGCTCTCTGAAGGCGAGGTGGTATGTCTCCTATCCAATTCTGCCCATCAATGAAACTCGTGGTAAAAAACGGTGCAACCTCCTGATCGCTTAGATCCCTTGACCATGAAACTCTTCCCTTATATTTTTCTCCAGATCTAGAGCATTTGTACATCCCATAGAACATAGTCCTACACAGAAAATAAAGAACAATAATGTTATCAGAATTGAACGCTAACAATCCACCTATGGACGTGCGTTAAATTTTCTAGAGTTGGGAGAATAGTAGCTTATATTTATTATGATTATTAATCCATATTGGATCATTATATTTTTTTTCATCCATCTCAATTATTTTAGAGTGGCATAGTTGGAGGAATTATTTGACATGACCATTTTTACTGGTTGGATCCAACATGAAAAATTAGGATATGAAACTTTACAAAAGAATCTTGAGACATGAAATGATATTTATCAGGGATAAAAATTTGTTTCTTTAGTGAAGTAGTATTTTTCATATTCTACACACAAGGATATTTCCAATGATGTAAGAATTGCATCAATAAGTGTCTGTATGCAAAGTTTATGCCACTAAGAGGTTAACCTACCTATTTTCACTACCATAATTCAAGAGGACACCACATTTTCCCCATTATTCATGCAAAAGAGGATAACCACGTGATTAGGAAGAAGAAATATCTAGAAGATGACATATTGTAACTCTATTTGAGAGTCGAGGTAGTCAAACCTAACCACTATTAAGCTATGGGGCTATGTTATAACCACGCCAGTTGAAAGAAATGAAATTACATTATTTCAAGTGAATTTGATCAATACATGAGCAAAAATAAATACTAATATCCCTATACTAAGGTGTGTATATATATATATATATATATATATATATATATATATATATATATATATATATATATATATATATATATATATATATATATATATATATATATATATATATATATATATATAATTTTATTATAATCAACAAGCTTATTTTCACCAAGTAAAAGGAAGCTTTTGCTTTCTATCTAATTTTCTTATGCTATTCCTATTTACTTATCTTTTATATTTACATTACATAGTAATATAATGGTAGATGCATATAGAGATATTGATACAAGATAAGTAAATATATTATACTAATATGGCGTATAAGAGTCTAATAGTCAATTATAGTTAATAGTATACCCACTTTAATTATAATATTTTTTTGCTAAGGCAAGAGCGGATCCTTCTTATTCAATTAAAAAGATAAATAGTGTACAATCAGCAACCTCGGCGGTGGGGCTCACCATAAGGACAGGCCCACCCCAATCCCCAATCGGTAAACGATAAAATGAACCCAAGGACGTGGCCAAACAAACCAGCAATCCAAAAACTGACCATTGGATCTTAAGCTAAAGATCTAGCAGATGAAAGCCATATCGGGTGGCCAACATGCTCACCTCTTAACCAACACATCAGACCCGATGCATCCTGTAAACCATAATTTATAATCATATCGAATCCATTTTTAGCATAACCAGTGATCACTTTTACCACACGAAATCCACAATTTACGTGCAATTCCCATGAGTTCATGCAAATAGCTCGAAACATAATTGATGTATCGGTCCCACGAACATGCACATTCAATCCTGGCCATTGAATGCTCTCGCTTGATCCAATGGTTCAGGATCATATCACGCAGACTAAAAGCACCGATAGTTAGCGCGCGATGAGGGTGGTATTTTCTCCCCACCCAAAACCACATGTCGTGTGGTGAGTGGAATTGCTCCTGATTGGGAAAAACCACTTTTGGCCTAAAGAGCTTGTGATAACGCGGAAATCGCCCAAAGGGTAGTAAAGCAATCACTGGAAAACAAATAGGGGTTTTGCACCTGCCGAGAAAGTCTAGATTTCGGCACAAGGGCCAAAGGAAGATGAGGATCCCTCCTTCCGGCCATCCCTCTGAGACTGCTGGTTTGCTATTACCTGGGTTAAGGAGATCGACATAGACCTGCATTCGAAAAAGGACCTCACATATGTCATAGCATTTCATAATGAATCCAGATCGACGAGACCCCTTCCGTGTGGCTCTGCTTCGGAAATTCTGTCTCTTGATTTTTCCTGATGCTGCTGTCGGTCGCTGATGGCCCTGGATGAGCATCCCTCCTTCAACCTGTCATCCGTAATCTCCGTCCACCAGCAGCACAAGTCGGTATGCTTGTTTCGTACTCCCTCATTTGCAAGCCAGTCCGCAACTTTGTTGGCTTCCTTGCGAACATGCACCAACCTAAGAGTTCTCAGCCTTCGTAGGTGCACTTGGATTCTTTGGTAGACTTGCAGAAGCCACCAGTGTTCTGAGATTTTCTCAGGAGTAGCGCCAGCATTTATCCTCTTTACTGAGTTGATGACTAATTCTGAGTTAGCTTCAATGATGACATTGTGAATGTTGTGCTTGAGCAGTATTTCCAGGCATGATTCCATCGCCATGAGCTCAGCCATATTGCTGGTTGCTTCTCCTAGATAACTATGGAAGATGATTTGTATGTTTCCTTCTTCATCTCTCAAGACCCCTCCATAACTAGCTTCTCCCGAATTCCCTTTTGAAGCCCCGTCTATGTTGAATTTTGAAAAGCCATGAGAAGGGGGTTGCCAAGAAGACTTGTCTGTTGAGGTCTTCTTGTTAATCTGTATAGAACCCTGATGGGGATGAACCTTGAGCTCTAACTTCTCCAAAATTTTGGCCTCTCTTTGATTGATGGGTTTTCCAGTAGCAACATCTCCCATGATATGAACAGTCTCTTTTGTTTTATTAAGGATTAGCTTTAGGATGCTACTCACCGGACTCATTTTCTCCTTGAAAATCCTGTTGCTGTGCTCCTTCTAGACATTCCAGACTATGAATCCTGGGATCAGCATCCAGGCGGAGTTCATGATCTCATTGTCCGAAATATTTTTCCGCCAATTCTTCAACGTAGTAGTGATATCATTAACATTTCTGTCTGTCTGCTCAAATACTTCTCCAACCCAATTCCAAAGTATTGTGGTAAAAGTGCATCTATTCAGTAGATGATTTGTAGTTTCTTCTTATTGTCTGCATAAATGACATCCTGAGGGGCCAACAAAACCTCTTTTTCTTATGTTATCCCATGTCAGAATCTTTCCCTGTTGAACCAGCCACTTGAACAGTTTTACTTTCATCCAATGAGGATTTTCCCAGTTTTCTTTCCAAGTCTTATCAGTGTTAGGAAGGTCTAGCCTTGCATCTATTCTTTTGGCTTCCTTAAGGTTGAAGAGACTTGTCTTGTTCTTTCCCCATCTTAGTTGATCGTTCAAGTTTGAGTTCAAGATTTGTCTCTTGTCTAAAAGACCTTGAAGCACTGTAGCTTGAGTATGCAACATGCCAATTCCACAATAATCTAGAAGTTTCCAAGTTCTCCGTTTCTTAACATTCCTTGCTTGATCCCAATAGTCATTTACCCACCTTAGTCCTTTGTTGATGGTATCGGTGTGAATGTCTATTAATTCTTCACTTCGGAGATTGTCCTCCTGCTACCAATTGTCCTCCCAGAACTAAGCCAGGTTCCCATTTCTGATCTCCCATAAACTATGGTTTTGGACTAGGGCTCTGTTCTCCCATGCCCTATTCCATATTGCAAAACCTTTTAATTTCCTGTCATTCTGATGAGATTTTCCTCTTGCCATTCACTAGCATATTTGTGCTTCTAGATTTTTTCCCAAGGGGCTTGAATTTCTTTCAACCATCTCCACTAGATTTTGGTGCTAAGAACTCTATTTAGAATTCCTGGGTCATGAAGACCCAAGACACCATGGGACTTAGGTTTGCATACTCTATCCCATGCCACAAGGGCCCATTTCTTCTTTTCTTTGCCTTTCCCCCAGGGAAAGTATCTCTGAATGTTTCTTATATTGGTCATTACATCGACTCGTGCTGGAATGGCAGATAGCATATAGATACAGATACTTTATAGGAAAACCTTAGTGACAACTAGTCTCCTTGCTAAATTTAGTGCTCCATTTGTCCATTTCCTGATCTTATCTTTTAGCTTATTAAGAATAGGCTCCCAGATATCCTTGTGAAGCGGTTTGTCAGTGAGAGGAACTCCCAGGTACTTCACAGGTAGTGTCTCCCTTTGAAAGCCCAAAATTCTAGAAAGATTTCTTTGAATTGAAATATCTGTATTGAAAAAGAAGATTTTTGATTTAGTGAGACTTACCTCAATGCCCTTTGCCCTAGAAAACTCACTCAGAATCTGTTTCAATGCTTTGGCTTCCTTAATAGTGGGTGTGCCTTGAAGCATAGTGTCATCCACAAATTGTTGATGTGTCACCGTGTCCCCACCATGAGTGAGTCTCAGACCTTGAATTCTCCCTTCTTCCTTAGTAGCTCTAATAGCTCTTCCTAACCCTTCCATCATTAGAATGAAGAGGAAAGGAGAAAGAGGATCTCCTTGTCTGAGACCTCTAGAAGGCTTGAAGGATTTGGAAGGAGTGCCATTGAGAAGAATTGAACAGTTGGATGTTGTAATTAGCACCATAACCCATTTAATCCAATTGTGGTCAATGCCATAGACTTTTAAAATTTCTCTTATGTAAGACTAGCTAAGTTTGTCATAGGCCTTTTCTATGTCTAGTTGCATTATCATTCCTGCTTGTTTGTTGGTAATGAGTGAATGAACCATTTCATGTGCTTGAATTATATTATCTGTAATTTGTCTTCCTTCCACATAGCCTATTTGTTCCTTTGACACTATGGTTGGGGGATAGGTTTAAGACGGTTGGCAATGACTTTGGACATGATTTTGTATATCACATTGCATAATGGTATAGGTCAAAATCTGTCTGGAGAGGTGGCCTTCTCCTCTCTAGGGATTAAGGCTATGAAAGGTTCATTGAGTGCCTTTAAGACTTTCTTAAATCTTTGAGATTCTTCCACTACCTCCAGGATGTCCTGTTTCACTATCTTCCAACAAGCTTTGAAAAGGTCCACATTAAAGCCATTCGGGCCTAGTGCTTTCCCATTTTGCTTCTCTTTCACAGCTTCCTCAATTTCTTCCACTGTTACTGGTCTATTGAGATTGAAACTATATTCTCTGGTGACCAATTTAGGGATGTACTGAGTGATTTTTTCCATAAAATGGTATCTATTTTTCGAGGTTTCCTCAGCAATTTTATAAAAATGCTGTAGTAGAACCTTCTCCATCTCTTCATGAGTGTCTCTCTCTATACCATGCTGATCTGTAAGTTTCACAATTCTATTGTTGTTTCTGTGAGCTATGGTGGATCTGTGAAAGAATTTGGTGTTTCTCTCCCCTTCTTTAATCCATTGTACTCTGGATTTCTATCTCCAGAGTATTTCCTCTTGAAGGCATCTGTTGTCCCACTCCTGCTGGAGTGACTCTGCCATCTCTTTCATTTCATCTGTGCAGCCTTCTGTGATAAGGATCTGGTTTATTTCCTTTAGTTTCTTTTCCACCTCTCCTTTAGCTTTGAAGATGTTACCAAATTCCTTTTTGTTCCACTCTTTGAGTCTGCCTTTAATGTGTTTGAGCCTACAGTGAAGTAGGAACATATTTTTTCCTTGAAGATGAAGATCTTCCTTCCACCATTGTTCAATATTTGTGAGGAAATCTGAGTGTGTGAGCCAAGCATTCTCAAAGCTGAAGGGGGTGTTCCATGGTTTGCCAAAAAGGGAAGCTTCCAATTGGATAGGCCAGTGATCTGAACCCCCAAAAGGTAGTATGAGTGTAGTAATGATGCTTCCCCTGAGAAGAAGTTCCTCTGAAACCATAAATCTATCCAATTTTGAGGTCACTTGGGTAGGACCTCCGCTTTTGTTATTCCAAGTAAAGATTCCATTGCTTGTTTCCATATCAACCAATTTCATATTGGTGATCAAGTGCTGGAAGGAAATTGAATCCCTCCCAAGTATACTAGTTCCTCCTTTCTTCTCCATGAGTGATTTTGTTATGTTAAAATCACCTCCAAGAATCCATGGTAAAGCTGGGTATCTCTTTTTCATATTCTCTAGTGTTGTGAGGAGTCGAAGTTTGTCCTCCATTGGTTGTGGACCATAGACATTGGTGATCATGTAACATTGCCTGTCACCCTCTGGTTAGAAAATTAGAGAAAGGTGATGTCTGGATGCCTCTGCATCAATCACACCAAATTCTTGTGGATCCTAGAGAGTGAGAATTCCACCAACAGATTTATTTGCCTTAACTTCAAGGTATTCATATCTATTTACCCATTTGCTATGTTTTTCGCGGATCCTCTCCACTGAGCATTTTGTTTCCTATATGAATACTATGTCATGTTTTTCCTCTCTAATCCTTTTACCAAGATTCCTCTGTTTTCTTTTACTACCTAGTCCTCTAATGTTCCAGGTTGTGATCTTCATTGAGGTGGGGTTATAAAGGAGTAACTAGAAAGGCCTTTCATCCTTCCTGGATCAATCATGAGCTTGCCACACTCCAATAGTAATTCTTTCTATCTTTTTCTTCCCCTCCTTTTGCCTGGATTCTTTGATAATTTTCCTCTTATTAATCCTATTGAGGATGTTCCTTTGTTTTCCTGGTTGTCATGTCCTCTTTTGACTCCTGCAGCTGTTTGATGTGCCTTGTTAAAGAATATTTGTTGGACTTTGTCCAAGTCCTCCGAGAGATGGAGTTTATTCCCAGGTTGTCGCTCTGTTCTAGAAACTTTTCCAACTCTGGGTTCTCCCTTTCCAGGATCTCCTGTAAATCTTGATCCTCTGTACCACTTTCACTTTGAGTCATTTCCTAGTCTTTTTCTACTTCCATGGTACTCAAAGGGTCCATTGTGTGTTCATTCTGTTCCTGAATGTACTCCATGCTGGTCTCTTTTTCTTTCCCCCTTGCTGTTTGATTCTCTGTACTCTCTTTATCCCCTCCCTCAGCTTCTTTTTCTCCTAAGATCTCAAAACTGTTGTAACTTTTTGTTTTATCATTCACACTAGGGTTCTTTTGTGTCTTCCTTCCTCCTCCTTTTCCTTTTCCTCCTACTTTGGTGAAACCTATCTGGTCTTTTCCTTTGTTGGTATTTAGGTTTTCCTCCCTTCGATTGAGAGGACAGTCTCTAGATAAATGCCCATGCTCATGACATTTGTGACATCTGAATGGGATATGTTCATAGTCAATTGCTTGAACCCATTCCTCATCATAGACTTCTAGAATGACCTCATCTGGAAGGGCTCCTGATAGGTCCATCTCCACACATATACGGGCATAGGATGTATATTTTCCCCTTAGAGTTGCCTCTGAAATTTTTAAGAAATGACCTAATTTATTACCTATAGCTTTTAAAGACTCTGGCATCCAGTAATCTAAAGGTAAGGAGTATAGTCAAATCCATACCGGTACCAAAGTGAAGGTTTCTCGTTCTGGCACAAAGTTCATCGTCCATGGCCTCATATAGAGTCCAACAACTGTAAAGAAGTATGGCCCTCCTTCAAAGATTCTGTCCCTGTCTTCCATGTTCGCAAACACCACAGTGAAAAAACCTTTGGATCCAAGATGAATATTTAACTCCCCCTTTGGCTTCCAGTTGTATTTTATCCAGGTGTACAACGCTTTCTTTGATGGCCAGATTCGCATAAATTTACATATGATGGCATAGCTAGCCATGTGAACCCTGTGCGCTTGCAGAGCTGGATCGTTTAGAATAAGCTGAGGTTTAGTTGTGGTCTTGGGTTTATAGGGCCCCATCTTAGCTCTATTCTCTGACCCTTGACCTCTGTGTTCCTCTTTCTCATCCCGATAGTCTTTTTCGTGGGCCCCTTGATCTGCATTGGTTTTGCTACCTCCTGCCTTCTGAGTTTCTGTGTATTTTGTATTGAACTCCAAGGACTGTGGAGGTTTGTTCTTTTTCCCTCCTCTTCCTCTCTTTGCTACCATGTAACTGTAGGAGGGAGTGGAGCTACCTCCTCCCTGTGTCTCCATGGATGCTTGGTACTCTCTGCCACTAGTTTTGTTAAATCCTAGAACCAGAGCTGTTGCCTTATGTCACTTCTTTCTATGAGAGAGTCATTTTCATGACTATCTGAATGGGTTAAAATTCCCCGCATTAATTATAATCATTAATATTATGTATATAGTATTATATATACTATTATAGGTACTATAGGAATAATAACATAGTAATATATATAATATAATATATATACTAATAATATTATATAGGGATATAGAGTATTCTATTAGGTATATATACCTTACTATAGTATCCCCTTATATATATTAATATACCTTATTAGGGATATAATAGTATAAGTGATATATATATTATTATATTATATACTAGTATATATAGTTACCAAGGTGATAGTCGCAACAACCAAGATATGATCCTCCCATTAAAAAGTTCCAAATTCAGGCAATAAAGACCAAAGAAATCAAAATTTTACCCAAACGTCCAAAAAGAATGGAGTTATCTAAACCCAAAATAGAAGGGTCCCTATGATTTTGTGAAAAATCTAGGTGAGGGGTTGTGTTTTACCACAACAATGGTGACATACTATGAAGAACCAATTATCTTTGTAAAATTGATGATAAAATTCAAAGGAAAAATGAATAGAAGTTAAATTAAATCAAATTGCTAGGATTTAGACTTTTCTTTGGAACTCTTAACGAAATCAAAATACTATCATTTTGTGTATCTCGTAAATATTGATTATAACAGTGATAATTGACAATAACTTTTAATTTGATGACAATTTAAAGTTAAAGCACAAAATCATGTTGCTTTGTTTACTTATACAGATGACCTCTTACAATCATAGGTAGAGTCATTACTACTAGCAGGCATCCATAGCCTCGGCAGGGTTACTTCTTAGCCCAAGATGTCAGTATCCCAATATGTAATATATGATACTATATTATATTGGTAATAGATTATCATTATATCACTATTAATATGATATCCTATATATTACTATATAATCAATATATAGTTAGTAATATCTAATACTATACACACACACACACACATATATATATATATAAGGTGCTATATATTATAATATGATTAATAATATTAATGCATTTGTTACAATATTATGATTATGTAAAGGGATAGCCAAAGCATGGAATTTAAATTGATCCCTACAATTGGAAGGTGAATCATTCCTTTGCAACCAAATCAGTGGGAAATTATTGAGAGAAAAGATAATAATTTTATTTATTGCATGTGCTTATATTCATGTTTAGCATTTTGTTGGTAATAATATCAATTCTCATTGAATCAAGTTGTTATGGCTGACGTTTTGTGTAATCTTTTTTCTGAATATTGATAGAAGAAAGAATGCAAGCGTCTTGTTATTGTACTTAGAATTTCAGAACCAAAATATAAGATTCATTCAACCCTATAGATTGTGGGTAAAATTTGGGCATGTGAATTTCCCACAGCATATAACACCATATATAAATTTCCCACCTTGGCTTTAAAACACAGTGTAATCTACCATTTGATTACAAAAGTCATCACAGCTGTATATGGACCTCATGAGGTTCAGAGCAAGAATGAAATTCAGCTCTTCAAAACACTAAGCACGTTAAATTCTTGAATTCTTTTCCATGATTAACAAAATAGATCCAAAGAATTCCTCAAACAAACAGTCATGTTCATTGACAATACGAAAAAGGTTTTTTTTTTTTTTGGATATGGAGCAGCATCATTGCGTAGTAACGAGCATCATTGTAATGAGCAGCATCAACGCATACCAATGTCAGACCAACGTACAACACACAACATCAACAATGGAGGGGACATAGAGCAGTAGGCAGTGAAGAGAGAGTAGTAGGCAGAGGATAGAGAGCAGTAGACAGATGGGAGTTACAACTATTTTCGGAGCTGGCTCTGATACCATGTGAGGCCAGGCAGTAACTCAACCAAAAATTGATTCGTGTTTATTCCTTTAGGTAGGTCTTCATTATATACATGAGAGAAAGACTATTCACTTCATCTCCCGATGACTGTTCATATTACTTATTTGTCTATTTACATTATATTCACCCAATCATGAGGATTAGGTGTCAACAATAATATATATATATATATATATATATATATATATATATATATATATATATATATATATATATATATATATATATATATGATTAATAATATTAGTGCATTTGTTATAATATTATGATTATTTAAAGGGATAGTCAAAGGGTGGAATTTAAATTGATTCATACAATTGGAAGGTGAATCATTCCTTTGTAACCAACTTGGTGGGAAATAATTGAGAGAAAAGATAATCATTTGATTTATTACATGTTCTTATATTCATGTTTAGCATTTTGTTGGTAATAATACCAATTCTCATTGAATCGAGTTGTTATGTCTAAAATTTTGTGTAATCTTTGTTATGAATGTTGATAGAAGAAAGAATGCAAGCATCTTGTTATTGTACTTAGCATTTTGGAACCAAAATATAAGATTCATTCAACCCTATAGATTGTGGGTAAAAGTTGGGCATGTGAAGGAATGAATGGAGATATCTACATTTGTAATTCTATCATTTAATTACTTGAGATCAATCACCCCCTAGCCAACCCGTTGAGTAACATTACCTCCAAACTCTACCTCTAAAACCATAAATTTAACATTTATTTAACTTGACACACAAAAACCCTATGACACCATATATAAATTTCCCACCTAGGCTTCAAAACACAATGTAACCTACCATGTGATTGCAACTTGTACATAATTGTAGATAAATAATGCACACTCAATCATTACAATGTATTAAAAATTTGTATAATAGGATACCCTGCAATATTATATATATAATAATATATCCTTAATATATAATGTATTATTACCCTTATCCTAATCATTATATAGTGTATACCCTATATATACCCCTTTTATAGTATAATAGGGATATATATATATATATATATATATATATATATATATATATATGCATTAGGGTATCTATACTAATATCCTCTAATACTAGGGTACCTTATATATATATATATATATATATATATATATATATATATATATATATATATATATATCTATATATATATATATATATATCTATATATATATATATAGATATATATATATGACGATATAATATATTATCCCCTAGGATATTATATGATAATATATACCCTAGGTATATAGGAATACTAATATGTAGGGTATAGTATAATTCCATGTAGGGGTATACCCTATCACTTATTATGTGTAGTGTTCCATAACCCATAGATCTAAAATTTAAATTAGGTTTACAAATATTATCAATGTAATAAACTAGATTAAAGAGACAAGTAAGATGAGATATGTGAAATATACCCTTATGTTATGATAATTATGGGAGGTGTTGGTAGCATAGTTTTCATCCATTTTGAGGAACCTTTTTGGAATTAAATTTAGCTATTCACCCAAGATTGCATAAGGACTTGCAAAGTCTCATTGTTGGGGAGACATTGGGCCTTCACTTCTATCAAGAGTGTAAGTTTTTCCCTTTCTACTCCCTCATATCGCCTATTATCATTCCTCTTTTGTCACAATCATTTGCATTAAGGCCATCAAATGCTGATAAGGTGTAGTGTTGTTAAATTCAATGATTAACAATACATTATCTCTCTCAAATTCTACAAGGCCCAATATAGAAATGATTTATTCATTAATATTAGTAATCCAATATAATATTACTAACTATGGTTTAATATAATATTATAGGGGATTATTAGAATATAGTGTACTAGTACCATATATATAATATTAACATTCTAGTAATAGTAGAGAAAATTAATACTCGTGGGACTACTCGCAAATTGACATTGATATAATTTATTGGAGAAAAAAACAATACTCACTACAAACTTTAGCAATCACTAACTCCACGACAATCTCTTTGTCTCCATATAACTCATTTTGTTTCAATTAGACTTCATGATTTAGAATTTTTGAAGTCGATGGATGCATGGACATGTGGAGTTTCAAATCTTGGGTTCTGATTTATTTCTTTTATATGAGTTTTCATAGTTTATATTTTCTCTCCAAACCTTGCGTTCTTATTTATTGCTTTTATATGGGTTTTCGTAGTTTGTATTTTCTTTAATATGTGTTTTCATAGTTTGTATACTAAATCTATACTACATAGCAAACACAATTTACATTTTCTGGAATTTTTATTGTTTATTTCTATATCTAAAAGTTTTTCTGTGTAAATCAGTTCTTGCCATTTTTGTAGTTCACACAATTGTCAAAATTTTCCCATTTTTCTTATTCCAAAAGTCCCTTTGAATATAGTCCCATTAGCTTATGATTTACAATATGATTCCAGTTGTATTTCTCGTGTGCATTCTTATGATGAGGTTAGTCAGAGGGTAGAGTTTATTTTTTTTTGTTATATTAAGGCTAGTGAGGGGAAATAAACCAAAATAGACTCTACCCATTGGTATGTTTTTCCAAATAAAAATGGGTATTATGGACAATAATGTAGGAAATGGAGGAAAATAAGTTCCTGAGACCATGTATAAAGGTTATTTGGCTTATTACCCATGAAGAATCCCCTACACTATCTCGTGGATCCTTTTAATGGATGTATTCCATTTAGGGGGATATGTGTGCGATTATGAGGTTTTGAGCACAATAGTTAGATCTCAAAGCCTTTAGTTTTCATATCAACACGATTGGGAAGTTCTGAAAACCATATAGTACACTTAAGCAATTGATTATAGTTGTGAAAGATACCCAATCTCTCTTTTAATATTCACAATATCAAGTTTTGTGATCTAGTGCTAAAATAACCACACATGAATTTTATAGGGTATACTTGAATTTTAGTTCAATAAATGCAAAATTTACACAATAATAATGGGTGTTAGAGCCTACATATTAGTAAGGGGAGTAAATGAGGACAACATGAGGTAAATGAAGCTCGTATAGCTCAAGCCCAATAAAAAAGACCCAGGGCCACCATGTTAACTGTCCAACTTTTGGGTTTCATATGGTGCAGATAGGAGGCTTTTCTTACCATCGTTAGGCTTTGTAGACTAAGGATTTGAAATTCCAAAGAATTCACATAAGTTTGTCATTTTCAAGATAGCGAAAGTGTTACATAGCTACAACTTTCTTGGAATTAACCCATACACCATCATAAAGTTTGTGTTGAAACTGAAGAGCCTCAAAAGTACATTTTGTGTGCTTCATGAATAACTTGGTTTCCCTCTACATTCACAAGGACCTATCAACATTCTTTGTGTGTGATTCCTATACTTTAGCTAATGTCACTAAAATTTCCTAGAAGGAGTTTCGAAAGCTTATTCTAAAAAATCTAAAAATTAGATGGAAACTAATTACTATAACCATTAAATTATGTTATTAGTATGTATTAGATATAATTAATATACCTATATTAACTATATATTATTGTAATATAATATGATGCAATTTTTAATATAATATATTAATATATAAATTAATATACTATATAAAATATTATAATATCTATAACATATATCCTATCATTAATATATCTCCCTATTATATCTTTATATACTAATATAGTATATAAGGTATACTATGTTAAAACTTATAGAGTAGTAATAGGTATCCGTAATGGTATAAGTATATTAACCCTAGAAATAATTATCTTTTTGCAGTAATTAGATACTTACCAGTAATAATAACTTTAATCTAAGAAAAAATAAACCCAATAATATAAATATAACCAATAAAAAGGAAAATGAAAAAGAAAGATGATCTTGGATTATTGAAAAAGGGTCCAATAAATCACCTAGTTTATTTGTTGCACTACGCCTTTAGGAAAACAAAATCAGCTAAGTTTGTATACACAAGTGGTGTTCACAGACGTAATTAATAAAATGTTTAAAATTATAAAATTTTATTTGTTGAACCAAACTCGAGTCAAAGTCAAAGTAACGCTGGCATTCACACAAGAAAGAAAACCAATAAAATCTTAAAATTTTATTTGTTGAACCAAACTCGAGTCAAAGTCAAAGTCAAAATAACGCTGGCATTCACAGAGGAAAGAAAACCGTGAATATATATAGCGCGAAATAACAACGGACTTTTTGGACTTTTTATCTTAAACGTGAATGTGGTCAACCGGAATCCCGTTATACCCGCTCCACACCCCAAAAATATCAAAAAAGTTCGTATCGGACTTGAATTGAATTTCATAATGAACTCATGGGTTATTTTTTTCCTTGGTGGACAATGTGCCTAAAATTCGAATCTTGTTATCATCCTTATATATAGAATATGCAAATCAATTATTCAAATCTATATATACAGAATTGCAGGAACAACGTTGGCATCCCCTGCAAATTCTCCTTTGTTCAGTGAGCACGAGAATTCTATTTCCAACGAAGGGATTCTTCGTGATGGGGCAAATTATTAGGCTCTTCTACTCGTCCTACTTTTCCTCATACTCATTGCTTTTCGTGCCGATGCACTCCAGGTTCCACACACTGTGTGCTTCTTCGACTTCAACTATACGCACGGTAGTACGTTAGACAGCAATCTGAATACAGTCTTTAATAGTCTTGTTCAACACACCTCCCAAACTGGTTTTAACACTTGTGTGGATGGCCAAATATACGGCCTCCTACAATGTTCCAGGGACACAACAGCCGAACAGTGCCGCAACTGCTCCCATAGAGCAGTCACTACAATTCGGCACAAGTGTGGGAATACCGGCGGTGGTTTAATTTTGTTGGATGACTGCTTCTTACGTTATGAAAAATATGATTTCTTCGGACAAATGTCTACTGGTGGATGGTATAATTATAATCATAGTAATATGTCCACCCCTGATGTTTTTAACGCCGCTGTTGAGAGCCTATTAACCAATTTGTCAGGTGAAGCAGCGTCTGGATCTAAGTTATATGCTTCGGGAACAAGTACAGACTCCCTGTCTCGAAGGATTTACGGTGCGGTGCAGTGCACGAGAGATATATCGAGTATCCAATGCAAAACATGTCTCTTAAGCGCAATCAATTTTATTTTATCAAGAATTCCTGGAAGCGCAGGAGCTACGGTTTTGAGCAAAAGCTGCAATGCCCATTATGAAATGTATCCTTTCATTAACTCGATTTTGCCTCCATCTCCATCCACGGCAAAAGGGCCAGCTATTGCACCAACGAAGCAGCACACACAGTCGCCAGCTGTTACACCGGGGGCTTATCCGCCAGGGAAGCAGATGAACGGGTCAAATAGAAAGAGTTCAAGCAAAATAATCATAATTTTAGGTGTGCTGGGCGGCTTGCTTCTCGTATAGGTGTGCTCTACTTTCCTCCAATTAATGGTGCGTATCGCGTTGTGGTTGGGATGATTGTGTGGTGCTGATGTGTGAGGTTAATGAGATGATCGCGAGATGACTCTTTTTGGAGATCTGGTTGCTGTGTGGGTTTCATGGGGTGATCATGCACGGTTGTGTTGTTGTCGCATTAGTGGTCTGCTTAATTCTTTAATTCTCCATCTGGTAGGTCTCCTCAAAATATTTGTTTTATGCTGCGCTATGACAACTAATTTTACTAAATCCATTTTCATAAAAAAAAAAAAAAATCCATTTCCTATTTTCTTTCCCGTGTGCTTTTATTCCCCATCAAAATTTAAATGGAAGTTAAATTTGTGTTTTTGTTTTAAAATATTTATTTAAATAAAAAAAAAATAGTTGAAATTTAATTGTAATTAAAGTCTAAATAATTTGAAATCGTATATGGATTTAGAGTATTGTTTTAATATTATTTTTCTTGTTTTAAGAGTTTTTTTTGAGGTATTTAATATGAGTGGAAATTTGTCTCTTTTAAACCATCTCATTTTAGATGGACTAATTTATCTTAAATAATAATAATAAATCAACCTTCATTTATTAACAACTATAAATAATTATTCTCACTACAAAATACAATATAATAAATATATAATAAATTAAAAGATAATATAATATGATGATGACGATAATGGTTAACGTCTACTTAGACCAGACTTTGGTCTATCGGACCTAAAGAAACATATTATTTAGTTTGATTTAAGGTTTTATTCTTATGGTCAAAAAGTTTGGAGAGAAGTCTCCCAAGGTCACTATAATTTTGATATCATAAAAGGCTAGGAAGGTTAGTATTACAACAAAGATTATGAAACTGAGATCTAATGTGGTTGTACGCGGGACACTCTAAAAGGAAGTGGTTTTCATTCTCAAATATTTATTTAAATAAAAATAAAATAGTTGAAATTTAATTGTAATTAAAGCCTAAATAATTTGAAATCGTATATTGATTTAGAGTATTGTTTTAAGATTATTTTTCTTGTTTTAAGAGTTTTTTTGAGGTATTTAATATGAGTGGAAATTTGTCTCTTTTAAACCATCTCATTTTAGATGGACTAATTTATCTTAAATAATAATAATAAATCAACCTTCATTTATTAGCAATTATAAATAATTATTCTCACCACAAAATACAATATAATAAATTAAAAGATAATATAATATGATGATGATGATAATGGTTAACGTCTACTTAGACCAGACTTTGGTCTATCGGACCTAAAGAAACATATTATTTAGTTTGATTTAAGGTTTTATCCCTATGGTCAAAAAGTTTGGAGAGAAGTCTCCCAAGCTCACTATAATTTTGACATCATAAAAGGCTAGGAAGGTTAGTATTACAACAAAGATTATGAAACTGAGATCTAATGTGGTTGTACGCGGGACACTCTAAGAGGAAGTGGTTTTCATTCTCAATGTTCCTATTCTCACAAGATGCAAATCCTTTCCATCCATGGTGTTTTAGGAACTACCCAGCGACTTGTTTCACTATGGAGCTCATGGGAGTTCGTTCTAATCTTCGATATATTAACTTTCTTCTTTGATCTAGCTAAAACAGAGAGATACTTTTGATCTTCTAGGGTGGGTTGATGACCTTCTTATAATAACTTCATTTTCTTTTAGCTGCTAAATCTTTCTCACACGACATTTTTCTTTGAATATAGAAGTAACAATATTTTTAATTTTATTAATGTTTTGCAATCCATCATTCTTGTTGATCTCCCAATGGTTTAACCAGGCCCTTTTGTCTTTATACCACCCTTGCTTGAGCCTTAGGTAGTTTTGCTGGAATTTAAAGCTATCTTAGGAAGTCTATGATCTCCTATGTTATTGAGCTTGTGCTTGTACAACAAAAGCCGCTTCTAGTCATAGTTAGGCTCTCGATAGGGAAAGACCTACTTCTATAAGGAGAATAGGGTAGGGTATATTGCTTTTAATTTTCATGTTATGCGTTATAAAGCGCTTCTGGATTTGCTCAACCTTTCTCCAGGATTCTCTAGAGATGCTGCAACTCCAAACCTCACATCCATATAAGATAACGGGAGTGACTAAAGTTTCAAAGAGGAACTTCTTTTTATCCCACATTATGAGGTTTGCCGTTTTACAATTATTTTCAAGACCAAAGTAAGCTTTCCATCCCCCATTAATCCTTTTCTCAATGTTATAGTTCCAGTTGAGCTTGTGATGAATATCAATTCCTAGGTACTTGTAAGAATACACTTCCTCCAAATTATTATTGTCATAAATAAAATTAGTGTATGTGTCCTTCTTGGATTTGATAATCATAAACTTTTTCTTTTGTCAGTGTTAATAGTCATGTCCATGGTAGAGTAGAAATCCTTAAGAAGCCTAAGTTGCTTATCAATATCAGATGGACACCTTGCAAGGAGAACAATATCGTCAGCATAGAGAAGAAGGATGACGACTATCCTAGCTAATCATGCTAGCACATCTTGCTTCCTTTAGATAACCTTCGAACTTGTGATTGTAAATGCCAAATCATAATCCATCCAAATCATCCATAAATGTCAAAATTAAACTACCTATAAAAGCATTCACATACAACCCATAAAATAGTACATAATATTTATTTATTATTATTATTATTAAGAGTAATATGATGACTCATTTTTAGTAGTATGATGGTTCAAATTGATAACTCATTTTTTCGTCCTCTAAGAATAGCTAAAAATAACAGAGAATATCGTCTATATAAATGAAAATCTAAACAAAGAAGTGAAACATGTTTGTTTGAAAGATAATTGAAGGGGAAAATTAACGGTAAACTGCTACTTGAAAAATAATAATCACGGAACTATTTATACTTGAGAAAAACACTAAATAATGGGAAATGTCCTCTCCATTGTAGGACACAGAACAATCAAATGTTGAAATTGTTTATGGACAACTTTCCCTTGTTTGTTGAAATGTTGAATACTTACTACTAAGGGGTTTTATGGAATTAGGTAAGGGAGAATCGAATCCATTGGACCCTGCAAAAATGTGAAATCTCATCGTCCAAAAAGCCAAGAAGAAGCGCCCTCCTTCCCAACCCGCCTGGGTTGATTCGGCCAGCAAGCGAGTCCTCACCTCTTCTACCAGTCAATGGCTTCAAACAACATTCATCTTTACCTCACGCTCGAGTTTAAATATTATGTTTATTTTGTCTATCCCCATGGGCAATCCGTCAATGAAGAAATAATGTGATAAGAGGATTGGGACGAATGCTGCCAAAAGAAATTATGTTCTCTTGAGTGCTGTAACTTGATTTTATGCAGAGTCAGTGAAGGTTATGGTCAGATATACATTTCGAAAAACCGAAAATATTTTATTATTATTGTAAATTAATTACTAAAATTAGATAAAGTATACATATATCCAATATGCTATCCATTTAATTTACATATCAATTATTTTCAAGCATATTTTAACATAAATACCAGGAAAATTTTCCAATAAATGGAATAAGGTACATGCCTATATAATTGTTGCAATTTCATACTTCATTGATAACTTTTAAGTCAACTTATTGTTTTTAATAAAATTTTAATATGTATTACACATAAAATTTATTATGAAAATGATTTATTAATTAAAATTTAATATTAATATAAAAAAGTTTGAAGTAATGTAATATGATAAAGTCATTATTTTAAATATAATTTTAATATTGATAAAATATAAATTATATTATAATAACATTATTATTAATATAAAAAATAAAATTATTCTATTTTTAAAATATAAAAATTTAAATTTATAAATATATGTGTATGGATGGTTGTGGACGATGATAGAGAATGAGGATAAAGGTAAACTTGATAGCGCAACATAGGTTGTTACAATGTATAATAATAAAATACTTAAAAAGATAAATCAAAATGTTTATTATTAATTTAAAAAAAATATATAATGAATTTTTAATAATAATAATAACAAATAAGTTGTTATGTATAATAATAAAATATTGAAAGAGAAATATAATAATAAAATACTGAAAAAGAAATGGAGGAGGAGGAGGATGAGGACAACAATATATTTTGAAGTTAAGTTTTCTTATCAAGATTAATGAATTATGTACCTATTCGTTATCAATCTAAGATATTAATTGATGACTTATCAAACAAAGGCTCTCTTTCTAGTGTATTCATTCACCCTCAATCCAAGAATGCACATATTGACCATCAATCGAATAAACTAATTCAGAATTTATCATAGGAAAGTCTCCCTCAATAATGCACCCATTCATCATCAATTCAAGAATTTAAATTGGTCGCCCATTCACCATCAATCCAAAACTCCATAAAATAATAAACAGTATCCTTATTATTAAATTAATTGCACTAATCATTTAAAACAATATAATTTTGAACAAATTCTTCATATATATTTCCTCAAACAACCTTACTCCTTTTGTATAACTAGATTACCATTCTAGTAACACCTATAACTTCAAAAAGAAATCAACGAAAAGAGTACCAATCACTTTTCTCTTTGTAACTGCTAATGACTAGGGTTTACTCAAAAAGTTGAAAGATATGTTCAACTACCAAAGTAATTTGGATTTGGAGTTTTACCTTACTTTGACATTTTCATGACCATGACTATTATTTTTGTTTTTTTAGCTAAGATCAACCTAAATCCGGGCCATCCCTAATGTTGAATATAAAAATGAGCGACCATAATTAAACACTTTCTAATGAGCTGCTACATTTCTAAAAACTATCACAAAGAACCTTTTCAAGCAAAAATATGATTTCATAAAAAAGGAGGACCAATTCCGATTCACACACTTGTGAAGGAAGATGCCAAAGGCCAAAATCCATTAAATCATAAAATAAACATAGATCATGTATAATTTGCAGAATCCAAGTTTGCTACAAGATGATCCATTTCTCTACCTAATCTATAACACATGTTAGCCTTGAGAGATACTTCGGGTTCTAAGGTGAGATCCCTGACTTTAACCTAAAAAACAACAAAACTAAGCTTCACATTTTACAAATGCATCCATGCCCATCATTACTAAAATATAATTGGAGGTTGATATATGTAATATAATATTTGTAGGTTGATTAACACAATGCACATATTGTTAAAGAAAAGAAAAGTGTTTTATTTTAGTATGGAATTTTAAAGATAAGGTTAGAGAATAGTGTTTCATTTTAAAGATAGTCATTAAGACAAAATGAATTATGTTATAAAAATTATTTATAGTTAATATTATTTAGAGAAGATTTATTTATATCAAAGACGGTTTAAAGTGTATCTATTTGTTATTGATCTAAGAAATAAATGAATTTTTGACTTATCAAATAAAAATTTCCTCAATAATATTTCTATTCATAATCAATTTAAGAATTTAAACTACTCACCCATTCACCATCAACAAAGATTGCATAAAATAATAAACAATATCCTTATTATTATATTAATTGTATTAATCATTTAAAATGATATAATTTTCAATCTATTAAAAAATAGAAAATAATTAAATAATTTTTTTCCCAAAATCATCAAATAAAAGAATAAAAGTGGACAATGAGATAAAATTAATAAAATTTGTATATTTTATTACCCATCCTTATAATTTCACCTAAACAAATTAAATTTTAGATAAATAATAATAGATTTTTCTCACTTCTCATATTTTTTAACTTCTTAATTCATATGAACTTTAGATGGAAGATTGATTCTCAAGGGAATATGCTCAGCATATGCTTCTTAATGTTTCTCAATGTTTGTAGTGTATTACAGAGTTTGTTAGGTTGCATTGACTTTTAACAAATTTAAAAAATTATACTTGCCAGTGCCTTCCCATCCACCAACTTCATAGGGATTTGAGATTATTCCAATTCTAATAAGTTCCTCCATGTTGATATTATTTAAATTCTAATAAGTTCCTGATTGTTATTTATAACATTCGTTTATATATAAATAAATTTTATTTAGCAAAATAGTCCATTACTTTTAATAAATTAAAAAAATTAGATTCGTGCCATGTGGCTCCCCACCCATCAATTTCCTATGGATTTGAGATTAATCCAATTCTAATAGGTTACTCCATGTTGAGATTATTCCAATTCTAGCCCCCCACCCACCAATTTCCTAGTATTTGAGATTATTCCAATTCTAATAAGTTCCTCCATGTTGAGATTATTCCAATTCCAATAAGTTCCTCAATATTATGTATAACATTCATTTATATATAAGAAAATTTTATTTAGAAAAATGGTCCATTGCTTTTAATAAATTTAAAAACTTATATTCATGCCACGTGTCTCCCACCCACCAATTTCATAGGGATTTGAGATTATTCCAATTATAATAAGTTCCTCCATGTTGAGATTATTCAAATTTTAATAAGTTCCTCGTTATTATTTATAACATTCATTTATATGTGATACAATTTTATTTAGAAAAATGGTCAATTACTTTTAATAAACTTAAAAACATATATTTGTGCCACATGGCTCCCCACCCACCAGTTTCCTAGGGATTTGAGATTATTCTAATTCTAATAAGTTCCCCCAGTTGATATTATTCCAATTCTAATAACTTCTTCATTATTATTTATAACATTCATTTCTATATAATTAAAATTTATTTAGAAAAATGGTCCATTACTTTTAATAAATTTCAAAAATTATATTCATGCCACGTGGTTCCCCACCCACCAATTTCGTAGGGATCTGAGATGATTCCAATTGTAACAAGTTCCTCCATGTTAAGATTATTCCAATTCTAATAAGTTCCTCCATGATAAGTTCCTCATTATTATTTATAACATTCATTTATATATAATCAAATATATCACAAGGTATTTTACTCTATCTTCACTATGGTGCAAATAAATTCCATCCACTATGGCGTTAAGATGATGTCTCTGAACGTGTTTGAAGATCATATTTTCTACTCCAATGCTAGGAGAATGTGGGCTACAAGTTAATAATGTGGGATACAAGTTGTGAATGCTACATCTTCCTCGATTAATATTAAATTTTTCCATACCATATATAACAAGGTATTTTCCTATAATCGTGGCAACAACTTACTTCCTTGTCTGCTTTACCTATATTTGAACATACATATATTTGCATGCTTCCATAGGTGTATGATAGTGTCAAATTTAATGTGGACAACCTCTATGAGAAGTTTGGGCATTTCATATTGGATCACGAGGCCAACTTACGGGACCTTGACTCTCAAGTGGAATATGTGTCGCCGCACAAATGACGAGTACAAGGTTTGACCAACTTATGCCACGAATCTCCACGAGATCAATTATGTGTCCACTGCAAATATAGTAACTGAGCGTGGTTTAGATGTTAATGATTTTAAGGAGTGTTCTATAGAAGATTGCTTTACTTTTCAAATACAGATGCATAAAAGTAGCTCAATTATGAATTTGGTCTATCCTAGGTTTTCAATGTAGGATTAGTGTAGAATTGGGTAAAGTAGCATGAATGAATTATTAGTAATCATTTAATAACAAATTTTCAAATTGCAAGCTGATCTTATTAGTTTTTTTTTTTTTATGTAAATATCAGTGTTGATCTATTTTAATCACAAATATAAGAAATGTTTAGAGATATAATTTCTTCTTGTGTAATTTTTTTTATAATGTATAAAAAAAATATATTTGCATCTCAAAGATAAAATTGACAAAAAATAATATAGCCCAAATATAAAATAATAACATTACTTGAAATGCTTAAAAATGCTTTAGCCATGCAAATTTTTTCTTTTTATTGTACATATTAGTTGCATTGAAATATTTTACTTATGAAGCACATTTTTTTATATAAATAAGTTCCATGATGAGTTTCTCCATGATTAATAAATTATGAAATTTAGAAATTATGGTTGATGTTTTGAAATGTATTTTTATTTTTGAAATTTGAAACACGTTATATTCTAAATTGATTATAAGTAAAATAGATGAAGTAAAAATATAAAATTAGGTTTTTGTTTTTATTTATTTAATTGTCAATTTTTGAAATATATCATACATTAAAAATTTGTAAATTTATAGATTTAAAATTTCATCAATAATGTTTCATATGATACTTTTTTTTAAATTTAATATATTCACATGAAATTATAGTAAATGAATTTATGAATTTACAAATGTTTATTTCGTTTCATTTTATTTTGTATGAATTTATTTTTGAAAAAATCATTATATATTGTTCATTTGTTTTTAATATTTTGCACTGTATTTTGATTTATTTTCATGTAAAAAGTCTATAAATAATAATTTATAGGATTTATTGATCTAAGGCTTCATATTCCTAGGGTATAATATTAATCCTAGGGTTTATGATATTAATCTTTAGGTTTAATATAAATCCATTGGGTTTATAATCATGTTCAACCATGGTCTAAGATCACATTGTGATACAAATTTTCTTCATATGGAAATCAATTAATGTCATATTGTGACAAGCATTGTCTCACTATGAAAATAAACCATCGTCAACCATGTACCAACGTTGCATTGTGACAAATGTTGTCTCAACCATGGTCAAACAAGGTCAATCATGGTCAACCATAGTCAATAACCATGGTCACATTGTTACAAAGAGTCTCTTGGTCCAACGTCACATTGTGATAAAGATTATCTTAATATGGAGATAAACCATGGTCAATGATAGTAAGAAATTTTCCAACGTGGCATTGTCACAAATGTTGTCTCAATATGAAAATCAATCGTGGTCCACCATATTCCAACATTGCATTGTTACAAATATTTTTTTAAGGGTTTATAATATTTAACTAAGGGTTTATATACCTTGGGTTTATAATATTTATCCCTTAGGTTTAATATTATTCCCTTGGGTTTATAATCCCTTGGGTTTATTACTCCCTTGCGTTTAAAATATTTCTTTTAGGCTTTATATACCTTCGGTTTATAATATTAATCCCTTGGGTTTAATATTATTCCCTTGAGTTTATATCATCAATCTGTTGGGTTTTTAATCCCTTGGGTTTTTAGTATTAATCCCTTGGGTTTATAATATCGATCCCTTTAGGGTTTATATACCTTGAATTTATATATTAATCCCTTGGGTTTATATACATTGAGTTTTAGAATTAATCCCTTGGATTTTTTTGGTTCATATTCCTAGGGTATAATATTAATGATAATGTTTATAATATTAATCCTAGGGTTTAATATAAATTGCTTAGGTTTACAATCATGGTTATCCATGGTCAACCATGGTCCAATGTCAAAAGATGCTAAAGATTGTCTCAATATGAAAATGAACCATGGTCCAACATCATATTGTGATAAACATCATCTCAATATGAAAATCAATGATGGAAAATCATGGTCAAGCATTTTTATTTTAGGGTTTATATTATTTATCCCCTCAGTTTAATATTATTCCTCTAACATTTACAACTATATCAAGATTTAAATCAATGGATGGCTTGCACATTTCACCACCTTTTTCTTTTCAACAATATGCAAAAATGAAAAACAATGTGAGAATGGATTGGTTGGAAAGCATGAACGGTCGTTATCATTATCTTGTTGATTTCAATTGGTGTAGCTTGTTTCATTGGTCTCAGTGTGTTTTTAGAAGAGGCTAGCATTTAATAAGTGTATGTTGGTATAGTGTTTAAAGTTAAATTTCCTATCAACCACTTTTAAATTTCTATTTGATTTTTATTAAAGATTTATTTTATAATTATTTATTAAATAAGTATTAATATAATTTATTAAACGATTATTAATATAATTTTTGTTATTATCCTTATTTATTTATTATTATTATTATTATTAATTACTACTATTTAATATAATAGTAATAATATAATATTAATTTTTATTAATATAGTTTTTATATTCATATTAGTATTATTGATAATAACATTAATTCTTAATATTATTGATAATTAATATGTGTATTGGAGTTTATCAACCACATTTATTAATGTGGTTGTGCCAGTTATATATTAAATAAGTAAGTTATGCACGAAATAAATAAATAATAGTAATTTTTTTTCTCACTTTTCATCTTCCTAAACTTCTTAATTATATATTCAATAAATATGTTACACACGGAATAATTTCATCTAGATAAAGCTAAGTTACAGATATGAAACTTTCCCTTCTACATAGAGTCTTGTAAACTTGAATACCTTTTTCAAACTTTTTAAACTAACCAAATCTTCATAAGTTTGAACAAAGTCTTCATATATATTTGCTCAAACAACCTTACTCCTTTTTTATAACAAGATTACCATTATAGTAACACCTATATCCTTAAAAAAAATTTAAAAGAGAATCAGAACAATCACATTTTGTTGACTAAGTAATAATAACTAGGGTTCACTTAAAATGTTGTAAGATATGCTCAACTATATTGTTCCTTTTATTATGAAAATAATTGAATGCATAGTTTTACCTTATTTTGACATTTTCATGACCATGGCTACTATTTTTATTTTTTCTATTTTTTTTCTAGCTAAGCCCAACCTAAATAAGAGTCATCCCTATTGCTGAATAGAAAAATGATTTTATCACCTTATTTTAAGGTTTTCAAAATCATGGCTATTACTTTTTTCTTTTTTCTAGCTAAGTGAAGCCTAAGTGTAGGTCAACTTTAATGTTGAATAGAAAAATGATTTTCCCACTTACAAGATGCTATCACCACAAGTATGTGAGCATTGACCCAGACTAGATGTCATGTAGAACAATTTTTATTCCCCACATGTAGTTCCCACCCTTGACTCCGCTCCATCAAATTTGAACTAGTAACCTAATGATTACTAAACCCCACACACATAACTCATCTATATCCCAATGGTAGGTATCACTATTACTTTATTAAGTTTTTTATAAAAGATATCATAAGGAGACTTTCCACTCAATAAAATTTCTCATTTTTTTGAAATTCGGACATAGTTTTTAAAAGAGAGACTCGAAAGAGAATATCTTATGTATAAAATTCTACTCTTTTCAGAGAAGATCATTTTAAACTAGAAATGTATTTTTAATGACCTGAAATAACTAAAAGTAAAATAAATATTTTTAAGACTTAGTCTAACTTATAGCTTAAATATATTTTTCCACTAAAATTTGGCAAAATAATTTCAACAAATAATGTAATTTTTTGTTTTCTTAAAATTATTAATTTAATAACCCTATTTTAAATTATTAAATTGATATTTATAATAATGATATAAAATATAATACTATTATATAAGATTATCCCTTAATCCCATAACATAATACTATCCCTAATATAACTATAATAATTAGTATAGTATATATTAGTATAATATATTACTAATCATACTATCCTAATAGCAATATAATTATAAATTATAGTAATACTACTATAATATCATATAAATAATAGTATAGGGATAACCTACTATCATATATTATAATAATATACTAATATGAATATTAAGCTATACTAATATATTTATATAGGGTATCCTATTATATATTATCTATATATATTATAATATTATATATTAATATTTATATATACCTAATATATACCTAATAATATATATATATATATATATATATATAATATATATATATATATATTATATTTATAAAGTTAAAAATGCTAATCCTATACATCGAAGCAATATACAATTTTACTTTACTTTCAATTGTAAACCTCATTCCACATCCATGAAATAAAATGGTATCCATGGAATGGAAATTTACAACTTTAAATTTGTAATAGAAACTTGAATTTTTAGAATACAAAATCATACCTTTAGAATTCAAATTCACATTTTTGGAATGAAAAATGAATATTTTAGGTTGGAATTATTCAATATTCAATAATTTTTTTTAATGAAATATACATTTTTTAGATTATAATTCATATATAGAATACCATTATGTAAATTAGAAGAATTTGACCTTTCTAAGATAAAAATTCACAATTCCACACTATATATGTTATCTTATTGTTTCAAATTTAATAAAATTTTATTTTATAAACAATATTTCTAATTCATCTCATGGTCCACTAGGTTAAGGATGTTCGAGGTCATGGTCCACTAGGTTAAGGATGTTCGAGGAAAATTAATAGAACAAAATTGATCAATCTAAAATAAATAGTGGAAATCAAAATTTATAATTTATTAGTTTGTTTTGTTTTTTGGTAATCTTTCAAATTTAATGAAATTGGGTTTTATAAATAGTTTTTTTGTTTTCAAGTAATGCTCCATTAATGGAAAGATTTACCTTCTATAATATATATAAAATATTAGGATATAGGGTATATTAGTATTATTAGGGTTATATATGATATTTCTATATAGCTATATCTTTAGGATATCCCTTATATATAGTATATATCCTCTAATATACTTAGATGCCAGCGAGCCTAATATAGGACATTATTAATGTTAGGATGTCAGAATCTTATTTATATATATTTCTTTTCAACTTTGGGTTAGAATTCATTTTGTGGATTTTATACTTCATTGTCGCTCGTCGAAACCTCTAATTCATTTTCAAGTCAGCTCTACTTATCAGAAATTCTATTGCATTTTTGAGAAAGCCTAATAGCAATATAATATTTTTGGCAATCTCTTCTATCTCATCTTTTATTCTTTTAGTTTTGGATTTTAGTGTATATTAGTTTGTCTTTAACTAAATATTTTTTCAACTTATCCATAATTTAATATTGGGAATTTAATTTTTGAATCCACTCTTTTGTCATTCATATTGAATAGGGAATATGAATAATAGCAGAACTAATACATGGTTATCCATTATATTATAACACTATAATACTATATAGTAATAGTATCATAATTAATCCTAGTATATATATATATATATATATATATATATATATATATATATATATATATATATATATATATATATATATATGTTATATCTTTTTTATAGTATTATTAGTATATAATACCTATAAGGAGTACTATATATCCCTATATATTAATACCTTAGTATCTTGATACTACCCCTAATATATATCTATATAGATATATTATATAGGGTAACTATAGGGATATATATCCTATATACTATATTTATTGGTATACCCTCTTACCTATAGTATATCCTACTATATCATACTGTAGGTATAGTAATATATAATATCTATATAGGAAATATTACTATAGTATTATATACTAATATAATATATAGTATATTAATATCCCATTATATATCCCCTATACTAATAAGTATATATAATATACTTAATTACTATTTATAAGGTATAATATAATATATAATAGTAGTATTATTTTAGTATTAATTATATATTAGGTAATACCTATTCTATACTAATATATTAGGATAGAATATAATGTGAATAGGTGGGATATAGTGCCTTGACATTTAACCAAACTTTTCCATATGCTCGCATTCTTCTATCCTAGTCACATGTAATTAGATTACCTTGTTTTAATCTTGAGAGGTAATGCACCATTTGCACATGGTAGCAACAAAAAAATTGATGTATGCCATGAGCATCGTCTATTTTCGAACAACCTAAGATATGATAGTGTTGATAGGAAGGAAGAAAAAAGCTATTAGTGGAACCTAAATGAACACAACATTATAGGATAATATTATAAATATAATTAGATATCTAATAATATATCACGAGTACTCAGCTTTTCTAGGAAAGTCTGTTTTTCATGTGTTTTGCTGCTTTTCTGGCCAAGTCCATTGTTCATGTCTTTTGTTGCTTTTTTGGTTCTTTTTGTATTTCGGCTTGTGTGAGTGATGTATGTTTGGTTTCAATGAATGCTTGCTATCTTTTTTTATGTATGTTAGCTTGTAGAAGCATTGTTTTAGTTTTCCTTTGCATTTCACTACTGTCACATGCATGACACTATTTTTGCACTCATGGTCATTGTTGTGGCGACTCTCTTCACACACATGCTCACTTTCCCACATTTTGAATATTGCACTCACTTTTTTCATGCATGATCATTCACTCTTGCTTACAGTCAATCTCATCATGTATTCAAACCTTCTCATGTTTTCAGTTGCCTGTCGGTGGGTCTGGGCTGCCTTGGACCAGACCTTGCTTTGTCGAACCAACAATCCATATCCTTGATAAAGAAGGCTTTTCCTTCCTCCCAGAGAATGTGAAAAATTGGCCAGCACTGACCTTAGGCTTGCTTTGCGCAATTCTAGGAGGCAGTGCCCAACTGGCCCCAGAAACTGTGCATTGCACAATTTTATTCCTCAGTAAGCCAGGCTATACTGTACATTACGCAGTTCCAACAGTCAGTCAACCTCTTGACAACCCAGACTGTGCCTTGTGCAGTATTGGCAGTCATGCTCCTAGCTTCCCGATGGAAATTAAACAATCTTAGAGGTAAAGATTAATGCAATCATTTAATTACTAGTCATTATATATTAATTCATCTAGTGAAGAACATGCATCCACTAGAAAATTCTTGTATGGATTGTTTACTTTGAGATTTGGCTTCACATGAACTGTTATATGTGATAATCATCTCACCAATTTATTGAGAGCACGTGCATATTCTCGAAATGAGTTTTGTATCCTGAATTTTAAAAATGAATGAAGCCTCCTAAAATTTGTTTGTATTTATTTATTCGATGTGAGATTCATAGATTCACATGCTATGGATATGTCCACTATGATAACTATCGTGTAGATAACGATTAGATATGGTTTTGCAACATTTTAATGTTTAATTGATATTTTTTTATATTAGCTTTCATATAGAAAAAAGAGGATTTCAACTTCAGTTTTTCAAGTTTCAATAATTTCACATTTTTAGGATTAACCAATTGAGCTACCCAGGGACAATATGGGAGTAATTTATTTTCTATTAACCAGGTATATAATTAATTAATTATAACATATTTTGTGTTTTCATTTTCCAAGTTTAATGTTTTCTTCTATTTTAAGGTTTAATATTTCTCATATTTACAAACTATTCACCAAATTCACAAGGATTAGGTGTTTAACATTTGACCTCTTTAATTCCAAAGTATCTTAGTGAGACCAAGTATCATTTTAATTTTTTCAAGATTTTCTCTTATAAGTGATTCTTAGCCTCTTATTCATATACAATCATGAAACCCTAATATACTACTTTTATGTATTTCACTTTTTGGGATATAGTTTTTATCCTAAAATTGCTTCTAAATAATTCTAGTTTTTATCCTATATTTGTTTCTAAATAATTATACTTTATCTATTTGTGAAGTGTTAAGGTGAAAGAAAGTGAAGTGTTTTGATAATTATATTACATATTTGTATCATTGGAAAATGATTACATATTGTGAGAATAAAGATAAATACATAATGTAAGCATAGAGATTTTTGGTTGAGGCCTTTTACACCAACATTCTTGTCTTTCTTGCTTTTGTCAATTATTATATCTTAACATCAGATGGGTTTGTCAATTAATTTTTTTTAAGATCAGATGTGTGAGTGAGGTAAAATTCATATTGGGGATTCTAGTTGAGCATAGTATTAGAGCACCTCAAGATTCTTGATGAAGAGAAGCACATTCTCAGTTTCAGAGTGTCAGAGAGGAGGTGATGAATTTCTGTATGTAAGAAATTTATTATGAAAAACCTGTTAAAAATGCTTATGCATTTATCGTACATCATAGTATGCATATTTGTATTGTGATGATGGTCAATGTTTCTATGTGAATTATGAAATGAATAATTGAATAAGTAGTTACTTTGGAAATTGCATGTCATTGTTACTACACAATATGCATGCAAGAATTATGATGAATGGAATTACTCTTTTGAAGATTGAAATCAATATGAGTGTTTATGAATCGAATGTCATTGAGTTATAATTGCTCGATCAAATCCTAATATGGATTTGATTTCTGTAAGGTTAGGCTTTTTCTTCGATAATGGCATCGATGAACCTATTAAGTATTATTTATAATGGATAACTATATACTAGATAATAGTAATAATATAATATATTTATTATTATATATAATACATAATATTATATTACTATTAATACTAGTATATTAAGTAATTTACTAATAATATCCTAATACAATTATTAGGGACCTATGTCCATAATTGTTTGCAAGCCTTGAGACACTTTGTGCAATGGTAGTGAGTATTTCCCCAAAATAATACTTCTTGTCTACTTCTTGTAGGCATGTTCAAGCTAATGCTTGAGTTCAGGGAGGATTACCCTAACACACCTTGAAGGATAAGGTTTGTGTCGAACATGTCTGACGCGAATGATAATTTCTTACCTTTCAATAAATACAAATTGATTATTCATTATGTTATTTAATGGTGGGAACAATGAAATTTTCCCCTGTTCTTCTCAAACTCTAAATGGGCATATCAGATCCTAGGTTTAAAGAGGTCTTTGGTAATCATCAACGAAGTGATCTTTGGTTCATCTTGTGTAGTTTATAATCATGGTGATATTTGATACGATGTCGCTACCAGTGGAGCTGAGCCTACCATGTCGTAGTTGTTCCACTTCAATTCAAGTACCTTTTTGGTTGTGAGGTGTTCTTCATGAAGTATAATGTGGCATTATAAAAGAAGGGAAATCTAAGCTACAAATGCTTTTAGCTACAATATTATTGATTCTCAACGCTAAATTTTTTATCATGTGGGTGCAGTCATTATTGTCTAACCTAAATCCAAATTAATTGATACCACGAGATTATAATATTATGATAATAAATACACTAGTATTAATATTACTAGTAATACTAATATCTAATATTATATTATAAAATGATATAATATAAGAGAGATACTAATACTATAATTGTAATACTATTATATTATAGTACTAGGATATAATATGTAATAATAATAATTATATCTAGTCATTTTAATATCTGGTAAGAATCACAAGATATTGTAATCTCTTCCCACTTTAAAAAAATAAAAAATTCACCTGATGAAATCTACACCTACACAATTTCCCATTGTCGACAAATATGTTTCATTGGGAATGATTGTTTTAAATGTAGGTACTTATGCTATTTAATAGGTAAACCTTGTCGTCCATTTATTGCGCAGGTTATAATATATGTTTCTTTCGGAATGATTGTTTTAAATGTAGGTATTTATTCTATTTAATAGGTAAACCTTGTCATATGGTTATTGTGTAGGTTATAATGTATGTTTTCTTTATTAGGAAAAAACAACAATAACTTTCTATTAGAATTAATAAATGTTTACATTATCATGTATATATCATATGTGTAAGAATAACCCCAAATGACATATGACTGATATCAAGATACTGGGTGCACAAGCCCCTCAAATAACCCCGTAGGGAACACCAGACATAGTCTAAACAATGGGAATCCACTCATCAATCTCACTACGTTTAAAGGTACTATGACTAGAAAGAACATAATATTGTCGGAAGATAGTTTGAATAGCAGGAAAATCCTGGAGATTCTCTGACAGGCTTGAGAAATAACCAAGCACACATGCCTACATAAAAGAACCCTTAGAAAGCCCCAAGAGCACATCTATCAAAAGCCAAAAAGCAAGCATAAAATAATTACAATACGAGTAAAAACCTCGTTTTAAAAACTTGATGAAAATGGAACAAGGCCACCAATAGAGCTACCATGGAAGCATAACCTAGAGCAGATTTGATAAGAAATAAAACAAAACACAGACATTGCGAACAACAGTCTGGAAGCCATGTTCCACACACGAGAGAAGGAAACACCCATTGAACCATAACGACTAAGACACTTGCATAGAAAAGGGGTTGAGGAAACAAGTATAGGGAGCTTATATTAGGGATAACTAGGGTAATAATAGGTATTAGGGTAATAATATACTACTATAGGTATAATATGATAGGGTATAGGGTATATATAATATATAGGGTATCCGTATGTAGCATATATTGTAGGATAATATATAGGATTAATAATATTATAATTATATAATAATCCATTATCCTATAACTGTTTTAGGGTTATTGATGGATATCACTGAAGACATTGTTAGGTAACCTTAAATTGGTGGTATTTTTTTTTTTTTATAAATCTTGACTATCATGATTTACAATTTACAATTTCTGGTTAAGCTCATGTTAAATTTACAGGAAATTTCTCAAATACATATTTCTTGGGCCACTAAGTACATTTATCAAGTGAATATTCTCTAATGTGTAATCTTTAGTTAAGCTGTTGTGTTTTTATATTCAGATTTCCTAGCTATTAAGTAGCCAACTTGTTTTTGTATTCTGTAAATATCCAACCTTGTTCTCAACTTTTCATCATCAATTTTTTGAAATTTTCCTTCTGTTTTAAAAACAACATTGATTCCAACAATAATGTATGTCAAATGGACACTACCTAACCTTAATATGCATTCACAACAATCTATCAATGTAACTTGCTACTACTTTAAAGAGTGTACAAGTTTCCCTTGAAAACCAAGCACATTATTGTTTATTTCTTATTTACTTACTAAGCACCTTTAGCTAGTTAGTTGTTGTGTTCTTATAATTAATATGATATGCATAAAATAGCAATAGAATCTCAAACGAATCAAAATTGAAGCAATTGGGGGAGCTTGGCACCCACCTTATATTAAATGCGACTCAATTTAAATAAGAAATTTTCTTTTCTTCCTACATACATATTGTTTCTACAAATCCTCACTAATATTTCAAGGGAAATAATGTGGGTTACGACACCATACTAAGATATATCTAATGATGGATACAAAATATTTCATGTGTTGAAGTGAGATTTCAATGATACAATATACTTTGACTAGAACAAGATATTTAATCACTTGTAAGCATAGATGCTTAAAAGTTGAATTAATCCACTTCAAATGTTGTTAGCTATGTTTTGCATTTCACTATTGCATCTTCTATATGCCTTTGAATTAATCTATTTCAAATGTTGTTAGTTTTGTTTTGCATTTCAGTAATGCATCTTCAATATGCATTTCTTTCCCTACTTTTTTTAAGTGAATGGTTTGGTCTATATGGTTGGTATTCTTACTTTCAATGTATGCTATTAAGCTACCGAGAGCCTAGAAGATAATACTTAATATTTAGCCAACATATTCTTTAGTATCAACTCGTGTTATTATTACAGGTGACAATTGAGATGATCACAAGGTGGAAATTTATTGGATTGGGTATTCTGGTGCATGTGATAGGTTCATGGAAACCTATGGCTAGTTTTCATTGGGGAGGCAATGACATAGTGAGGGACTTGAAGACCATCAAGATGAATGGCTATTTGGAAAATGTTGAGAACGTTTTATATCAACTGCTAAACTTTGCACAACAACATGATGGGGAAGTATATGAGTTCGACACTAAGATGAAACAGATGATGTGAACATTCAATTAGGTTGTAACAAAATTTGAGGGTTCTATGAATATTATCATGCAGTTGGCGAAATATAATGTTGAATATTGGTTGAGAGATGCAAAGAGTGAGTTGGTGATCACTCAGCAAAATTTGTATGATCAAGAAGATATGATCTCCTTGTTGAAGAATGTTGTCATGAAAGCATTGTTAATTTGCAATATATCTTATATCCGATAAATATAAGATCCTAGGTATTGGTATCCCTCTATTAGCTAATATATATAATATCCTATAGGGTAATATAATTATATTACTATATCCCTATATTATAATATATAACAAGATAATATACTAGGTCTATTATATATTAGTCTATTCTTTGCTCTTAATAAATTATCTTAGTAATATGATATTTTGAAGCTAACCTGATGTCATCTTTTATACATATTGATTAGTCAAATGTGCTAGTTTGACTTGTTGTGACTAATGCAGGGAAACTGCAGGAAGCAAGTGTTTGGAAAGAACACAAAGGCATTGGAAGAATGCAGTGGAAGAACATGCATTTCTTCAAATATAATGAACATGAGGAATCATAGTTAAATGGAAGGAAACATAACCCATATTTACTCAAATAGTAGTAGTGTACATCAAGTTAATATTAATTGTGGTAAACAAAGTTGAGTTTCTGCATGTGAAATCTCTCACAAAATTGATTGAAACAAATGTTACAAGTAACAAACTACAAATAAGTGAGGTCTATGGCACGTGGGTTGCTACAGTGCACAAATCCTCTATTTTTTCTCTCTTCCTATCCACTCTTAGCTACTTTCTCAACCATGAAGCAAAATGAATTGGAATAGAGCATACCTAATTTTCCTCCTAGTGAACTAATTATAACATAGTTTGATAGCCTACTAGTGGTTAGGTCTGACTCCTTCAACCTTTACCTAGAGTTACCATATTGACTCTTCTAGAGTCTTATTCATAATTCACTTGTGGCTATCCCCTTTTCCATGAATAATTGAGGTCGGCATGCCATCCTCTTGAGTTTTGGTGGTCAATATAGGAAGGCAAAATTCTGAGTGGCACAACTTTTGCATATGGACCCTAGTTGAGGTAGTTCTTGCATTGTTATAAATGTCTCTATGTGTAGAATAACACAAGAAAATGCATGATTTAGTTATAAATTTTTAACACAAAAAATGTATTTTAATGCCTCAAAATTCACTTACAATGTTTCATACTCCAATTTTCGAAAATGGGCCCTCCTAGTAAAAATGGCCTTGTCAATTGATTCCTCCTCTATTTCCACTCTAAAAGCATCACTATCGACAAGGTTAACATATTGTTATGTATTAGTATATTAATATAGTATGTCCATCTAGTATGTAATAGTCCATAAATAATAATAATATCATTTATATTATATATATTAGGATATACTGTATATATATGATACTAATATTCCTATAGTATAGGTTTCATATGCTTATATATATATATATCTATATATATATATATATATATATATATATATATATATATATATATATATATATATATATATATATATATATATATATGTATATATGTATATATATATATATATATATATATATATATATATATCCCCATATTATAGTTTTATTAGGATGGGTATATAATATAAGGGGCTAGTATGTGCTATAGGGTATATATAATGATATATTATCATGAATAATATTATATATTAGTTAGCAAAATAAATATTTACATATAAGGGAATACTAGATAAACCAGATTCGTAGCTCTCTGAAGGCGAGGTGGTATGTCTCCTATCCAATTCTGCCCATCAATGAAACTAGTGGTAAAAAACGGTGCAACCTCTTGATCGCCTAGATCCCTTGACCATGAAACTCTTCCCTTATCTTTTTCTCCAGATCTAGAGCATTTGTACATCCCATAGAACATAGTCCTACACAGAAAATAAATAACAATAATGTTATCAGAATTGAATGCTAACAATCCACCTATGAACGTGCGTTAAATTTTCTAGAGTTTAGATATTAGTAGCTTATATTTATTATGATTATTAATCCATATTGGATCATTATATTTTTTTTCATTCATCTCAATTATTTTAGAGTGGCATAGTTGGAGGAATTATTTGACATGACCATTTTGACTGGTTGGATCCAACATGAAAAATTAGGATATGAAACTTTACAAAAGAATCTTGAGACATGAAATGATATTTATCACGGATAAAAATTTGTTTCTTTAGTGAAGTAGTATTTTTCATATTCTACACACAAGGATATTTCCAATGATGTAAGAATTGCATCAATAAGTGTCTGTATGCAAAGTTTATGCCACTAAGAGGTTAACCTACCTATTTTCACTACCATAATTCAAGAGGACACCACATTTTCCCCATTATTCATGCAAAAGAGGATAACCACGTGATTAGGAAGAAGAAATATCTAGAAGATGACATATTGTAACTCTATTTGAGAGTCGAGGTAGTCAAACCTAACCACTATTAAGCGATGGGGCTATGTTATAACCACGTCAGTTGAAAGAAATGCAATTACATTATTTCAAGTGAATTTGATCAATACATGAGCAAAAATAAATACTAATATCCCTATACTAAGGTGTGTATATATATATATATATATATATATATATATATATATATATATATATATATAGATATATATATATATATATATATATAATTTTATTATAATCAACACTTTCTTAAAAATAAAAATAATAATAAATTCAACAAGCTTATTTTCACCAAGTAAAAGGAAGCTTTTGCTTTCTATCTAATTTTCTTATGCTATTCCTATTTACTTATCTTTTATATTTACATTACATAGTAATATAATGGTAGATGCATATAGAGATATTGATACAAGATAAGTAAATATATTATACTAATATGGCGTATAAGATTCTAATAGTCAATTATAGTTAATAGTATACCCACTTTAATTATAATATTTTTTTGCTAAGGCAAGAGCGGATCCTTCTTATTCAATTAAAAAGATACATAGTGTACAAACAGCAACCTCGGCGGTGGGGCTCACCATAAGGACAGGCCCACCCCAATCCCAAATCGATAAATGATAAAATGAACCCAAGGACGTGGCCAAACAAACCAGCAATCCAAAAACTGACCATTGGATCTTAAGCTAAAGATCTAGCAGATGAAAGCCATATCGGGTGGCCAACATGCTCACCTCTTAACCAACACATCAAACCCGATGCATCCTGTAAACCATAATTTATAATCATATCGAATCCATTTTTAGCATAACCAGTGATCACTTTTACCACACGAAATCCACAATTTAAGTGCAATCCCCGTGAGTTCATGCAAATAGCTCGAAACATAATTGATGTATCGGTCCCACGAACATGCACATTCGATCCTGGCCATTGAATGCTCTGGCTTGATCCAATGGTTCAGGATCATATCACGCAGACTAAAAGCACCGATAGTTAGCGCGCGATGAGGGTGGTATTTTCTCCCCACCCAAAACCACATGTCGTGTGGTGAGTGGAATTGCTCCTGATTGGGAAAAACCACTTTTGGCCTAAAGAGCTTGTTATAATGCGGAAATCGCCCAAAGGGTAGTAAAGCAATCACTGGAAAACAAATAGGGGTTTTGCACATGCCGAGAAAGTCTAGATTTCGGCACAAGGGCCAAAGGAAGATGAGGATCCCTCCTTCCGGCCATCCCTCTGAGACTACTGGTTTGCTATTACCTGGGTTAAGGAGATCGACATAGACCTGCATTCGAAAAAGGACCTCACATATGTCATAGCATTTCATAATGAATCCAGATCGATGAGACCCCTTACATGTGGCTCTGCTTCAGAAATTCTGTCTCTTGATTTTTCCTGATGCTATTGTCGGTGGCTGATGGCTGTGGATGAGCATCCCTCCTTCAACCTGTCATCTGTAATCTCCGTTCACCAGCAGCACAAGTCGGTATGCTTGTTTCGTACTCCCTCATTTGCAAGCCAGTCCGCAACTTTGTTGGCTTCCTTGCGAACATGCACCAACCTATGAGTTCTCAGCCTTCGTAGGTGCACTTGGATTCTTTGGTAGACTTTCAGAAGCTACCAGTGTTCTGAGATTTTCTCAGGATTAGCGCCAGCTTTTATCCTCTTTACTGAGTTGATGACTAATTCTGAGTTAGCTTCAATGATGACATTGTGAATGTTGTGCTTGAGCAGTATTTCCAGGCATGATTCCATCGCCATGAGCTCAGCCATATTGTTGGTTGCTTCTCCTAGATAACTATGGAAGATGATTTGTATGTTTCCTTCTTCATCTCTCAAGACCCCTCCATAACTAGCTTCTCCCGAATTCCCTTTTGAAGCCCCGTCTATGTTGAATTTTGAAAAGCCATGAGAAGGGGGTTTCCAAGAAGACTTGTCTGTTAAGGTCTTCTTGTTAATCTGTATAGAACCCTGATGGGGATGAACCTTGAGCTCTAACTTCTCCAAAATTTTGGCCTCTCTTTGATTGATGGGTTTTCCAGTAGCAACATCTCCCACGATATGAACAGTCTCTTTTATTTTATTAAGGATTAGCTTTAGGATGCTACTCACCGGACTCATTTTCTCCTTGAAAATCCTGTTGCTGTGCTCCTTCTAGACATTCCAGACTATGAATCCTGGGATCAGAATCCAGGCGGAGTTCATGATATCATTGTCCGAAATATTTTTCCGCCAATTCTTCAACGTAGTAGTGATATCATTAACATTTCTGTCTGTCTGCTCAAATACTTCTCCAACCCAATTCCAAATTATTGTGGTAAAAGTGCATCTATTCAGTAGATGATTTGTAGTTTCTTCTTATTGTCTGCATAAATGACATCCTGGGGGGCCAACAAAACCTCCTTTTCTTATGTTATCCCATGTCAGAATCTTTCCCTGTTGAACCAGCCACTTGAACAGTTTTACTTTCATCCAATGAGGATTTTCCCAGTTTTCTTTCCTAGTCTTATCAGTGTTAGGAAGGTCTAGCCTTGCATATATTCTTTTGGCTTCCTTAAGGTTGAAGAGACTTGTCTTGTTCTTTCCCCATCTTAGTTGATCGTTCAAGTTTGAGTTCAATATTTGTCTCTTGTCTAAAAGACCTTGAATTGTTGTAGCTTGAGTATGCAACATGCCAATTCCACTATAATCTAGAAGTTTCCAAGTTCTCCATTTCCTATCATTCCTTGCTTGATCCCAATAGTAATTTACCCACCTTAGTCCTTTGTTGATGGTATCGGTGTGAATGTCTACTAATTCTTCACTTCGGAGATTGTCCTCCTGCTACCAATTGTCATCCCAGAACTAAGCCAGGTTCCCAGTTCTGATCTCCCATAAACTATGGTTTTGGACTAGGGCTCTGTTCTCCCATGCCCTATTCCATATTGCAAAACCGTTTAATTGTCCTGTCATTATGTTGAGATTTTCCTCTTGCGATTCACTAGCATATTTGTGCTTCTAGATTTTTTCCCAAGGGGCTTGAATTTCTTTCAACCATCTCCACTAGATTTTGGTGCTAAGAACTCTATTTAGAATTCCTGGGTCATGAAGACCCAAGACACCATGGGACTTAGGTTTGCATACTCTATCCCATGCCAAAAGGGCCCATTTCTTCTTTTCTTCGCCTTTCCCCCAAGGAAAGTCTCTCTGAATGTTTCTTATATTGGTCATTACATCGACTCGTGCTAGAATGGCAGATAGCATATAGATATAGATACTTTATATGACAACCTTAGTGAGAACTAGTCTCCTTGCTAAATTTAGTGCTCCGTTTGTCCATTTCCTGATCTTATCTTTTAGCTTATTAAGAATAGGCTCCCAGATATCCTTGTGAGGCGGTTTGTCAGTGAGAGGAACTCCCAGGTACTTCACAGGTAGTGTCTCCCTTTGAAAGCCCAAAATTCTAGAAAGATTTCTTTGAATTGAAATATCTGTATTGAAAAAGAATATTTTTGATTTAGTGAGACTTACCTCAATGCCCTTTTCCCTAGCAAACTCACTCAGAATCTGTTTCAATGCTTTGGCTTCCTTAATAGTGGGTGTGCCTTGAAGCATAGTGTCATCCACAAATTGTTGATGTGTCACCGTGTCCCCACCATGAGTGAGTCTCAGACCTTCAATTCTCCCTTCTTCCTTAGTAGCTCTAATAGCTCTTCCTAACCCTTCCATCATTAGAATGAAGAGGAAAGGAGAAAGAGGATCTCCTTGTCTGAGACCTCTAGAAGGCTTGAAGGATTTGGAAGGAGTGCCATTGAGAAGAATTGAACAGTTGGATGTTGTAATTAGCACCATAACCCATTTAATCCAATTGTGATCAATGCCATAGACTTTTAAAATTTCTCTTATGTAAGACTAGCTAAGTTTGTCATAGGCCTTTTCTATGTCTAGTTGCATTATCATTCCTGCTTGTTTGTTGGTAATGAGTGAATTAACCATTTCATGTGCTTGAATTATATTATCTGTAATTTGTATTCCTTCCACATAGCCTATTTGTTCCTCTGACACTATGGTTGGGGGATAGGTTTAAGACGGTTGGCAATGACTTTGGACATGATTTTGTATATCACATTGCATAATGCTATAGGTCAAAATCTGTCTGGAGAGGTGGCCTTCTCCTCTCTAGGGATTAAGGCTATGAAAGGTTCATTGAGTGCCTTTAAGACTTTCTTAAATCTTTGAGATTCTTCCACTACCTCCAGGATGTCCCGTTTCACTATCTTCCAACAAGATTTGAAAAGGTCCACATTAAAGCCATTCGGGCCTAGTGCTTTCCCATTTTGCTTCTCTTTCACAGCTTCCTCAATTTCTTCCACTGTTACTGGTCTATTGAGATTGAAACTATATTCTCTGGTGACCAATTTAGGGATGTACTGAGTGATTTTTTCCATAAACTGGTATCTATTTTTCGAGGTTTCCTCAGCAATTTTATAAAAATGTTGTAGTAGAACCTTCTCCATCTCTTCATGAGTGTCTCTCTCTATACCATGCTGATCTATATGTTTCACAATTCTATTTTTGTTTCTGTGAGCTATGTTGGATCTGTGAAAGAATTTGGTGTTTCTCTCCCCTTCTTTAATCCATTGTACTCTGGATTTCTATCTCCAGAGTATTTCCTCTTGAAGGCATCTATTGTCCCACTCCTGCTGGAGTGACTCTGCCATCTCTTTCATTTCATCTATGTAGCCTTCTGTGATAAGGATCTGGTTTATTTCCTTTAGTTTCTTTTCCACCTCTCCTTTAGCTTTGAAGATGTTACCAAATTCCTTTTTGTTCCACTCTTTGAGTCTGCCTTTAATGTGTTTGAGCCTACAGTGAAGTAGGAACATATTTTTTCCTTGAAGATGAAGATCTTCCTTCCACCATTGTTCAATATTTGTGAGGAAATCTGAGTGTGTGAGCCAAGAATTCTCAAAGCTGAAGGGGGGTGTTCCATGGTTTGCCAAAAAGCGAAGCTTCCAATTGGATAGGCCAGTGATCTGAACCCCCAAAAGGTAGTATGAGTGTAGTAATGATGCTTCCCCTGAGAAGAAGTTCCTCTGAAACCATAAATCTATCCAATTTTGAGGTCACTTGGGTAGGACCTCTGCTTTTGTTATTCCAAGTAAAGATTCCATTGCTTGTTTCCATATCAACCAATTTCATATTGATGATCAAGTGCTGGAAGGAAATTGAATCCCTCCCAAGTATACTAGTTCCTCCTTTCTTCTCCATGAGTGATTTTGTTATGTTAAAATCACCTCCAAGAATCCATGGTAAAGCTGGGTATCTCTTTTTCATATTCTATAGTGTTGTGAGGAGTCGAAGTTTGTCCTCCATTGGTTGTGGACCATAGACATTGGTGATCATGTAACATTGCCTGTCACCCTCCGGTTAGAAAATCAGAGAAAGGTGATGTCTGGATGCCTCTACATCAATCACACCAAATTCCTGTGGATCCTAGAGAGTGAGAATTCCACCAGCAGATTTATTTGCCTTAGCTTCAAGGTATTCATATCTATTTACACATTTGCTATGTTTTCGCGGATCCTCTCCACTGAGCATTTTGTTTCCTATATGAATACTATGTCATTTTTTTGCTTTCTAATCCTTTTACCAAGATTCCTCTGTTTTCTTTTACTACCTAGTCCTCTAATGTTCCAAGTTCTGAGCTTCATTGAGGTGGGGTTATAAAGGAGTAACTAGAAAGGCCTTTCATCCTTCCTGGATCAATCATGATCTTGCCACACTCTAATAGTAATTCTTTCTATCTTTTTCTTCCCCTCCTTTTGGCTAGATTCTTTGATAATTTTTCTCTTATTAATCCTATTGGGGATGTTCCTTTGTTTTCCTGGTTGTCATGTCCTCTTTTGACTCCTGCAGCTCTTTGATGTGCCTTGTTAAAGAATATTTGTTGGACTTTGTCCAAGTCCTCCTGAGAGATGGAGTTTATTCCCAGGTTGTCGCTCTGTTCTAGAAACTTTTCCAACTCTGGGTTCTCCCTTTCCAGGATCTCTTGTAAATCTTGATCCTCTGTACCACTTTCACTTTGAGTCATTTCCTAGTCTTTTTATACTTCCATGTTACTCAAAGGGTCCATTGTGTGTTCATTCTGTTCCTGAATGTACTCCATGCTGGTCTCTTTTTCTTTCCCCCTTGCTGTTTGATTCTCTGTACTCTCTTTATCCCCTCCCTCAGCTTCTTTTTCTCCTAAGATATCAAAACTGTTTTAACTTTTTGTTTTATCATTCACACTAGGGTTCTTTTGTGTCTTCCTTCCTCCTCCTTTTCCTTTTCCTCCTACTTTGGTGAAACCTATCTGGTCTTTTCCTTTGTTGGTATTTAGGTTTTCCTCCCTTCGATTGAGAGGACAATCTCTAGATAAATGCCCATGATCATGACATTTGTGACATCTGAATGGGATATGTTCATAGTCAGCTGCTTGAACCCATTCCTCATCATAGACTTCTAGAATCACCTGATCTGGAAGGGCTCCTCATAGGTCCGTCTCCACACACATACGTGCATAGGATGTATATTTTCCCCTTAGGGTTGCCTCTGAAATTTTTAAGAAATGACCTAATTTATTACCTATAGCTTTTAAAGACTCTGGCATCCAGTAATATAAAGGTAAGGAGTATAGTCGAATCCATACCGGTACCAAAGTGAAGGTTTCTCGTTCTGGCACAAAGTTCATCGTCCATGGCCTCATATAGAGTCCAACAACTGTAAAGAAGTATGGCCCTCCTTCAAAGATTATGTCCCTGTCTTCCATGTTCGCAAACACCACAGTGAAAAAACCTTTGGATCCAAGATGAATATTTAACTCCCCCTTTGGCTTCCAGTTGTATTTTATCCAGGTGAACAACGCTTTGTTTGATAGCCAGATTCGCATAAATTTACATATGATGGCATAGCTAGCCATGTGAACCCTGTGCGCTTGCAGAGCTGGATCGTTTAGAATAAGCTGAGGTTTAGTTATGGTCTTGGGTTTATAGGGCCCCATATTAGCTCTATTCTCTGACCCTTTACCTCTGTGTTCCTCTTTCTCATCCCGATAGTCTTTTTCGTGGGCCCCTTGATCTGCATTGGTTTTGCTACCTCCTGCCTTCTGAGTTTCTGTGTCTTTTGTATTGAACTCCAAGGACTGTGGAGGTTTGTTCTTTTTCCCTCCTCTTCCTCTCTTTGCTACCATGTAACTATAGGAGGGAGTGGAGCTACCTCCTCCCTGTGTCTCCATGGATGCTTGGTACTCTCTGCCACTAGTTTTGTTAAATCCTAGAACCAGAGTTGTTGCCTTCTGTCACTTCTTTCTATGAGAGAGTCATTTTCATGACTATCTGAATGGGTTAAAATTCCCCACATTAATTATAATCATTAATATTATGTATATAGTATTATATATACTATTATAGGTACTATAGGAATAATAACATAGTAATATATATAATATAATATATATACTAATAATATTATATAGGGATATAGAGTATTCTACTATGTATATATACCTTACTATAGTATCCCCTTATATATATTAATATACCTTATTAGGGATATAATAGTATAAGTGATATATATATTATTATATTATATACTAGTATATATTAGTTACCAAGGTGATAGTCGCAACAACCAAGATATGATCCTCCCATTAAAAAGTTCCAAATTCAGGCAATAAAGACCAAAGAAATCAAAATTTACCCAAACGTCCAAAAAGAATGGAGTTATCTAAACCCAAAATAGAAGGGTCCCTATGATTTTGTGAAAAATCTAGGTGAGGGGTTGTGTTTTACCACAACAATGGTGACATACTATGAAGAACCAATTATCTTTGTAAAATTGATGATAAAATTCAAAGGAAAAATGAATAGAAGTTAAATTAAATCAAATTGCTAGGATTCAGACTTTTCTTTGGAACTCTTAACGAAATCAAAATACTATCATTTTGTGTATCTCGTAAATATTGATTATAACAGTGATAATTGACAATAACTTTTAAATTGATGACAATTTAAAGTTAAAGCACAAAATCATGTTGCTTTGTTTACTTATACAGATGACCTCTTATAATCATAGGTAGAGTCATTGCTACTAGCAGGCATCCATAGCCTCGGCAGGGTTACTTCTTAGCCCAAGATGTCAGTATCCCAATATGTAATATATGATACTATATTATATTGGTAATAGATTATCAGTATATCACTATTAATATGATATCCTATATATTACTATATAATCAATACATAGTTAGTAATATCTAATACTACACACACACACACACACACACATATATATCTATATATATATATATATATATATATACGTACATATATATACATACATACACACACATATAGATGTGTGTGTGTGTGTGTGTATACATGTATATACATGTACATATACACACACACATACACACACACACACACACACAGATATATATATATATATATATAGATATATATATATATATATATAAGGTGCTATATATTATAATATGATTAATAATATTAATGCATTTGTTACAATATTATGATTATGTAAAGGGATAGCCAAAGCATGGAATTTAAATTGATCCCTACAATTGGAAGGTGAATCATTCCTTTGCAACCAAATCAATGGGAAATTATTGAGAGAAAAGATAATAATTTTATTTATTACATGTGCTTATATTCATGTTTAGCATTTTGTTGGTAATAATATCAATTCTCATTGAATCAAGTTGTTATGTCCGACGTTTTGTGTAATCTTTTTTCTGAATATTGATGGAAGAAAGAATGCAAGCGTCTTGTCATTGTACTTAGAATTTCAGAACCAAAATATAAGATTCATTCAACCCTATAGTTTGTGGGTAAAAGTTGGGCATGTGAATTTCCCACACCATATAACACCATATATAAATTTTCCACCTAGTCTTTAAAACACAGTGTAATCTACCATGTGATTACAAAAGTCATCACAGCTGTATATGGACCTCATGAGGTTCAGAGCAAGAATGAAATTCAGCTCTTCAAAACACTAAGCACATTAAATTCTTGAATTCTTTTCCATGATTAACAGAATAGATCCAAAGAATTCCTCAAACAAACAGTCATGTTCATTGACAATACGAAAAAGTTTTTTTTTTTTTTTTTTGGATATGGAGCAACATCATTGCGTAGTAACGAGCATCATTGTAATGAGCAGCATCAACGCATACCAATGTCAGACCAACGTACAACACACAACATCGACAATGGAGGGGACATAGAGCAGTAGGCAGTGGACAGAGAGCAATAGGCAGAGGATAGAGAGCAGTAGACAGATGAGAGTTACAACTATTTTCGGAGCTGGCTCTGATACCATGTGAGGCTAGGCAGTAACTCAACCAAAAATTGATTCGTGTTTATTCCTTTAGGTAGGTCTTCATTATATACATGAGGGAAAGACTGTTCATTTCATCTCCCGATGACTGTTCATATTACTTATTTATCTATTTACATTATATTCACCCAATCATGAGGATTAGGTTTCAACAGTAATATATATATATATATATATATATATATATATATATATATATCTATCTATCTATCTATCTATCTATCTATCTATATATATATATATATATATATATATATATATATATATATATATATATATATATATATATATATATATTATAATATGATTAATAATATTAGTGCATTTGTTATAATATTATGATTATTTAAAGGGATAGTCAAAGTGTGGAATTTAAATTGATTCTTACAATTGGAAGGTGAATCATTCCTTTGTAACCAAATTGGTGGGAAATTATTGAGAGAAAAGATAGTAATTTGATTTATTACATGTTCTTATATTCATGTTTAGCATTTTGTTGGTAATAATACCAATTCTCATGGAATCGAGTTGTTATGTTTGACATTTTTTGTAATATTTGTTATGAATGTTGTTAAAAGAAAGAATGTAAGCATCTTGTTATTGTACTTAGCATTTTGGAACCAAAATATAAGATTCATTCAACCCTATAGATTGTGGGTAAAAGTTGGGCATGTGAAGGAATGAATGGAGATATCTACATTTGTAATTCTATCATTTAATTACTTGAGATAAATCATCCCCTAGCCAACCCGTTGAGTGACATTACCTCCAAACTCTACCTCTAAAACCATAAATTTAACATTTATTTAACTTGACACACAAAAACCCTATGACACCATATATAAATTTCCCACCTAGGCTTCAAAACACAGTGTAACCTACCATGTGATTGCAACTTGTACATAATTGTAGATAAATAATGCACACTCAATCATTACAATGTATTAAAAATTTGTATGATAGGATACCCTACAATATTATATATATAATAATATATCCTTAATATATAATGTATTATTACCCTTATCCTAATCATTATATAGTTTATACCCTATATATACCCCTATTATAGTATAATAGGGATATATATATATATATATATATATATATATATATATATATATGTATTAGGGTATCTATACTAATATCCTCTAATACTAGGGTACCTTATATATATATATATATATATATATATATATATATATATATATATATATATATATATATATATATATATATATATATATATATATATATATATATGACGATATAATATATTATCCCGTAGGATATTATATGATAATATATACCCTAGGTATATAGGAATACTAATATGTAGGGTATAGTATAATTCCATGTAGGGGTATACCCTATCACTTATTATGTGTAGTGTTCCATAACCCATAGATCTAAAATTTAAATTAGGTTTACAAATATTATCAATGTAATAAACTAGATTAAAGAGACAAGTAAGATGAGATATGTGAAATATACCCTTATGTTATGATAATTATGGGAGGTGTTGGTAGCATAGTTTTCATCCATTTTGAGGAACCTTTTTGGAATTAAATTTAGCTATTCACCCAAGATTGCATAAGGACTTGCAAAGTCTCATTGTTGGGGAGACATTGGGCCTTCACTTCTATCAAGAGTGTAAGTTTTTCCCTTTCTACTCCCTCATATCGCCTATTATCATTCCTATTTTGTCACAATCATTTGCATTAAGGTCATCAAACGCTGATAAGGTGTAGTGTTGTTAAATTCAATGATTAACAATACATTATCTCTCTCAAATTCTACAAGGCCCAATATAGAAATGATTTATTCATTAATATTAGTAATCCAATATAATATTACTAACTATGTTTAATATAATATTATAGGGGATTATTGGAATATAGTGTACTAGTACCATATATATAATATTAACATTAGTAATAGTAGAGAAAATTAATACTCGTGGGACTACTCGCAAATTGACATTGATATAATTTATTGGAGAAAAAAACAATACTCACTACAAACTTTAGCAATCACTAACTCCACGACAATCTCTTTGTCTCCATATAACTCATTTTGTTTCAATTAGACCTCATGATTTCGAAATTTTTGAAGTCGATGGATGCATGGACATGTGGAGTTCCAAATCTTGGGTTCTGATTTATTTCTTTTATATGAGTTTTCATAGTTTATATTTTCTCTCCAAACCTTGCGTTCTTATTTATTGCTTTTATATGGGTTTTCGTAGTTTGTATTTTCTTTAATATGTGTTTTCATAGTTTGTATACTAAATCTATACTACATAGCAAACATAATTTACATTTTCTGGAATTTTTATTGTTTATTTCTATATCTAAAAGTTTTTCTGTGTAAATCAGTTGTTGCCATTTTTGTAGTTCACACAATTGTCAAAATTTTCCCATTTTTCTTATTCCAAAAGTCCCTATGAATATAGTCCCATTAGCTTATGAGTTACAATATGATTCCAGTTGTATTTCTCGTGTGCATTCTTATGATGAGGTTAGTCAGAGGGTAGAGTTTATTTTTGTTTGTTATATTAAGGCTAGTGAGGGGAAATAAACCAAAATAGACTCTACCCATTGGTATGTTTTTCCAAATAGAAATGGGTATTATGGACAATAATGTAGGAAAATAAGTTCCTGAGACCATGTATAAAGGTTATTTGGCTTATTACCCATGAAGAATCCCCTACACTATCTCGTGGATCCTTTTAATGGATGTATTCCATTTAGGGGGATATGCGTGCGATTATGAGGTTTTGCGCACAATAGTTAGATCTCAAAGCCTTTAGTTTTCATATCAACACGATTGGGAAGTTCGGAAAACCATCTAGTACACTTAAGCAATTGATTATAGTTATGAAAGATACCCAATCTCTCTTTTAATATTCACAATATCAAGTTTTGTGATCTAGTGCTAAAATAACCACACATGAATTTTAGTTCAATAAATGCAAAATTTACACAATAATAATGGGTGTTAGAGCCTACATATTAGTAAGGGGAGTAAATGAGGACAACATGAGGTAAATGAAGCTCGTATAGCTCAAGCCCAATAAAAAAGACCCAGGGCCACCATGTTAACTGTCCAACTTTTGGGTTTCATATGGTGCAAATAGGAGGTTTTTCTTACATCGTTAGGCTTTGTAGACTATGGATTTGAAATTCCAAAGAATTCACATAAGTTTGTCATTTTCAAGATAGGGAAAGTGTTACATAGCTACAACTTTCTTGGAATTAACCCATACACCATCATAAAGTTTGTGTTGAAACTGAAGAGCCTCAAAAGTACATTTTGTGTGCTTCATGAATAACTTGGTTTCCCTCTACATTCACAAGGACCTATCAACATTCTTTGTGTGTGATTCCTATGCTTTAGTTAATGTCACTAAAATTTCCTAGAAAGAGCTTCGAAAGCTTATTCTAAAAAATCTAAAAATTAGATGGAAACTAATTACTATAACCTAATACCATTAAATTATGTTATTAGTATCTATTAGATATAATTAATATACCTATATTAACTATATATTATTGTAATATAATATAATGCAATTTTTAATATAATATATTAATATATAAATTAATATACTATATAAAATATTATAATATCTATAACATATATCCTATCATTAATATATCTCCCTATTATATCTTTATATACTAATATAGTATATAAGGTAAGCTAAGTTTGTATACACAAGTGGTGTTCACAGACGTAATTAATAAAATGTTTAAAATTATAAAATTTTATTTGTTGAACCAAACTCGAGTCAAAGTCAAAGTAACGCTGGCATTCACACAAGAAAGAAAACCAATAAAATCTTAAAATTTTATTTGTTGAACCAAACTCGAGTCAAAGTCAAAGTCAAAATAACGCTGGCATTCACAGAGGAAAGAAAACCGTGAATATATATAGCGCGAAATACCAACGGACTTTTTGGACTTTTTATCTTAAACGTGAATGTGGTCAACCGGAATCCCGTTATACCCGCTCCACACCCCAAAAATATCAAAAAAGTTCGTATCGGACTTGAATTGAATTTCATAATGAACTCATGGGTTATTTTTTTCCTTGGTGGACAATGTGCCTAAAATTCGAATCTTGTTATCATCCTTATATATAGAATATGCAAATCAATTATTCAAACCTATATATACAGAATTGCAGGAACAACGTTGGCATCCCCTGCAAATTCTCCTTTGTTCAGTGAGCACGAGAATTCTATTTCCAACGAAGGGATTCTTCGTGATGGGGCAAATTATTAGGCTCTTCTACATCATCCTACTTCTCCTCATACTCATTGCTTTTCCTGCCAATGCACTCCAGGTTCCACACACTGTGTGCTTCTTCGACTTCAACTATACGCACGGTAGTACGTTAGACAGCAATCTGAATACAGTCTTTAATAGTCTTGTTCAACACACCTCCCAAACTGGTTTTAACACTTGTGTGGATGGCCAAATATACGGCCTCCTACAATGTTCCAGGGACACAACAGCCGAACAGTGCCGCAACTGCTCCCATAGAGCAGTCACTACAATTCGGCACAAGTGTGGGAATACCGGCGGTGGTTTAATTTTGTTGGATGACTGCTTCTTACGTTATGAAAAATATGATTTCTTCGGACAAATGTCTACTGGTGGATGGTATAATTATAATCATAGTAATATGTCCACCCCTGATGTTTTTAACGCCGCTGTTGAGAGCCTATTAACCAATTTGTCAGGTGAAGCAGCGTCTGGATCTAAGTTATATGCTTCGGGAACAAGTACAGACTCCCTGTCTCGAAGGATTTACGGTGCGGTGCAGTGCACGAGAGATATATCGAGTATCCAATGCAAAACATGTCTCTTAAGCGCAATCAATTTTATTTTATCAAGAATTCCTGGAAGCGCAGGAGCTACGGTTTTGAGCAAAAGCTGCAATGCCCATTATGAAATGTATCCTTTCATTAACTCGATTTTGCCTCCATCTCCATCCACGGCAAAAGGGCCAGCTATTGCACCAACGAAGCAGCACACACAGTCGCCAGCTGTTACACCGGGGGCTTATCCGCCAGGGAAGCAGATGAACGGGTCAAATAGAAAGAGTTCAAGCAAAATAATCATAATTTTAGGTGTGCTGGGCGGCTTGCTTCTCGTATAGGTGTGCTCTACTTTCCTCCAATTAATGGTGCGTATCGCGTTGTGGTTGGGATGATTGTGTGGTGCTGATGTGTGAGGTTAATGAGATGATCGCGAGATGACTCTTTTTGGAGATCTGGTTGCTGTGTGGGTTTCATGGGGTGATCATGCACGGTTGTGTTGTTGTCGCATTAGTGGTCTGCTTACTCATCTTCTCCGTGTCGTAACTTAAAATGACTAGGTTAAAATTATTGAATTTTCTGCCTTTGTCTTTAATTTTCCATCCTTTCTTTATCTGGTAGGTCTCCTCAAAATATTTGTTTTATGCTGGGCGATGACAACTAATTTTACTAAATCCATTTTCATTAAAAAAAAAGAAAAATCCATTTCCTATTTTCTTTCCCGTGTGCTTTTATTCCCCATAATAATAAATCAACCTTCATTTATTAACAACTATAAATAATTATTCTCACCACAAAATACAATATAATAAATATATAATAAATTAAAAGATAATATAATATGATGATGATGATAATGGTTAACGTCTACTTAGACCAGACTTTGGTCTATCGGACCTAAAGAAACATATTATTTAGTTTGATTTAAGGTTTTATTCCTATGGTCAAAAAGTTTGGAGAGAAGTCTCCCAAGCTCACTATAATTTTGACATCATAAAAGGCTAGGAAGGTTAGTATTACAACAAAGATTATGAAACTGAGATCTAATGTGGTTGTACGCGGGACACTCTAAGAGGAAGTGGTTTTCATTCTCCATGTCCCTATTCTCATAGAGATGGCAGATCCTTTCCATCCATGGTGTTTTAGGAACTACCCACCGACTTGTTTCACTATGGAGCTCATGGGAGTTCGTTCTAATCTTCGATATATTAACTTTCTTCTTTGATCTAGCTAAAACAGAGAGATACTTTTGATCTTCTAGGGTGGGGTTGATGACCTTCTTATAATAACTTCATTTTCTTTTAGCTGCTAAATCTTTCTCACACGACATTTTTCTTTGAATATAGAAGTAACAATATTTTTAATTTTATTAATGTTTTGCAATCCATCATTCTTGTTGATCTCCCAATGGTTTAACCAGGCCCTTTTGTCTTTATACCACCCCTGCTTGAGCCTTAGGTAGTTTTGCTGGAATTTAAAGCTATCTTAGGAAGTCTATGATCTCCTATGTTATTGAGCTTGTGCTTGTACAACAAAAGCTACTTCTAGTCATATTTAGGCTCTCGATAGGGAAAGACCTACTTCTATAAGGAGAATAGGGTAGGGTGTATTGCTTTTAATTTTCATGTTATACGTTATAAAGCACTTTTGGATTTGCTCAACCTTTCTCCAGGATTCTCTAGAGATGCTGCAACTCCAAACCTCACATCCATATAAGATAACGTGAGTGACTAAAGTTTTAAAGAGGAACTTATTTTTATCCCACATTATGAGGTTTGCCGTTTTACAATTATTTTCAAGACCAAAGTAAGCTTTCCATCCCCCATTAATCCTTTTCTCAATGTTATAGTTCCAGTTGAGCTTGTGATGAATATCAATTCCTAGGTACTTGTAAGAATACACTTCCTCCAAATTATTATTGTCATAAATAAAATTAGTGTATGTGTCCTTCTTGGATTTGATAATCATAAACTTTTTTTTTGTCAGTGTTAATAGTCATGTCCATGGTAGAGTAGAAATCCTTAAGAAGCCTAAGTTGCTTATCAATATCAGATGGACACCTTGCAAGGAGAACAATATCATCAGCATAGAGAAGAAGGATGACAACTATCCTAGCTAATTGTGCTAGCACATCTTGCTTCCTCTAGATAACCTTCGAACTTGTCAATGTAAATGCAAAATCATAATCCATCCAAATCATCCATAAATGTCAAAATTAAACTACCTATAAAAGCATTCACATACAACCCATAAACAACCCATAAAATAGTACATAATATTTATTTATTTATTATTATTATTAAGAGTAATATGATGACTCATTTTTAGTAGTATGATGGTTCAAATTGATAACTCATTTTTTCGTCCTCTAAGAATAGCTAAAAACAACAGAGAATATCGTCTATATAAATGAAAATCTAAACAAAGAAGTGAAACATGTTTGTTTTAAAGATAATTGAATGGGAAAATTAACGGTGAAATGCTACTTGAAAAATAATAATCACGGAACTATTTATACTTGAGAAAAACACTAAATAATGGGAAATGTCCTCTCCATTGTAGGACACAGAGCAATCAAATGTTGAAATTGTTTATGGACAACTTTCCCTTGTTTCTTGAAATGTTGAATACTTACTACTAAGGGGTTTTATGGAATTAGGTAAGGGAGAATCGAATCCATTGGACCCTGCAAAAATGTGAAATCTCATCATCCAAAAAGCCAAGAAGAAGCGCCCTCCTTCCCAACCCGCCTGGGTTGATTCGGCCAGCAAGCGAGTCCTCGCCTCTTCTACCAGTCAATGGCTTCAAACAACATTCATCTTTACCTCACGCTCGAGTTTAAAGATTATGTTTATTTTGTCTATCTCCATGGGCAATCCGTCAATGAAGAAATAATGTGATAAGAGGATTGGGACGAATGCTGCCAAAAGAAATTATGTTCTCTTGAGTGTTGTAACTTGATTTTATGCAGAGTCAGTGAAGGTTATGGTGAGATATAAATTTCGAAAAACCGAAAATATATTATTATTATTGTAATTTAATTACTAAAATTAGATAAAGTATACATATATCCAATATGCTATCCATTTAATTTACATATCAATTATTTTCAAGCATATTTTAACATAAATACCAGGAAAATTTTCCAATAAATGGAATAAGGTACATGCCTATATAATTGTTGCAATTTCATACTTCATTGATAACTTTTAAGTCAACTTATTGTTTTTAATAAAATTTTAATATGTATTACACATAAAATTTATTATGAAAATGATTTATTAATTAAAATTTAATATTAAGATAAAAAAGTTTGAAGTAATGTAATATTATAAAGTCATTATTTTAAATATAATTTTAATATTGATAAAATATAAATTATATTATAATAACATTATTATTAATATAAAAAATAAAATTATTCTATTTTTAAAATATAAAAATTTAAATTTATAAATATATGTGTATGGATGGTTGTGGACGATGATAGAGAATGAGGATAAAGGTAAACTTGATAGCCCAACATAGGTTGTTACAATGTATAATAATAAAATATTGAAAGAGAAATATAATAATAAAATACTGAAAAAGAAATGGAGGAGGAGGAGGATGAGGACAACAATATATTTTGAAGTTAATTTTTCTTATCAAGATTAATGAATTATGTACCTATTCGTTATCAATCTAAGATATTAATTGATGACTTATCAAACAAAGGCTCTCTTTCTAGTGTATTCATTCACCCTCAATCCAAGAATGCACATATTGACCATCGATCGAATAAACTAATTCGGAATCTATCATAGGAAAGTCTCCCTCAATAATGCACCCATTCATCATCAATTCAAGAATTTAAATTGGTTGCCCATTCACCATCAATCCAAAACTCCATAAAATAATAAACAATATCCTTATTATTAAATTAATTGTACTAATCATTTAAAACAATATAATTTTGAACAAATTCTTCATATATATTTCCTCAAACAACCTTACTCCTTTTGTATAACTAGATTACCATTCTAGTAACACCTATAACTTCAAAAAAAAATCAACGAAAAGAGTACCAATCACTTTTCTCTTTGTAACTGCTAATGACTAGGGTTTACTCAAAAAGTTGAAAGATATGTTCAACTACCAAAGTAATTTGGATTTGGATTTTTACCTTACTTTGACATTTTCATGACCATGACTATTATTTTTGTTTTTTTAGCTAAGATCAACCTAAATCCGGGCCATCCCTAATGTTGAATATAAAAATGAGCGACCATAATTAAACACTTTCTAATGAGCCGCTACATTTCTAAAAACTATCACAAAGAACCTTTTCAAGCAAAAATATGATTTCATAAACAAGGAGGACCAATTCCAATTCACACACTTTTGAAGGAAGATGCCAAAGGCCAAAATCCATTAAATCATAAAATAAACATAGATCATGTATAATTTGCAGAATCCAAGTTTGCTACAAGATGATCCATTTCTCTACCTAATCTATAACACATGTTAGCCTTGAGAGATACTTGGGGTTCTAAGGTGAGATCCCTGACTTTAACCTATAAAACAACAAAACTAAGCTTCACATTTTACAAATGCATCCATGCCCATCATTACTAGAATATAATTGGAGGTTGATATATGTAATATAATACTAGAATATAATTGGAGGTTGATATATGTAATATAATATTTGTAGGTTGATTAACACAATGCACATATTGTTAAAGAAAAGAAAAGTGTTTTATTTTAGTATGGAATTTTAAAGATAAGATTAGATAATAGTGTTTCATTTTAAAGATAGTCATTACGACAAAATGAATTATGTTATAAAAATTATTTATAGTTAATATTATTTAGAGAAGATTTATTTATATCAAATACGGTTTAAAGTGTATCTATTTGTTATTGGCCTAAGAAATAAATGAATTGTTGACTTATCAAATAAAAATTTCCTCAATAATATTTCTATTCATAATCAATTTAAGAATTTAAACTACTCACCCATTCACCATCAACAAAGATGGCATAAAATAATAAACAATATCTTTATTATTATATTAATTATATTAATCATTTAAAATGATATAATTTTCAATCTATTAAAAAATAGAAAATAATTAAATAATTTTTTTCCCAGAATCATCAAATAAAAGAATAAAAAGTGGACAATGAGATAAATTAATAAAATTTGTATATTTTATTACCTATCCTTATAATTTCACCTAAACAAATTAAATTTTAGAAAAATAATAATAGATTTTTCTCACTTCTCATATTTTTTAACTTCTTAATTCATATGAACTTTAGATGGAAGATTGATTCTCAAGGGAATATGTTCATCATATGCTTCTTAATGTTTCTCAATGTTTGTAGTGTATTACAGAGTTTGTTAGGTTGCATTGACTTTTAACAAATTTAAAAAATTATACTTGCCAGTGCCTCCCCATCCACCAACTTCATAGGGATTTGAGATTATTCCAATTCTAATAAGTTCCTCCATGTTGATATTATTTAAATTCTAATAAGTTCCTGATTGTTATTTATAACATTCGTTTATATATAAATAAATTTTATTTAGCAAAATAGTCCATTACTTTTAATAAATTAAAAAAATTAGATTCGTGCCATGTGGCTCCCCACCCATCAATTTCCTATGGATTTGAGATTAATCCAATTCTAATAGGTTACTCCATGTTGAGATTATTCCAATTCTAGCCCCCCACCCACCAATTTCCTAGTATTTGAGATTATTCCAATTCTAATAAGTTCCTCCATGTTGAGATTATTCCAATTCCAATAAGTTCCTCAATATTATGTATAACATTCATTTATATATAAGAAAATTTTATTTAGAAAAATGGTCCATTGCTTTTAATAAATTTAAAAACTTATATTCATGCCACGTGGCTCCCACCCACCAATTTCATAGGGATTTGAGATTATTCCAATTTTAATAAGTTCCTCCATGTTGAGATTATTCCAATTTTAATAAGTTCCCCGTTATTATTTATAACATTCATTTATATGTGATACAATTTTATTTAGAAAAATGGTCAATTACTTTTAATAAACTTAAAAAAATATATTTGTGCCACATGGCTCCCCACCCACCAGTTTCCTAGGGATTTGAGATTATTCTAATTCTAATAAGTTCCCCACTTGATATTATTCTAATTCTAATAACTTCCTCATTATTATTTATAACATTCATTTCTATATAATTAAATTTTATTTAGAAAAATGGTCCATTACTTTTAATAAATTTCAAAAATTATATTCATGCCACGTGGTTCCCCACCCACCAATTTCGTAGGGATCTGAGATGATTCCAATTGTAACAAGTTCGTCCATGTTAAGATTATTCCAATTCTAATAAGTTCCTCCATGATAAGTTCCTCATTATTATTTATAACATTCATTTATATATAATCAAATATATCACAAGGTATTTTACTGTATCTTCACTATGGTGCAAATAAATTCCATCCACTCTGGCGTTAAGATGATGTCTCTCAACGTGTTTGAAGATCATATTGGCTACTCCAATGCTAGGAGAATGTGGGCTACAAGTTAATAATGTGGGATACAAGTTGTGAGTGCTACATCTTCCTCGATTAATATTAAAGTTTTCCATACCATATATAACAAGGTATTTTCCTATAATCGTGGCAACAACTTACTTCCTTGTCTGCTTTACCTATATTTGAACATACATATATTTGCATGCTTCCATAGGTGTATGATAATGTCAAATTTAATGTGGACAACCTATATGAGAAGTTTGGGCATTTCATATTGGATCACGAGGCCAACTTACGGGACCTTGACTCTCAAGTGGAATATGTGTCACCGCACAAATGACGAGTACAAGGTTTGACCAACTTATGCCACGAATCTCCACGAGATCAATTATGTGTCCACTGCAAATATAGTAACTGAGCGTGGTTTAGATGTTAATGATTTTAAGGAGTGTTCTATAGAAGATTGCTTTACTTTTCAAATACAGATGCATAAAAGTAGCTCAATTATGAATTTGGTCTATCCTAGGTTTTCAATGTAGGATTAGTGTAGAATTGGGTAAAGTAGCATGAAATTATAGTAAATGAATTTATGAATTTACAAATGTTTATTTCGTTTCATTTTATTTTGTATGAATTTATTTTTGAAAAAATCATTATATATTGTTCATTTGTTTTTAATATTTTGCACTGTATTTTCATTTATTTTCATGTAAAAAGTCTATAAATAATAATTTATAGGATTTATTGATCTAAGGCTTCATATTCCTAGGGTATAATATTAATCCTAGGGTTTATGATATTAATCTTTAGGTTTAATATAAATCCATTGGGTTTATAATCATGTTCAACCATGGTTTAAGATCACATTGTGATACAAATTTTCTTCATATGAAAATCAATTAATGTCATATTGTGACAAGCATTGTCTCACTATGAAAATAAACCATCGTCAACCATGTACCAACGTTGCATTGTGACAAATGTTGTCTCAACCATGGTCAAACAAGGTCAATCATGGTCAACCATAGTCAATAACCATGGTCACATTGTTACAAAGAGTCGCTTGGTCCAACGTCACATTGTGATAAACATTATCTTAATATGGAGATAAACCATGGTCAATGATAGTAAGAAATTTTCCAACGTGGCATTGTCACAAATGTTGTCTCAATATGAAAATGAATCGTGGTCCACCATATTCCAACATTGCATTGTTACAAATATTTTTTAAGGGTTTATAATATTTAACTAAGGGTTTATATACCTTGGGTTTATAATATTTATCCCTTAGGTTTAATATTATTCCCTTGGGTTTATAATCCCTTGGGTTTATTATTCCCTTGGCTTTAAAATATTTCTCTTAGGCTTTATATACCTTCGGTTTATAATATTAATCCCTTGGGTTTAATATTATTCCCTTGAGTTTATATCATCAATCTGTTGGGTTTTTAATCCCTTGGGTTTTTAGTATTAATCCCTTGGGTTTATAATATCGATCCCTTTAGGGTTTATATACCTTGAATTTATATATTAATCCCTTGGGTTTATATACATTTGAGTTTTAGAATTAATCCCTTGGATTTTTTTGGTTCATATTCCTAGGGTATAATATTAATGATAATGTTTATAATATTAATCCTAGGGTTTAATATAAATTGCTTAGGTTTACAATCATGGTTATCCATGGTCAACCATGGTCCAATGTCAAAAGATGCTAAAGATTGTCTCAATATGAAAATGAACCATGGTCCAAGATCATATTGTGATAAACATCATCTCAATATGAAAATCAGTGATGGAAAATCATGGTCAAGCATTTTTATTTTAGGGTTTATATTATTTATCTCCTTAGTTTAATATTATTCCTCTAACATTTACAACTATATAAAGATTTAAATCAATGGATGGCTTGCACATTTCACCGCCTTTTTCTTTTCAACAATATGCAAAAATGAAAAACAATGTGAGAATGGATTGGTTGGAAAGCATGAACGGTCGTTATCGTTATCTTGTTGATTTCAATTGGTGTAGCTTGTTTCGTTGGTCTCAGTGTGTTTTTAGAAGAGGCTAGCATTTAATAAGTGTATGTTGGTATAGTGTTTAAAGTTAAATTTCCTATCAACCACTTTTAAATTGCTATTTGATTTTTATTGAAGATTTATTTTATAATTATTTATTAAATAAGTATTAATATAATTTATTAAACGATTATTAATATATTTTTTGTTATTATACTTATTTATTTATTATTATTATTACTATTAATTACTACTATTTAATATAATAGTAATAATATAATATTAATTTTTATTAATATGGTTTTTATATTCATATTAGTATTATTGATAATAACATTAATTCTTAATATTATTGATAATTAATATGTGTATTGGAGGTTATCAACCACATTTATTAATGTGGTTGTGCCAGTTATATATTAAATAAATAAGTTATGCACGAAATAAATAAATAAAATTTTAAATAAATAATAGTAATTTTTTTCTCACTTTTCATCTTCCTAAACTTCTTAATTATATATTCAATAAATGAAAACAACATTCAAGAACCTAAATGAACACAACATTCAAGAAGTTCCTTATGTGTGAGAAACAAGTGTCCTAAGGTAGACCCTTTGGAATTCAGGATATAAAATACATGTTGTCTTAGCATTCATTGAATTAAACTTGATTATTAGGGGACCATTTATTATTATTTATATTAATAACATTAATCATTATTATATTAATTAATAGTCAATATAGTTATGCTAAGATGTATATTATAACATAATATATTATTAAGATAATATATAGGGGATATAGTATTAATAATATTCTAGGGATACTAAATATATTATAGGGGATACCCTAGGGTACCCTCAATATTATATATATATATATATATATATATATATATATATATATATATATATATATATATATATAGATCACTAATATATAAGGGATCCCTATGATATCCCTATATATTATAGTAGGGGTATATAGGGATTACAATATATATATATATATGGTACCTATGGTATATATTAATATATTAGTTTTAATATATATTGTATTATACTATGCTCCGATATATATATATATATATATATATATATATATATATATATATATATATATATATATATATATTATTATGATTAGTATATAGTATATATATTATCCTATTATAGGGATAATAGGATCCTAGGTATTATTATATATACTATTATATATTATAATAGCCTATATGGATATATAATATATTAATATATCCTTAATACTATCTAATATTATTATAGGATAATATTATAAATATAATTAGAGATCTAATAATATATCACGGGTACTCATCTTTTCTAGGAAAGTCTATTTTTCATGTGTTTTGCTGCTTTTCTGGCCAAGTCCATTGTTCATGTCTTTTGTTGCTTTTTTCGTTCTTTTTGTATTTCGGCTTGTGTGAGTGATGTATGTTTGGTTTCAATGAATGCTGGCTATCTTTTTTATGTATGTTAGCTTGTAGAAGCATTGTTTTAGTTTTCCTTTGCATTTCACTACTGTCACATGCACGACACTATTTTTGCACTCATGGTCATTGTTGTGGCGACTCTCTTCACACACATGCTCACTTTCCCACATTTTGAATATTGCACTCACTTTTTGCATGCATGATCATTCACTCTTGCTTACAGTCAATCTCATCATGTATTCAAACCTTCTCATGTTTACAATTGCCTGTCGGTGGGTCTGGGCTGCCTTGGCCCAGACCTTGCTTTGCCGAACCAACAATCCATATCCTTGATAAAGAAGGCTTTTCCTTCCTCCCAGAGAATGTGAAGAACTGGCCAGCACTGACCTTAGGCTTGCTTTGCGCAATTCTAGGAGGCAGTGCCTAACTGGCCCCAGAAATTGTGCATTGCACAATTTTATTCCTCAGTAAGCCAGGCTATACTGTACATCACGCAGTTCCAACAGTCAGTCAACCTCTAGACAACCCAGACTGTGCCTTGTGCAGTATTGGCAATCATGCTCCTAGCTTCCCGATGGAAATTAAACAATCTTAGAGGTAAAGATTAATGCAATCATTTAATTACTAGTCATTATATATTAATTCATCTAGTGAAGAACATGCATCCACTAGAAAATTCTTGTATGGATTGTTTACTTTGAGATTTGGCTTCACATGAACTGTTATATGTGATAATCATCTCACCAATTTTTTGAGAGCACGTGCATATTCTAGAAATGAGTTTTGTATCCTGAAGTTTAAAAATGAATGAAGCCTCCTAAAATTTGTTTGTATTTATTTATTCGATGTGAGATTCATAGATTCACATGCTATGGATATGTCCACTATGATAGCTATCGTTTAGAGAACGATTAGATATGGGTTTGCAACATTTTAATGTTTAATTGATATTTTTTTATATTAGATTTCATATAGAAAAAAGAGGATTTCAACTTCATTTTTTCAAGTTTCAATAATTTCACATTTTTAGGATTAACCAATTGAGCTACCCAGGGACAATATGGGAGTAACTTTATTTTCTATTAACCAGGTATATAATTAATTAATTATAACATATTTTGTGTTTTCATTTTCCAAGTTTAATGTTTTCTTCTATTTTAATGTTTAATATTTCTCATATTTACAAACTATTCACCAAATTCACAAGGATTAGGTGTTTAACATTTGACCTCTTTAATTCAAAAGTATCTTAGTGAGACCAAGTATCATTTTAATTTTTTCAAGATTTTCTCTTATAAGTGATTCTTAGCCTCTTATTCATATACAATCATGAAACCCTAATATACTACTTTTATGTATTTCACATTTTGGGATATAGTTTTTATCCTAAAATTGCTTCTAAATAATTCTAGTTTTTATCCTATATTTGTTTCTAAATAATTATACTTTATCTATTTGTTAAGTGTTAAGGTGAAAGAAAGTGAAGTGTTTTGATAATTATATTACATATTTGTATCATTGGAAAATGATTACATATTGTGAGAATAAAGATAAATACATAATGTAAGCATAGAGATTTTTGGTTGAGGCCTTTTACACCAACATTCTTGTCTTTCTTGCTTTTGTCAATTATTATATCTTAACATCAGATGGGTTTGTCAATTAATTTTTTTTTAAGATCAGATGTGTGAGTGAGGTAAAATTCATATTGGGGATTCTAGTTGAGCATAGTATTAGAGCACCTCAAGATTCTTGATGAAGAGAAGCACATTCTCAGTTTCAGAGTGTCAGAGAGGAGGTGATGAATTTCTGTATGTAAGAAATTTATTATGAGAAACCTGTTAAAAATGCTTATGCACTTATCGTACATCATAGTATGCATATTTGTATAGTGATGATGGTCAATGTTTCTATGTGAATTATGAAATGAATAATTGAATAAGTAGTTACTTTGGAAATTGCATGTCATTGTTACTACACAATATGCATGCAAGAATTATGATGAATGGAATTACTCTTTTGAAGATTGAAATCAATATGAGTGTTTATGAATCGAATGTCGTTGAGTTATAATTGCTCGATCAAATCCTAATATGGATTTGATTTCTGTAAGGTTAGGCTTTTTCTTCAATAATGGCATCGATGAACCTATTAAGTATTATTTATAATGGATAACTATATACTAGATAATAGTAATAATATAATATATTTATTATTATATATAATACATAATATTATATTACTATTAATACTAGTATATTAAGTAATTTACTAATAATATCCTAATACAATTATTAGGGACCTATGTCCATAATTGTTTGCAAGCCTTGAGACACTTTGTGCAATGGTAGTGAGTATTTCCCCAAAATAATACTTCTTGTCTACTTCTTGTAGGCATGTTCAAGCTAATGCTTGAGTTCAGGGAGGATTACCCTAACACACCTTGAAGGATAAGGTTTGTGTCGAACATGTCTGACGCGAATGATAATTTCTTACCTTTCAATAAATACAAATTGATTATTCATTATGTTATTTAATGGTGGGAACAATGAAATTTGCCCCTGTTCTTCTCAAATTCTAAATGGGCATATCAAATCCTAGTTTTAAAGAGGTCTTTGGTAATCATCAACGAAGTGATCTTTGGTTCATTTTGTGTAGTTTATAATCATGGTGATATTTGATACGATGTCGCTACCAATGGAGCTGAGCCTACCATGTCGTAGTTGTTCTCACTTCAATTCAAGTACCTTTTTGGTTGTGAGGTGTTCTTCATGAAGTATAATGTGGCATTATAAAAGAAGGGAAATCTAAGCTACAAATGCTTTTAGCTACAATATTATTGATTCTCAACGCTAAATTTTTTATCATGTGGGTGCAGTCATTATTTTCTAACCTAAATCCAAATTAATTGATACCACGAGATTATAATATTATGATAATAAATACACTAGTATTAATATTACTAGTAATACTAATATCTAATATTATATTATAAAATGATATAATATAAGAGAGATACTAATAGTATAATTGTAATACTATTATATTATAGTACTAGGATATAATATGTAATAATAATAATTATATCTAGTCATTTTAATATCTGGTAAGAATCACAAGATATTGTAATCTCTTCCCACTTTAAAAAAATAAAAAATTCACCTGATGAAATCTACACCTACACAATTTCCCATTGTCGGCAAATATGTTTCATTGGGAATGATTGTTTTAAATGTAGGTACTTATGCTATTTAATAGGTAAACCTTGTCATCCATTTATTGTGCAGGTTATAATATATGTTTCTTTCGGAATGATTCTTTTAAATGTAGGTATTTATTCTATTTAATGGGTAAACCTTGTCATATGGTTATTGTGTAGGTTATAATGTATGTTTTCTTTATTAGGAAAAAACAACAATAACTTTCTATTAGAATTAATAAATGTTTACATAATCATGTATATATCATATGTGTAAGAATAACCCCAAATGACATATGACTGATATCAAGATACTGGGTGCACAAGCCCCTCAAATAACCCCGTAGGGAACACCAGACATAGTCTAAACAATGGGAGTCCACTCATCAATCTCACTACGTTTAAAGGTACTGTGACTAGAAAGAACATAATATTGTCGGAAGATAGTTTGAATAGCAGGAAAATCCTGGAGATTATCTAACAGACTTGAGAAAAAACCAAGCACACATGCCTACATAAAAGAACCCTTAGAAAGCCCCAAGAACACATCTATCAAAAGCCAAAAAGCAAGCATAAAATAATTACAATACGAGTAAAACCCCGTTATAAAAACTTGAAGAAAATGGAACAAGGCCACCAATAGAGCTACCATGGAAGCATAACCTAGAGCAGATTTGATAAGAAATAAAACAAAACACAGACATTGCGAACAACAGTCTGGAAGCCATGTTCCACACACCAGAGAAGGAAACACCCATTGAACCATAACGACTAAGACACTTGCAAAGAAAAGGGGTTGAGGAAACAAGTATAGGGAGCTTATATTAGGGATAACTAGGGTAATAATAGGTATTAGGGTAATAATATACTACTATAGGTATAATATGATAGGGTATAGGGTATATATAATATATAGGGTATCCGTATGTAGCATATATTGTAGGATAATATATAGGATTAATAATATTATAATTATATAATAATCCATTATCCTATAACTGTTTTAGGGTTATTGATGGATATCACTGAAGACATTGTTAGGTAACCTTAAATTGGTGGTATTTTTTTTTTTTAACAAATCTTGATTATCATGATTTACAATTTACAATTTCTGGTTAAGCTCATGTTAAATCTACAGGAAATTTCTCAAATACATATTTCTTGGGCCACTAAGTACATTTATCAAGTGAATATTCTGTAATGTGTAATCTTTAGTTAAGTTGTTGTGTTTTTATATTCAGATTTCCTAGCTATTATGTAGCCAACTTGTTTTTGTATTCTGTAAATATCCAACCTTGTTCTCAACTTTCATCATCAATTTTTTGAAATTTTCCTTCTGTTTTAAAAACAACATTGATTCCAACAATAATCTATGTCAAATGGACACTACCTAACCTTAATATGCATTCACAACAATCTATCAATTTAACTTGCTACTACTTTAAAGAGTGTACAAGTTTCCCTTGAAAACCAAGCACATTATTGTTTATTGCTTATTTACTTACTAAGCACCTTTAGCTAGTTAGTTGTTGTGTTCTTATAATTAATATGATATGCATAAAATAGCAATAGAATCTCAAACGAATCAAAATTGAAGCAATTGGGGGAGCTTGGCACCCACCTTATATTAAATGCGACTCAATTTAAATAAGAAATTTTCTTTTCTTCCTACATACATCTTGTTTCTACAAATCCTCACTAATATTTCAAGGGAAATAATGTGGGTTACGACACCATACTAAGATATATCTAATGATGGATACAAAATATTTCATGTGCTGAAGTGAGATTTCAATGATACAATATACTTTGACTAGAACAAGATATTTAATCACTTGTAAGCATAGATTCTTAAAAGTTGAATTAATCCACTTCAAATGTTGTTAGCTATGTTTTTCATTTCACTATTGCATCTTCTATATGCCTTTGAATTAATCTATTTCAAATGTTGTTAGTTTTGTTTTGCATTTCAGTAATGCATCTTCAATATTCATTTCTTTCCCTACTTTTTTTAAGTGAATGGTTTGGTCTATATGGTTGGTATTCTTACTTTCAATGTATGCTATTAAGCTACCGAGAACCTAGAAGATAGTACTTAATATTTAGCCAACATATTCTTTAGTATCAACTCGTGTTATTATTACAGGTGACAATTGAGATGATCACAAGGTGGAAATTTATTGGATTGGGTATTCTGGTGCATGTGATAGGTTCATGGAAACCTATGGCTAGTTTTCATTGGGGAGGCAATGACATAGTGAGGGACTTGAAGACCATCAAGATGAATGGCTATTTGGAAAATGTTGAGAACGTTTTATATCAACTACTAAACTTTGCACAACAACATGATGGGGAAGTATATGAGTTCGACACTAAGATGAAACAGATGATGTGAACATTCAATTAGGTTGTAACAAAATTTGAGGGTTCTATGAATATTATCATGCAGTTGGCGAAATATAATGTTGAATATTGGTTGAGAGATGCAAAGAGTGAGTTGGTGATCACTCAGCAAAATTTGTATGATCAAGAAGATATGATCTCCTTGTTGAAGAATGTTGTCATGAAAGCATTGTTAATTTGCAATATATCTTATATCTGATAAATATAAGATCCTAGGTATTGGTATCCCTCGATTAGCTAATATATATAATATCCTATAGGGTAATATAATTATATTACTATATCCCTATATTATAATATATAACAAGATAATATACTAGGTCTATTATATATTAGTCTATTCTTTGCTCTTAATAAATTATCTTAGTAATATGATATTTTGAAGCTAACCTGATGTCATCTTTTATACATATTGATTAGTCAAATGTGCTAGTTTGACTTGTTGTGACTAATGCAGGGAAACTGCAGGAAGCAAGTGTTTGGAAAGAACACAAAGGCATTGGAAGAATGCAGTGGAAGAACATGCATTTCTTCAAATATAATGAACATGAGGAATCATAGTTAAATGGAAGGAAACATAACCCATAGTTACTCAAATAGTAGTAGTGTACATCAAGTTAATATTAATTATGGTAAACAAAGTTGAGTTTCTGCATGTGAAATCTCTCACAAAATTGATTGAAACAAATGTTACAAGTAACAAACTACAAATAAGTGAGGTCTATGGCACATGGGATGCTACAGTGCACAAATCCTCTCTTTTTTCTCTCTCCCTATCCACCCTCAGCTACTTTCTCAACCATGGAACAAAATGAATTGGAATGGAGCATAACTCATTTTCCTCTTAGTGACCCAATTATAACATAGTTTGATAGTCTACTAGTGGTTAGGTCTGGCTCCAACTTTTAACTAGAGCTACCATATTGGCTCTTATAGACTCTTCTTCATCATGCACATGTGGTTATCCCCTTTTCCATGAATAATTGAGGTTGGCATGCCATCCTCTTGAATTATTGTAGTCAATATAGGAAGGCAAAAATCTGAGTGGCACAACTTTTGCATATGGACCCTAGTTGAGGTAGTTCTTGCATTGTTATAAATGTCTCTATGTGTAGAATAACACAAGAAAATGCATGATTTAGTTATAAACTTTTAACACAAAAAATGTATTTTAATGCCTCAAAATTCACTTACAATGTTTCATACTCCAATTTTCGAAAATGGGCCCTCCTAGTAAAAATGGCCTTGTCAATTGATTCCTCCTCTATTTCCACTCTAAAAGCATCACTATCGACAAGGTTAACATATTGTTATGTATTAGTATATTAATATAGTATGTCCATCTAGTATGTAATAGTCCATAAATAATAATAATATCATTTATATTATATATATTAGGATATATTGTATATATATGATACTAATATTCCTATAGTATAGGGTTCATATGCTTATATATATATATATATATATATATATATATATATATATATATATATATATATATCCCCATATTATGTTATATGATATCCAATATAGTTATGTTAGGATGGGTATATAATATAAGGGGCTAGTATGTGCTATAGGGTAGATATAATGATATATTATCATGAATAATATTATATATTAGTTAGCACAATAAATATTTACATATAAGGGAATACTAGATAAACTAGATTCGTAGCTCTCTGAAGGCGAGGTGGTATGTCTCCTATCCAATTCTGCCCATCAATGAAACTCGTGGTAAAAAACGGTGCAACCTCCTGATCGCTTAGATCCCTTGACCATGAAACTCTTCCCTTATCTTTTTCTCCAGATCTAGAGCATTTGTACATCCCATAGAACATAGTCCCACACAGAAAATAAAGAACAATAATGTTATCAGAATTGAACGCTAACAATCCACCTATGAACGTGCGTTAAATTCTCTAGAGTTGGGAGAATAGTAGCTTATATTTATTATGATTATTAATCCATATTGGATCATTATATTTTTTTCATTCATCTCAATTATTTTAGAGTGGCATAGTTGGAGGAATTATTTGACATGACCATTTTGACTGGTTGGATCCAACATGAAAAATTAGGATATGAAACTTTACAAAAGAATCTTGAGACATGAAATGATATTTATCAGGGATAAAAATTTGTTTCTTTAGTGAAGTAGTATTTTTCATATTCTACACACAAGGATATTTCCAATGATGTAAGAATTGCATCAATAAGTTTCTGTATGCAAAGTTTATGCCACTAAGAGGTTAACCTACCTATTTTCACTACCATAATTCAAGAGGACACCACATTTTCCCCATTATTCATGCAAAAGAGGATAACCACGTGATTAGGAAGAAGAAATATCTAGAAGATGACATATTGTAACTCTATTTGAGAGTCGAGGTAGTCAAACCTAACCACTATTAAGCTATGGGGCTATGTTATAACCACGCCACCTGAAAGAAATGAAATTACATTATTTCAAGTGAATTTGATCAATACATGACCAAAAATAAATACTAATATCCCTATACTAAGGTGTATATATATATATATATATATATATATATATATATATATATATATATATATATATATAATTTTATTATAATCAACACTTTCTTAAAAATAAAAATAATAATAAATTCAACAAGCTTATTTTCACCAAGTAAAAGGAAGCTTTTGCTTTCTATCTAATTTTCTTATGCTATTCCTATTTACTTATCTTTTATATTTACATTACATAGTAATATAATGGTAGATGCATATAGAGATATTGATACAAGATAAGTAAATATATTATACTAATATGGCGTATAAGAGTCTAATAGTCAATTATAGTTAATAGTATACCCACTTTAATTATAATATTTTTTTGCTAAGGCAAGAGCGGATCCTTCTTATTCAATTAAAAAGATAAATAGTGTACAATCAGCAACCTCGGTGGTGGGGCTCACCATAAGGACAGGCCCACCCCAATCCCCAATAGGTAAACGATAAAATGAACCCAAGGACGTGGCCAAAAAACCAGCAATCCAAAAACTGACCATTGGATCTTAAGCTAAAGATCTAGCAGATGAAAGCCATATCGGGTGCCCAACATGCTCACATCTTAACCAACACATCAGACCCGATGCATCCTGTAAACCATAATTTATAATCATATCGAATCCATTTTTAGCATAACCAGTGATCACTTTTACCACACGAAATCCACAATTTACGTGCAATTCCCATGAGTTCATGCAAATAGCTCGAAACATAATTGATGTATCGGTCCCACGAACATGCACATTCAATCCTGGCTATTGAATGCTCTCGCTTGATCCAATGGTTCAGGATCATATCACGCAGACTAAAAGCACCGATAGTTAGCGCGCGATGAGGGTGGTATTTTCTCCCCACCCAAAACCACATGTCGTGTGGTGAGTGGAATTGCTCCTGATTGGGAAAAACCACTTTTGGCCTAAAGAGCTTGTGATAATGTGGAAATCACCCAAAGGGTAGTAAAGCAATCACTGGAAAACAAATGGGGGTTTTGCACCTGCCGAGAAAGTCTAGATTCCGGCACAAGGGCCAAAGGAAGATGAGGATCCCTCCTTCCGGCCATCCCTCTGAGACTGCTGGTTTTCTATTACCTGGGTTAAGGAGATCGACATAGACCTGCATTCTAAAAAGGACCTCACATATGTCATAACATTTCATAATGAATCCAGATCGATGAGACCCCTTCCGTGTGGCTCTGCTTCGGAAATTTTGTCTCTTGATTTTTCCTGATGCTACTGTCGGTTGCTGATGGCCCTGGATGAGCATCCCTCCTTCAACCTGTCATCTGTAATCTCCGCCCACCAGCAGCACAAGTCGGTATGCTTGTTTCGTACTCCCTCATTTGCAAGCCAGTCCGCAACTTTGTTGGCTTCCCTGCGAACATGCACCAACCTAAGAGTTCTCAGCCTTCGTAGGTGCACTTGGATTCTTTGGTAGACTTGCAGAAGCTACCAGTGTTCTGAGATTTTCTCATGAGTAGCGCCAACTTTTATCCTCTTTACTGAGTTGATGACTAATTCTGAGTTAGCTTCAATGATGACATTGTGAATGTTGTGCTTGAGCAGTATTTCCAGGCATGATTCCATCGCCATGAGCTCAGCCATATTGCTGGTTGCTTCTCCTAGATAACTATGGAAGATGATTTGTATGTTTCCTTCTTCATCTCTCAAGACCCCTCCATAACTAGCTTCTCCCGAATTCCCTTTTGAAGCCCCGTCTATGCTGAATTTTGAAAAGCCATGAGAAGGGGGTTGCCAAGAAGACTTGTCTGTTAAGGTCTTCTTGTTAATTTGTATAGAACCCTGATGGGGATGAACCTTGAGCTCTAACTTCTCCAAAATTTTGGCCTCTCTTTGATTGATGGGTTTTCCAGTAGCAACATCTCCCATGATATGAACAATCTCTTTTATTTTATTAAGGATTAGCTTTAGGATGCTACTCACCGGACTCATTTTCTCCTTGAAAATCCTGTTGCTGTGCTCCTTCTAGACATTCCAGACTATGAATCCTGGGATCAACATCCAGGCGGAGTTCATGATCTCATTGTCTGAAAAATTTTTCCGCCAATTCTTTAACATAGTAGTGATATCATTAACATTTCTGTCTGTCTGCTCAAATACTTCTCCAACCCAATTCCAAAGTATTGTGGTAAAAGTGCATCTATTCAGTAGATGATTTGTAGTTTCTTCTTATTGTCTGCATAAATGACATCCTGGGGGGCCAACAAAACCTATTTTTCTTATGTTATCCCATGTCAGAATCTTTCCCTGTTGAACCAGCCACTTGAACAGTTTTACTTTCATCCAATGAGGATTTTCCCAGTTTTCTTTCCTAGTCTTATCAGTGTTAGGAAGGTCTAGCCTTGCATCTATTCTTTTGGCTTCCTTAAGGTTGAAGAGACCTTTCTTGTTCTTTCCCCATCTTAGTTGATCGTTCAAGTTTGAGTTCAAGATTTGTCTCTTGTCTAAAAGACCTTGAAGGGTTGTAGCTTGAGTATGCAACATGCCAATTCCACTATAATCTAGAAGTTTCCGTTCTCCATTTCTTATCATTCCTTGCTTGATCCCAATAGTCACTTACCCACCTTAGTCCTTTGTTGATGGTATCGGTGTGAATGTCTACTAATTCTTCACTTCGGAGATTGTCCTCCTGCTACCAATTGTCCTCCCAGAACTAAGCCAGGTTCCCATTTCTGATCTCCCATAAACTATGGTTTTGGACTAGGGCTCTGTTCTCCCATGCCCTATTCCATATTGCAAAACCTTTTAATTTTCCTGTCATTCTGATGAGATTTTCCTCTTGCCATTCACTAGCATATTTGTGCTTCTAGATTTTTTCCCAAGGGGCTTGAATTTCTTTCAACCATCTCCACTAGATTTTGGTGCTGAGAACTCTATTTAGAATTCTTGGGTCATGAAGACCCAAGACACCATGGGACTTAGGTTTGCATACTCTATCCCATGCCACAAGGTCCCATTTATTCTTTTCTTTGCCTTTCCCCCAGGGAAAGTCTCTCTGAATGTTTCTTATATTGGTCATTACATCGACTCGTGCCGGAATGGCAGATAGCATATAGATGCGGATACTTTATAGAACAACCTTAGTGAGAAATAGTCTCCTTGCTAAATTTAGTGCTCTGTTTGTCCATTTCCTGATCATATCTTTTAGCTTATTAAGAATAGGCTCCCAAATATCCTTGTGAAGCGGTTTGTCAGTGAGAGGAACTCCCAGGTACTTCACAGGTAGTGTCTCCCTTTGAAAGCACAAAATTCTAGAAAGATTTCTTTGAATTGAAATATCTGTATTGAAAAAGAAGATTTTTGATTTAGTGAGACTTACCTCAATGCCCTTTTCCCTAGCAAACTCACTCAGAATCTGTTTCAATGCTTTGGCTTCCTTAATAGTGGGTGTGCCTTGAAGCATAGTGTCATCCACAAATTGTTGATGTGTCACCATGTCCCCACCATGAGTGAGTCTCAGACCTTGAATTATCCCTTCTTCCTTAGTAGCTCTAATAGCTCTTCCTAACCCTTCCATCATTAGAATGAAGAGGAAAGGAGAAAGAGGATCTCCTTGTCTGAGACCTCTAGAAGGCTTGAAGGATTTGGAAGGAGTGCAATTGAGAAGAATTGAACAGTTGGATGTTGTAATTAGCACCATAACCCATTTAATCCAATTGTGATCAATGCCATAGACTTTTAAAATTTCTCTTATGTAAGACTAGCTAAGTTTGTCATAGGCCTTTTCTATGTCTAGTTGCATTATCATTCCTGCTTGTTTGTTGGTAATGAGTGAATGAACCATTTCATGTGCTTGAATTATATTATCTGTAATTTGTCTTCCTTCCACATAGCCTATGTGTTCCTCTGACACTATGGTTGGGGATAGGTTTAAGACGGTTGGCAATGACTTTGGACATGATTTTGTATATCACATTGCATAATGCTATAGGTCAAAATCTGTCTGGAGAGGTGGCCTTCTCCTCTCTAGGGATTAAGGCTATGAAAGGTTCATTGAGTGCCTTTAAGACTTTCTTAAATCTTTGAGATTCTTCCACTACCTCCAGGATGTCCTGTTTCACTATCTTCCAACAAGCTTTGAAAAGGTCCACATTAAAGCCATTCGGGCCTAGTGCTTTCCCATTTTGCTTCTCTTTCACAGCTTCCTCAATTTCTTCCACTGTTATTGGTCTATTGAGATTGAAACTATATTCTCTGGTGACCAATTTAGGGATGTACTGAGTGATTTTTTCCATAAACTGGTATCTATTTTTCGAGGTTTCCTCAGCAATTTTATAAAAATGCTGTAGTAGAACCTTCTCCATCTCTTCATGAGTGTCTCTCTCTATACCATGCTGATCTGTATGTTTCACAATTCTATTTTTGTTTCTGTGAGCTATGGTGGATCTGTGAAAGAATTTGGTGTTTCTCTCCCCTTCTTTAATCCATTGTACTCTGGATTTCTATCTCCAGAGTATTTCCTCTTGAAGGCATCTATTGTCCCACTCCTGCTGGAGTGACTCTGCCATCTCTTTCATTTCATCTGTGCAACCTTCTGTGAAAGGATCTGGTTTATTTCCTTAGTTTCTTTTCCACCTCTCCTTTAGCTTTGAATATGTTACCAAATTCCTTTTTGTTCCACTCTTTGAGTCTCTCTTTAATGTGTTTGAGCCTACAGTGAAGTAGGAACATATTTTTTCCTTGAAGATGAAGATCTTCCTTCCACCATTGTTCAATATTTGTGAGGAAATCTTAGTGTGTGAGCCAAGAATTCTCAAAGCTGAAGGGGGTGTTCCATGGTTTGCCAAAAAGGGAAGCTTCCAATTGGATATGCCAGTGATCTGAACCCCCAAAAGGTAGTATGAGTGTAGTAATGATGCTTCCCCTGAGAAGAAGTTCCCCTGAAACCATAAATCTATCCAATTTTGAGGTCACTTGGGTAGGACCTCTGCTTTTGTTATTCCAAGTAAAGATTCCATTTCTTGTTTCCATATCAACCAATTTCATATTGGTGATCAAGTGCTGGAAGGAAATTGAATCCCTCCCAAGTATACTAGTTCCTCCTTTCTTCTCCATGAGTGATTTTGTTATGTTAAAATCACCTCCAAGAATCCATGGTAAAGCTGGGTATCTCTTTTTCATATTCTCTAGTGTTGTGAGGAGTCGAAGTTTGTCCTCCATTGGTTGTGGACCATAGACATTGGTGATCATGTAACATTGCTTGTCACCCTCCGGTTAGAAAATTAGAGAAAGGTGATGTCTGGATGCCTCTATATCAATCACACCAAATTCCTGTGGATCTTAGAGAGTGAGAACTCCACCAGCAGATTTATTTGCCTTAACTTCAAGGTATTCATATATATTTACCCATTTGCTATGTTTTTCGCGGATCCTCTCCACTGAGCATTTTGTTTCCTATATGAATACTATGTCATTTTTTTCCTCTCTAATCCTTTTACCAAGATTCCTCAGTTTTCTTTTACTACCTAGTCCTCTAATGTTCCAGGTTCTGATCTTCATTGAGGTGGGGTTATAAAGGAGTAACTAGAAAGGCCTTTCATCCTTCCTGGATCAATCATGAGCTTGCCACACTCCAATAGTAATCCTTTCTATCTTTTTCTTCCCCTCCTTTTGGCTAGATTCTTTGATAATTTTCCTCTTACTAATCCTATTGAGGATGTTCCTTTGTTTTCCTGGTTGTCATGTCCTCTTTTGACTCTTGCAGTTGTTTGATGTGCCTTGTTAAAGAATATTTGTTGGACTGTCGCTCTGTTCTAGAAACGTTTCCAACTCCGCGTTCTCCCTTTCCAGGATCTCTTGTAAATCTTGATCCTCTGTACCACTTTCACTTTGAGTCATTTCCTAGTCTTTTTATACTTCCATGGTACTCAAAGGGTCCATTGTGTGTTCATTCTGTTCTTGAATGTACTCCATGCTGGTTTCTTTTTCTTTCCCCCTTGTTGTTTGATTCTCTATACTCTCTTTATCCCCTCCCTCAGCTTCTTTTTCTCCTAAGATATCAAAACTGTTGTAACTTTTTGTTTTATCATTCACACTATGGTTCTTTTGTGTCTTCCTTCCTCCTCCTTTTCCTTTTCCTCCTACTTTGGTGAAACCTATCTGGGCTTTTCGTTTGTTGGTATTTAGGTTTTCCTCCCTTCGATTGAGAGGAAAGTCTCTAGATAAATGCCCATTCTCATGACATTTGTGACATCGGAATGGGATATGTTCATAGTCAGGTTCTTGAACCCATTCCTCATCATAGACTTCTAGAATCACCTGATCTGGAAGGGCTCCTCATAGGTCCATCTCCACACATATACGAGCATAGGATGTATATTTTCCCCTTAGGGTTGCCTCTGAAATTTTTAAGAAATGACCTAATTTATTACCTATAGCTTTTAAAGACTCTGGCATCGAGTAATCTAAAGGTAAGGAGTATAGTCGAATCCATACCGGTACCAAAGTGAAGGTTTCTCGTTCTGGCACAAAGTTCATCGTCCATGGCCTCATATAGAGTCCAACAACTGTAAAGAAGTATGGCCCTCCTTCAAAGATTATGTCCCTGTCTTCCATGTTCGCAAACACCACAGTGAAAAAACCTTTGGATCCAAGATGAATATTTAACTCCCCCTTTGGCTTCCAGTTGTATTTTATCCAGGTGAACAACGCTTTCTTTGATGGCCAGATTTGCATAAATTTACATATGATGGCATAGCTAGCCATGTGAACCCTGTGCGCTTGCAGAGCTGGATCGTTTAGAATAAGCTGAGGTTTAGTTGTGGTCTTGGGTTTATAGGGCCCCATCTTAGCTCTATTCTCTGACCCTTGACCTCTGTGTTCCTCTTTCTCATCCCGATAGTCTTTTTCGTGGGCCCCTTGATCTGCATTGGTTTTGCTACCTCCTGCCTTCTGAGTTTCTGTGTCTTTTGTATTGAACTCCAAGCACTGTGGAGGTTTGTTCTTTTTCCCTCCTCTTCCTCTCTTTGCTACCATGTAACTGTAGGAGGGAGTGGAGCTACCTCCTCCCTGTGTCTCCATGGATGCTTGGTACTCTCTGCCACTAGTTTTGTTAAATCCTAGAACGAGAGTTGTTGCCTTCTGTCACTTCTTTCTATGAGAGAGTCATTTTCATGACTATCTGAATGGGTTGAAATTCCCCACATTAATTATAATAATTAATATTATGTATATAGTATTATATATACTATTATAGGTACTATAGGAATAATAACATAGTAATATATATAATATAATATAAATACTAATAATATTATATAGGGATATAGAGTATTCTATTAGGTATATATACCTTACTATAGTATCCCCTTATATATATTAATATACCTTATTAGGGATATAATAGTATAAGTGATATATATATTATTATATTATATACTAGTATATATTAGTTACCAAGGTGATAGTCGCAACAACCAAGATATGATCGTCCCATTAAAAAGTTCCAAATTCAGGCAATAAAGACGAAAGAAATCAAAATTTACCCAAACGTCCAAAAAGAATGGAGTTATCTAAACCCAAAATAGAAGGGTCCCTATGATTTTGTGAAAAATCTAGGTGAGGGGTTGTGTTTTACCACAACAATGGTGACATACTATGAAGAACCAATTATCTTTGTAAAATTGATGATAAAATTCAAAGGAAAAATGAATAGAAGTTAAATTAAATCAAATTGCTAGGATTTAGACTTTTCTTTGGAACTCTTAACGAAATCAAAATACTATCATTTTGTGTATCTCGTAAATATTGATTATAACAGTGATAATTGACAATAACTTTTAAATTGATGACAATTTAAAGTTAAACACAAAATCATGTTGCTTTGTTTACTTATACAGATGACCTCTTATAATCATAGGTAGAGTCATTGCTACTAGTGGGCATCCATAGCCTCGGCAGGGTTACTTCTTAGCCCAAGATGTCAGTATCCCAATATGTAATATATGATACTATATTATATTGGTAATAGATTATCATTATATCACTATTAATATGATATCCTATATATTACTATATAATCAATATATAGTTAGTAATATCTAATACTATATATATATATATATATATATATATATATATATATATATATATATATATATATATATATATATATATA